>JAZKLR010000074.1:3027748-3633298 GCA_037103525.1 Ganaspis brasiliensis | reverse complement strand
AATTAACAACAAACAACTGAAGCAAATAAAACAATATCACTTACTTACACTAATAACAGTAAATAATATAAGAAATGAAAACAACAACAGAACGTTGAAGATATTAACAGTTACAGACTTGCGACGCTAAACAACGAACGGCCATTTTATTCGCTCATGTGTGTGAATGAAAATTAACAATCTTTTATGTTAAGGACGATCGATGGACAAATCCGACAGTGTTTGTCAAAGACTTTCCTCTCGTTTGGTGAAAATTTGCACTTTGACAATTTATTTTAAAAAAACCAAACAGTTTTTCCACGAAATTGCTCTGGTTGACAAAATCGTAGGTAATAAGGAATTTAAAAATTATAACGTTCCCACTATTGGATGTTTCCAAGAACAGAAAAAACGAAAACGGGAATAAAACTGACAGACTTGCTACAGAAAATGGCCGCGACACGTCACATGTGTCTCTTGAGATTTACGTGTGACGTATAGAGGCTATTTTCTGTAGTAAGTCTGTCAGTCTTATTCCCATTTCCGTTTTTTGTGCTCTTGCCCTACTGAAAAATACTATATAGGATCCTACATAGGATCCTATATAGAATCCATATGGATTCCTATGAGAATCCACGTAGGATCCTATATAGCATCCTATATAGGTATTGTCCTATAGGAATCCATGTGGATTCTCATAGGAATCTATGTGGATTCCTATAGGTCGCCTATAGGACAAGTCCTATATAGGATCCTATGTGGACTCTCCTATAGGAATACATGTAGGATCTCATATAGGATCCTGCATAGGCGTCCCAAAAAATTTTTGTACACCCTCCTACATATGATCCTACGTAGGTTCCCATATAGGATCCTATATGGGAACCCATATAAGATCCTACATGGGTACCCCCAAAAAAATTTTTTGTACCCCTTTCTCATGCGCAGTCGTCTTTTACGTATTCTACAATACTTACGCCTGCGCAGTAAATATTTTTCGTCCTTATAATGGTGCTTAATGTATATTTGAATAAAGTTGTTAAAAAAAAACAATTAATTCTGTGTACATAATTTTTTTTGGGCGCCCATAAAAGATCCTATATAGATTCCTATATGGGAACCTACGTAGGATCCTATGTAGGGGGGTGTACAAAAATTTTTTTGGGACGCCTATGTAGGATCCTATATGAGATCCTACATGTAATACTATAGGAGAGTCCACATAGGATCCTATATAGGACGTGTCCTATAGGCGACCTATAGGAATCCACATAGATTCCTATGAGAATCTACATGGATTCCTATAGGACAATACCTATATAGGATCCTATATAGGATCCTACGTGGATTCTCATAGGAATCCATATGGATTCTATATAGGATCCTATGTAGGATCCTATATAGGATTTTTCAGTAGGGTGGAAACATTCAATCGTAGAAAAGTTATAATTTTTAAATTCCTTATTACCTACGATTTTGTCAAACAGAGCGATTTCGTAAAAAAAACCTGTTTGGTTCTTTTAAAATAAATTGTCAAAGTGCAAATTTTCACCAAACGACAGGAAAGTCTTTGACAAACCGGATTTGTCCATCGATCGTCCTAAACATAAAAGATTATTAATTTTCATTCATACGCATGCGCGAATAAAATGGCCGTGCGTTGTTCAGCATCGCAAGCCTGTAACTGTTGATATCTTCAACGTTCTGTTGTTTGTTTTCATTTCTTATATTATTTACTGTTATTAGTGTAAGTAAGTAATATTGTTTTATTTGCTTCAGATGTTCCCAAATAGCACGTCATATTGCAGCAACATTGCCAAGCAATGTTGCTTATGTCCACATTGTGGCAACGTTGCAGTGTAATGTTGCCGCAATATTGTTGCAACGTTGCAGCGATAGCGCCGTGACAATTCAAAAAATTTTAAAGTTTAAAAAGGGTACTTATTTCCTCAAATTAGATTTACAGCTATATATACATACAGAGCTGTTTAATAATTCTCCAGCCAAAACTAGGCCAGGAGAATTAAATACAGAAGTATTTAATTTAGAGACACGGAATCTGGACTTATATAAAAGCGTTGATGCATCTCGCCTATGAAAAGGCCAGACGGACGCCACCCCTCTGCCACTTGTCGAAACTATATTTGTCCGCGACGGTCCTTCGCGCAAGCGGCGGGAATGTTCAAACATTTGAATTTGAAATCTTGAATCATTTAATCGAGAATTTAAAAAATAATATGACAACATCGATTAATTAAAATGCTTTAATTTATGGTGGCATTTTAATTTACTTAAAATATAGTTTACTTAGTTTAAAAAAAAAACGTTAATAAATAAAGTCAATAATTAAATATTAAATTCTTGAAGATTGTAAGAAAATTGTAAAATAGTCATAAAGCCAAAAACTATTGTTCTAAGTTCATTTATTAATTTTTGGTTTTTTTATTTAAATATAATTATAAACTTCTTAAAATGTTTTAAATCTTTTAATTTTTTAATATCTTATTTAAAATTATAAATTAAAATTTTTAATTTTAGAAACAAATATAATTTCTTTTTTGTGCTTATTTTTATAATTCTGAATAATTCGTTTTAAAAACAGAAGCTTCTTTGAAAAATTAAATTTAAATAATTGGTTAATCAGAGTTACCTAGGTTTTAAATTTTATTGATATCTTCCCAGTAAAAAAAAAAATAATTCGGCACACACGAAAATAATTGGGTATGAACGAGACCTGTACTCGGTCTGGCGTATAGACCGAACTGTGATGTTTTCCCGTATTATTTCCGATTGTGTGGAATTCAATTCTGTTGCCGTGATTAAATTGAGGTTATATGAGCAGAGTTTTTGATGTTATTTGAAAGCAGTGGTGTTTTGACGTGTAGAAATGGCGGTTAGGAAAATAATTTTGATAGTTTGTTAAAATATTAAAAAGTAAAATGTGACAGAAACGACTGGATTTACCATGCGATCAAGTCAGGTTCTTATGGTAAATCCAGTCATTCGAATCACATTTACCATACGAACCTGACTTGATCGCATGGTAAATCCAGTCGTTCCTGTCAGATTTTACTTTTTAATATTTTAACAAACTATCAAAATTATTTTCATAACCGCCATTTTTACATGTCAAAACACCCCTGCTTTCTAATTACATCATAAACTCTGCTCATATAACCTCAATTTAATCGCGGCAACAGAAATGAATTCCACACAATAGGAAATAATACGGGAAAACATCACAGTTCGGTCTATACACCCGACCGAGTACAAGTCTCGTTCATACCCAATTATTTTCGTGTGTGCCGAATTATTTTTTTTTACTGGGTTTTGTTTTATTATTTTCAACTTTTTTATTCAAAGTTTTTAGTTTTAGTAATCATCATTATATTTAAAATTATTAATTAAAAATATTATATAAAAAAAGACATTTTTGCTTTAAATAAAAATAATTACAATAATCAATCTTTTAAATTATAAATTTTAAATAAAATAAATAATATTTAAATCAAAACCTTATAATAAAAAAATTCTAAAGAAGAAGACAATTTAATAAAATATTAAAAACAATAATAGATTGATTCTAGTTATAATTAATAATTTAATTAAATTTTATTTTTTATAATGCTTTTGCTTTTAAAAAGAACTAGTTAGAACAATAAAAGTAGTTTATATATTTATTTCAGTTTTTCTGCAATGTTTTGTTTTAAAACAAATATTTTCTAAACAGCTAAATTTAAATAAATAAAAAACTAAGTTTATAGTCCTAATATAGTATAAATTTTAATTTTCTTAAATTATAAAAAATTTTATAAACAACTTAAAATGTTAACACTTTAAATTCATATTTTAAAAATTTTCATTTTCATTTTAAAAAAGCAAAAAAGTTTTAATTTTTAGAGCAGACTTTAATTTTTTCTGTGTATATTTTTAATATTCTTCATGAGTTATCTTAAAAAAAAGCATTTCTAAATAATTAAAAATAATTATAAATGACTGATTGCTTAATGTTAAAATCCAGGTTTTATATAATATTTATATATTTCTATACAAAAAACAAAAATGACAAAAAGCATAAGGCGCTGTCACCTTAAACAAAAATTTTATACGAAATGTCCATCTTGGGGCCCTGTCCATCTTGGGGCCCACTCCCCTAAATTTTCGTACCATTGAATATTAAATTTAAATATTTCCTAAAAATTAAATATTTTGCTTTTTTAAAATGAAACTGAAAATTTTTAAAATATGAATTTAAAGTGTTAACATTTTAAGTTGTTTATAAAATTTTTTATAATTTAAGAAAATTAAAATTTATACTATATTATGACTATAACCTTAGTTTCTTATTTATTTAAATTTAGCTGTTTAGAAAATATTTGTTTTAAAACAAAACATTGCAGAAAAACTGAAATAAATATATAAACTACTTTTATTGTTCTAACTAGTTCTTTTTAAAAGCAAAAGCATTGTAAAAAATAAAATTTAATTAAATTATTAATTATAACTAGAATCAATCTATTATTGTTTTTAATATTTTATTAAATTGTCACTTCTTTAGAATTTTTTTATTATAAGGTTTTGATTTAAATATTATTTATTTTATTTAAAATTTATAATTTAAAAGATTGATTATTGTAATTATTTTTATTTAAAGCAAAAATGTCTTTTTTTATATAATATTTTTAATTAATAATTTTAAATATAATGATGATTACTAAAACTAAAAACTTTGAATAAAAAAGTTGAAAATAATAAAACAAAAGATATCAATAAAATTTAAAACCTAGTTAACTCTGATTAACCAATTATTTAAATTTAATTTTTCAAAGAAGCTTCTGTCCCCTACTGAAAAATCGTATATAGGATCCTACATAGGATCCTACATAGGATCCTATATAGAATCCATATGGATTCCTATGAGAATCCACGTAGGATCCTATATAGGATCCTATATAGGTATTGTCCTATAGGAATCCATGTGGATTCTCATAGGAATCTATGTGGATTCCTATAGGTCGCCTATAGGACACGTCCTATATAGGATCCTATGTGGACTCTCCTATAGGATTACATGTAGGATCTCATATAGGATCCTACATAGGCGTCCCAAAAAAATTTTTGTAAACCCCCCTACATAGGATCCTACGTAGGTTCCCATATAGGATCCTATATAGGATCTTTTATGGGCGCCCAAAAAAAATTATGTACACAGAATTAATTGTTTTTTTTAGCAACTTTATTCAAATATACATTAAGCACCATTATAAGGACGAAAAATATTTACTGCGCAGGCGTAAGTATTGTAGAATACGTAAAAGACGAC
Organism: Ganaspis brasiliensis; assembly: GCA_037103525.1. NCBI lineage: Eukaryota > Metazoa > Arthropoda > Insecta > Hymenoptera > Figitidae > Ganaspis > Ganaspis brasiliensis. The sequence continues at coordinate 3,627,996 of JAZKLR010000074.1, read as the reverse complement.
TGCGCATGAGGAAGGGGTACAAAAAATTTTTTTGGGGGTACCCATGTAGGATCTTATATGGGTTCCCATATAGGATCCTATATGGGAACCTACGTAGGATCATATGTAGGAGGGTGTACAAAATTTTTTTGGGACGCCTATGCAGGATCCTATATGAGATCCTACATGTATTCCTATAGGAGAGTCCACATAGGATCCTATATAGGACGTGTCCTATAGGCGACCTATAGGAATCCACATAGATTCCTATGAGAATCCGCGTGGATTCCTATAGGACAATACCTATATAGGATCCTACGTGGATTCTCATAGGAATCCATATGGATTCTATATAGGATCCTATGTAGGATCCTATATAGGATTTTTCAGTAGGGTTTTTAAAACGAATTATTCAGAATTATAAAAATAAGCACAAAAAAGAAATTATATTTGTTTCTAAAATTAAAAATTTTAATTTATAATTTTAAATAAGATATTAAAAAATTAAAAGATTTAAAACATTTTAAGAAGTTTATAATTATATTTAAATAAAAAAACCAAAAATTAATAGATGAACTTAGAACAATAGTTTTTGGCTTTATGACTATTTTACAATTTTCTTAGAATCTTCAAGAATTTAATATTTAATTATTGACTTTATTTATTAACGTTTTTTTTTTAAACTAAGTAAACTATATTTTAAGTAAATTAAAATGCCACCATAAATTAAAGCATTTTAATTAATCGATGTTGTCATATTATTTTTTAAATTCTCGATTAAATGATTCAAGATTTCAAATTCAAATGTTTGAACATTCCCGCCGCTTGCGCGAAGGACCGTCGCGGACTAATATAGTTTCGACAAGTGGCAGAGGGGTGGCGTCCGTCTGGCCTTCTCATAGGCGAGATGCATCAACGCTTTTATATAAGTCCAGATTCCGTGTCTCTAAATTAAATACTTCTGTATTTAATTCTCCTGGCCTAGTTTTGGCTGGAGAATTATTAAACAGCTCTGTATGTATATATAGCTGTAAATCTAATTTGAGGAAATAAGTACCCTTTTTAAACTTTAAAATTTTTTGAATTTTGCACGGCGCTATCGCTGCAACGTTGCAACAATATTGCGGCAACATTACACTGCAACGTTGCCACAATGTGGACATAAGCAACATTGCACGGCAATGTTGCTGCAATATTACGTGCTATTTGGGTTTGTTGTTAATTTTAATATATTTTGTGTATTTTTCGCAGATAATTTTATATATGTAGGGTGAAGGAACCAATTGTCGAGGATGAACCCTTTGTCGAGTAAACACATTTTATTTTCAGTTATGAATATTAAATTGTATTGTAAACGCAAAATATGATGCTTATTATGTGTTTAAATGTGAAACATTTGATGTTAAATTTAAAATCACTAAGAAATGAATTATTTATGGGAATATTTAAGTTGCCATGGTAACTCGACAAATGATTTAATCTTGGCAATTGGTTCCTTCACCCTATATCATTTTGACAAATAAAAGAAGAACAAATTCCGATATCCTTTCCATTTTCCTACTACTTTTTCAAGAATTTTAGGATTGGTTGTTTGTATGCAATAATTTAATATTTAAATTTTTCAAAAGTAATAAAGAATAAATATGACGTCGAAAAGGACGTCTTTTTGGATCCCAAAAAAGACGCCTTTTTCGACGTCCTTTTCGACGTCATTTTCTATGTCTTTTTCGACGTCGTTTTTGACGTCGAAAAGGTCTTCATGCTTTTCAATAGGGTTAGGTGTATGTCTTGTAACAGACAACTAATTATTCAGATGCTAAGGTTAATTACAAATTCAATAACTTTTAATTATTGAAGAAAATATCTTCTGTTTTACGATGGGCAAACTTCTGGAGGACATGGTTCTGCAGAGGATGCAGCTCCACTTAAATGGAGAGAATAGCCTATCCGACTACCAATTTGGTTTCCGTAAAGGCCTGTCCACAGTAGATGCCATACAAAAGGCAGTGGACCTAGCCAAGGAAGGAAAGGACAAATTGGGTCCGGGGAAGAAGAAGAGCTTCTGCGCTTTAGTAGCTATAGATATACGCAACGCGTTTAATACCGCTAAATGGGAAGATCTCATCAAGTCGATGAGAAACAAAGGAATACCGCCCTACCTGTTGCGGATAATGAATAATTATCTTAGCGACAGGTGGGTAATATACGAGGGGGACACCTGCACTCTGAAGGAAGAGATGCAAAGAGGTGCCCCTCAAGGCTCGAGGATAGGACCATTCGTATGGAACGTCTCGTACGATGACTTCTTGCAAATGGGTCTACCCGAAGGTGCGGTGATCATCGGCTTCGCGGACGACGCGTTGATCGTATGCTTTGCCGAAACTGCAGAAGAGCTCGGAATCTTGGTGAACGAATGTCTGCGACGAACAAAGAGCTGGCTGGATGCCAGAGGCCTTCAAATGGCCCTGGACAAAACTGAAGCGCTCATGGTCACAGACAGACGTGGTTACGAACTTCCCCGGATCGAAGTAGACGGATTCGAGGTCAAGTGGAGCACGCATATAAAGTATCTTGGTGTACAACTCGACAAGTTTTTGAATTTTAAGCACCACATTGCTGTGGCTTCCCACAAAGCTGCAGAATGTGCACTAAATTTAGCCCGTATAATGCCGAACGTCGGTGGGCCTTTTGAAAAGAAAAGGAGATTGGTGGCGAGTGTGTTCCACTCAAAGCTGCTTTATGCAGCACCAGTGTGGGCTCCCTCCCTGCGAACAGACAGAAGCAAGACCATCTTGGAGAAGATACTGTCCGTGCAAAGGATTATAACCAAGCGTATAATCTCTGCCTATAGGACAGTATCTGCGAGTGCTGCTCAGGTCCTTGCCAGCGTCCCGCCGGTAGATCTTTTGGCGCAAGAAAGGGAGGAAATTTTCCTCCTTTTCAAAGATAGGATATCCACCCGTTATACGGATGACAATAGACCCAGCAAGGACCAAATTCGCCGAGATGCGAGAAGCAGACTCGTCGAAAGATGGCAAGCAAGATGGAGCGGGGATGAGAAGGGTCGATGGACACATCGGCTCATACCTACACTCGCCACCTGGATAGATCGAAAACATGGAGTAGTCTCATACTACCTCACCCAAGCGCTCTCAGGTCACGGGTGTTTTAACTCGTACCTAGAGCGCTTCAAAAGACGACAAAGTTCAGAGTGTGCGTACTGCAAATCCCCAAAGGATGACGCAGAGCACACACTCTTTACATGCACACGATGGAACGACGAAAGACGGGTTATGTTCGCCGGTGTAAACTGCGAAGTTACACCGGAGAACATGGTCCTGTTAATGACTCGATCCAAAGAGAATTGGCGGCACATCGAGACCTTCATCCAACATGTTATGAGGGTTAAGGATCTCGATGGCCGCCAACAAAGGTAGTTCCCGTAGGTCGAGGAATGATATCGTTTAGGCCAGCGATTCCCAAACTTTTTTTTGCATTTTCAGGTTTGCGGCAGGGTGAGCTTGTAAAATTTTTTCTCAATACTGAGCTTTACAGGAGGTCTCTATTTCCTTGATTTCCGGAACGAAATAACTTTTAAAAACTGCCTATTATTAAATTCTTCACGCTTATTATGACCCTTTCACTGTTATAGATTGAAATTTATTTTATAAAACTAAATTTATTTAAAAATGATAAAAGTAAAGGTTCTTAAACTGAATAGTTTTTATTACCTTTTTGCAAGTACATTAAAAAAAGAATGGAAAAAATCAGTTAATATTTAAGCATAAAACAGTTTCGTCAATTACTTAATATATTTATAATTGTTTCGTTAATATTAACCAATTTTTATCAACTTTTTTTTATTTTTCTTCATTTTTTATAACCTAATTAACTGTTTTATAAATTTTTGAAAAAAAATATTTATTATTAATTTATATTTTTCGTTTTTCGAAATTTAAATATAACAATGAAAAGGGATTCCCAGGTCAACTTTTTTTTTGCTTCCCTGTGTCACATGTGGTCTCCTAAGGGAGAGCAGGCTAGCTGCCGCGGCAAGAAATCCGAGACCTGCCGCGGCAGGGTCAGCCTGCCACGGCAAGTAGTTTGGGAATCACTGGTTTAGGCGATAGAGGTGGGATATAAGACCACTCCTGAAGGCGATACGTCAGTAAACTGGCTCTACTTGGAGTGGTCTTAAGGTCCCAAATAAGGGTGTGTTTTTAGCGGGTCGGCAGAACATCGCCACCCCCGCATAACCCTGTAGTACGAGCTACAGGGTACCTGAAGGCAGGTTTTCACATCCTACGCAAAAAAAAAAAAAATTCAATAACTTTTAATTATTGAAGAAAATATCTTCTGTTTAAAGCCAGTGATATTATTTTATAGCACTCAGAAAAAAATTTCTTTTCGACAACCAAATTTTGTTTGAATCAACCAAAAAAATGCATTGATATACAGTTAAACAAATGTTTGGTTTATATAACCAAATAATTTGATTATACACATTTGTTTGAATTAACCAAATGGTTTATTACAGTTGACTAAATGTTTTGTTTAATACAACTAAAAAGTTTGTTTAATACAACCAAAAAGTTTGTTTCACACAAACAAATTAATTGTATTGAATTTATTTGGTTCATTCAAATAAATATTTTGATATACACAATCAAATGTTATTTATTTTTCTTTAATGTTTGAATTTCCTAATTAAATATTTTATTTGTATATTATTAATTAATTTTCAATTTTATATTTATATGATTTCAAAGTAATAATAATAATCATCATAATAAACTGGAAATTAACTGATAAATATGGAAATAAAATATTAAGAAATTCAGATGTTACAGAAAAATGCATAACAGTTAAGCATTTTTAAAAACAACATTTGCTTCTCTTCAAGGTTGTTTTCTTACGGAGCGTTTCTCCGTAGAAGAATCTTTTACTTCCAAAATTAAAGAATTGAAAAGTCACAATAAGTCACACAAATGTTATAAGCACAGTTAAACACACGATGTTGTCGATGTGTTAAACATAACCTGCACGAAATCAAAATCTTTTTTATAAACTATAATAACCTAAAACACACTATAGATCACTTTGTAGGAAGTTCCCACGTAATCCAGTTTCTCAAATAAGGAAACAACACACACTAAATTTTTAAAACACAAGTTATAATAATAGAAAAGCACTTTATACGCAACGACGCGATTGACATGACGCTTGTTTAAATGCATCTCGAGTTTGACTATATATTATATCTATTTGAATCAACCAAACTTTAATTGAACGGATCAAAACATTTGGTTAAATAAACCAAACTTTTTTGTTGACTGAAATAAATGGTGCTTTATTAAACACTTATTTTAGTCCAAAGAAAGAGTTTGGTCGAACGAAACAAATACATTTAAATAATAATTTTTTTCTGGAAACCAAGGCATTTGTTGCAAGAAACCAAATGCTTATTTAATCTGATAAAACTTTTTTGTTGTATCAAATAAAATAAGTTAACTAAACGGTTTGTTTAATTGAACTGAACTTTTTTTCTGAGTGTATGTGTATTTTCTATAAAATAATAACTTTTAATATTAATTATAAACACATAAATTTAAAAATTATTTTCCAAATAACTATAATTTTTCTGTTATTAAAAAGAGCTAATTATTTTTCCAAGTTTCAAAAATAATTTTTAAGAAATAATATATATCTTATTGCTACAGCAATAACATTTAGTTAACCCATTTGTGCTCCTCTATTATTTCTAATTAATCAAAAGTTGCTAATTTATATTGTCTTTTATGATCGAGAAACGTCAAATTGAAATAAGGTAAAATCATTTTTGTTCACATCAGGTTCGATCGCATTCTTAAATGCAAAAAAAACTATTAGAGTGCATTAAAATTTCGTATGAAGCTTTCACAATTCAATCGTATTAAAGCTAAATTTTTTAATTATTAATATTTGACATAAATCGTATTGAAATATCCATATTCATACAGTTATTTAAAAGTAATAAAATGAGTTACATTTATTACCTTAAAACGGCATTGAAAAGCAATGAAATATATTTCTGCAGAATGGCGTCTTTTCATTTAAAATTAAAATGCATTAAATTGACAACAAACTATTATCAATTTTAGGTATTAAAAGTACTTGGCACAATCAGGGATTAAATAATATTGAATTGCATTAAATTTGGCATTAAGTCTGGAAACTTTAATACTGACTAATGCAAGGCTTGTTACCGGGACGCAGTTGGACACAGCAACAATTTAAAAATGATACCAGCTATTGGTTATTACATCCAGTGCCGGCTTTAGGGTATAATGCGCGCCTGTGCGGCTGCACTAGGGCGCTGAGTCTTAGGGGGCGCCGTGATTTTCAAAAGGGTGGTTTCAGAAAAATTCGACAACTAAAAAAAAAAATTAAAAAGGAGTAAGAAAAAACGAAGTCATTCGGACATTCGGTCATTTTGTCCGAATGACTTCGTTTTTTCTTGCTCCTTTTTAATATTTATTCTCGGACGTTAAAGACTTTTATCATATAATTAAAAAAAAGAAAAAAAAAAGTAGAAACTAACAACAAGAGAGAAAAACTACTAAAAAGGGCGCTACACAAATTCTCGCACAGGGGCTCCAAATAGCTAAGGCCGGCACTGATTACATCCCTCTAGATGGTTCTGCCATCCAATTGTGTTGGACAGAACAGCTGATTCAATTGGCGACTGCCCTACGACCTTTTAAAACTTTGAAGGTAAATTATAAAAAACGCTCGATTTTTTAAACTTAAACACTTTTTTTACTTATTATATATGTTACTTTTAGGAAACTACTGTCATTAAAAATTAGATTTTTACGCAATATGATACATCTTTTATAAATTTCAAATTATAAAATAACATATATGAGTATTATATACGATTAAAACAAATATAAAAATTGAATTGAAATGTATATTTATAAAATTTTTAGTATCTTACGTAAGTTTTTTTTATTTCTCGGCTAATTCAAAATAACTAGAAAAAAGCCAAACTTCGATATCAAAAGTTACAAAGATAGGCTCAAAGAAAATATGCATTATTCTAGGTCATGCAAACTTACTATTTTTGAATAAACCTTATTTTCGAAAACAAATTATAAAATTATTTGGTATCTCCTAACTACTTTCTCTTATTTTGTACATACATAAAAACCAAATTACAAAGAACTGGCCTTTATATCTTAAACAGCAGATATGGTCAGAAAAAAAAAATTATTGTAACATGAAAAGCGATGGGTTTCTAACAACACCATTCTTGGATGAAAAATATTTCTAAAATTTTCAGCTTATACTGACTGTTTTTTCTTTAATTGTTTATGAATTGGAACCAAATTACAAAAAAGCGGGACTTTAAACTAAATCTAGAAGATTTAATCAGCCAAAAAGTGTATTTTCCAAACATGAAAAACGACTAGTTTCTAACAACGCACTTCTCATAGACGAAAAATCTTTCTAAATTTTTTTGGCTCCACCTTACTGTTTTTCTTCAATTGTTTATGAATTTTAACCAAATTACAAAAAGCCGGGCCTTTAAATTAACTCTAGAAGATTAAATTAGCCAAAAAGTGTAAACATAAAAAACGACTAGTTTCTAACATAACTTTTCATAGACGAAAAATATTTCTAAATTTTTTGGCTCCATCTTACTGTTTTTTCTTCAATTGTTTATGAATTCGACTCAAATTACAAAAAACCGGTCCTTTAAATTAAATCTAGAAAATTTAATCATCTAAAAAGTGTATTTTTCAGACATGAAAAACGACTAGTTTCTAACAACGCACTTCTCATAGACGAAAAATATTTCTAAATTTTTTTGGCATCTTCTGGCTGCCTTTACTATATATATATATATATATATATATGTATGTATGTATATAAATTGGAACCGAATTACAAAAAACCTTGCTTTTATATCAAATCTATATGAAAGTATCAACCAAAATCTCTTTATTGAAACATGAAGAACGTCTATGTATTTTCTAATTTCTTGTTTTCCTGACAAACCAAATTCCTCTGTGTAAAAAGTTTTTGAATTTTTACAAATGGTTTCTCTTTTTCAAAATTCCTAAAATTTTTTTTATTAATATTTGTTAAAGAGAATGTTAGTATTCATTATTTAACAAATTGTTTAATGTATATTTTTTCTTAATTTTTTTTTGTTTTTCTTTTTGTTATTTTCAAAAACAAAACTGGTATTTTTCGATTTTTTATTAGAAGTTTGTTAGTTGAAGTTAAACATGTTGAAAGTTTCATTAATTTTAAGATAATTTTTTAGAATAAAAATTTACTCAATAAACCTATCTCACACTGAAAAAAAAAGTTATTGAAAATTTAATAAACTAGTCAATTACTTTTGGATAGGACATAAAATCATTTAAAGAACATAAAACTTCTTCTCTAAGCAATGCTTGACTGGTTGATAAAATTTTAAAAACAGTTATTTAAAATTTAGAAAACTTCAGAAAACTTTAGAAAACAGTTATTTAAAATTTAGAAAACTTTCAAGAACTATGAGATACCAGTTAACTAACCTTTCATTAACTGTCAAGCATTCTTTCCATGACTGCAAGGAATGGGAAAAAAATTAATTTTTATCCACATTCAGCTAGTTAGTTCTTGTATCTGTTATAAATCCAATGTAATTTTAAACACACCCCTACTAAAAAATCTGGACGAAATCCGGATGAATTCCGGACGAATTCCAGACAAAATTCCGGACAAGTCCGGCTTAATTCCAGATCTGGAATTAGTCCGAAAGAGTCCGATTTAACGTAGGTTTTTGGCACGGAATTTAGTCCGGTCTTATCCGAAATAAATCCGGCCGTATACAATCCGGATATAGTCCGTTACAGTCTGGAACAAATCTGGTCTGAACTGTTGTTTAAATCCGAAAGTAGTCCGGTACAGTTCGGAACAAATCTGGTCCGGAGCGTTGTTTAAATCCGAATGTAGTCCGGTACAGTCCGGAACAAATCTGGTCCGAAACGCTGTTTAAATCCGAATGAAGTCTGGTACAGTCCGGAACAAATCCGGTCCTAAGTGTTGGTTAAATCCGGATGTAGTCCGGTAGAGTCCGCAACTAATCTGGTTAAACTTTTTTGTAATCCGGATTTAGTCCGGCTTCATCCGGAATTAGTCGAAAAAGCAAAAAAAAATTTTTTTAATTGTTTAAGTCATTTTTAAACAATGTTTGGAACTTAACATTACACAAATATTCCTACATTTATTACAACGATTATACACAACATTTATATTAAAGAAGAAAAATCGCACGCATGAGAGGAATCGAACACGGGATGTTACGCACGCAACGCAGAACCTAAACCGACTAAGCTATACGAGCTCTTAGATTCAACTTGTTAAATCAAACATACATGTAATCTGTGGATTAAATCCGGAAAGTGTCCGGTAAAGTACGGATATAATCCGTCACTAATTCTTAATTCCAAATAGAACCCGGAGTATGTACGAAAATAATCTGACATTCGTTTTACAATCCGGAAAGAGTCCGGCACAGTACGGATATAATCTGGCACACGTTTCAAATCCGGAAAGAGTCTGGTTTAGTATGAAAATAACCCGGCAATCGCTTTCATATTCGGATAGCGTCTGGTTTAGTATGAAAATAATCCAGCATTCTTTTAATAATTCTAAAAGAGTACGGCAAAGTACGGACATAATCGAGCACTCGTTTTTAAATCCGGATAGAGTTCACTTTATTACACGGTAACAAAAGAGATATAGAAAATACATTAGGATCCACGTATATCAGACCATATATATCGAATTCCCGCTTATATCAGATATTTTTGCCGGTCCTTTGAATTTAAATATAATGAATTTTAACCCGAATAAATCGAATTCCTGCTTATATCGAAAAAAATTCTCAGACCCTTGGAATCCGATATATGAGAGTTTTACTGCAATTAAAAAATTGATTCGGAATCTATTTATAGTTAAGTGAAAACCGTTTTAAGACCGGTCAAGTTCGGCAACTATCCGGCACAAACTTTATAATCCATTTTAAGTCAGGTTTTATCTGAAATTAGTCCGACAATCTATTTAGATATTATTTTTAGTTAAAGTGATGTCCGTTTTTAGTCCGGTCACGTCCGGAAACTGTCAGGTACAAATTTCACAATTCGCTTTAAGTGTGGTTTAGTCTGGAATTTATCCGGTACTTAATTTCGAATTTACTTATACCCAAGAGGAAATTAAGCATCGGCTGAGTACTGCACCAATACTGGCAATATCGGTGCGGTACTGGCAGCAAGGTCTGGCGCAGTACTAGTGATGCATGTCGAGCAAACGATCTAATCGACTTCACATCTGATTGTCTGCTGTTTGCTCGATTATGATTGAGTTGAACAAATTACTTTTTATTTACCTTTTAATAATTAGCATAACTTTTGAGAATATCGTTAAGTAAGAATCTTTTCTGTTGATATATACTGACATACCGAAATTTTAAAAAAGTAACCTCTTTTATGATTAATTGCAAACTTAAAAATTTTACAAATTAAGCAAAATAACCTCGTAAAATTTGAATATAGAATTTATTTTGTACAAACTTAAATATGTGTTCATTTTGAATCTCTTAAAAGCTTACAGAAGAAAGATACAATGTGTTGAAAGATGTCATTTTTCATTAATTTAAAATTTAATTTTATAATCATCAAAATTTTTTTTCAAGTTATTGTTCTGAATAAGAAAAGTTAATGTATTAATTTCAAACCTCGTAAGTATCAAAATTTTTTATTAAATAATTTTATAAAAAATATGCTTCTAAATATCACAAAAATTTACAGTCTTTATAGATCAATCTTAAATCCATTTTTTTTATTATAATAATTATGCTTTATATAAAAAATAAATTACCACACACAAATCTTTAAAATATTTATTGACATTCTTTATTAAAAATTAATTCTATGGAGTTTAATAATGACTTATAAAACAAATTTATTTTTGAAACACTTATGGCAGCAACATCCCTTAGACGAAAGTCAATGAAATTACCCACGTGACAGATAAAAAATGTCAACAAAAAGAAATGATTCTTACTTAAAGATATTTTCAAAAATTATGCTAGTTATTAAAAGATAAATAAAAAGTAATTTGTTCAATGCAATCATAATCGAGCAAACAGCAGACGATCAGATGTGAAGTCGATCAGATCGTTTGCTCGACATGCATCACTACGCAGTACTGGCATAACACTGGGATGATGACTAGGTTGGGTACTGTCTGACGGTACTAAGGCTGTACCGACTGCCAATGCTGGCACAATATTGTCTGCATAGAAAATCTGAATTGTGCCGAAGTTAATTTTTTTTTGCGATATCCTGTGTGGCTGACAAATCTACCGACACAAGCTATAGGAACAAGCTTTACGAACATTGATTGATATAATGCTATTTATAATAATAGTAATATAATAATAATAAGTTATAATAATAGTTTTAAAAAAATTTGAATAAAGAATATTAATAATAATAATAATATAATAATAATATTTCATTACTGTAATTTTTTCGTACGATTGTATGGAAAAAAACAATCCTGTTTTCAGATTGTTATTTTTATAATTTAAGATTAATTGTACATTTAAACACTTAGGGGTCGTTCATAAACTACGTAGCCTCATTTTTTGGAAAAATTAACCCCCTTCCTCCCCCCGCGTAGACGCTGTTACATGTATTAGCGCCATTTTTTCCTCTTATCGTAGACAATAGCTTGACCCCCCTGCCCCTTGAAGTGCTACGTAGTTTATGGACGACCCCTTAATTATTATAGACCTAAGACTAATTAACAATTTTAATACATATAAACACTTAACCTATAAATTAAAATTTCGCACGCTCAAGGGGGGATCGAACCCACAGCCCTATAAACGAATTCGCTCGCAGTAATCGCACGCTATTAGTACCACTTTTTTTACAACATCTTTATTATACAGAAACATTTAAATACAAATATAAATACAGATATATTTACAATGGGAACGGGTAATGCGTGATATAAAACCGTTCAGCAATATGTATTGAGACGAACCCGTATGTTCTTTTAGTATAGACTCTCGCAGGTGTTACTATATAACAATGCTTAATTACTATTGTAAATTATAATTAATGATGTTACTCAATGATTTTATGCGTAGACAGAAAAAATAATAGTTATATACTTTACTGAAGGAAAAGAATAACAAACTGTCACGTAGATGATGAGGATAGAGTTTTACAATAAATACCTTGTTTTGATATCGATGTCATCATTATTACATAGTTTTCTAGGCTTATAAGTTATTGTCCTTACTATAGCGTGTCTTTTAATATGATAAATGTACGAGACGTTTTTACTGTCCTGAATAAACCCTTTGTAATCCAAGTAAATAAAGGCTTCGTGCGGAATGTAGCCAGTCGACAGAGCCCGCGTGTAATACTCTTCATTTTTGTGGTACATATTTTTTATATAATTGTTACTTGTTAAGTTAATCGACTTTTTGATGTGATTTCTGATTAGATTTAATATGAATGTGTCTAACCTAGTGATTTTTGCTTTGTTATAAACTACTTTTGTTGAAGTTCTTTTTTTATAATCCGACTCTGAAGATCTCATTGAATTTAGGCAAACTCTTAGGCATTGTCTTTCGAATTTTCGTAGATTTTCCATGTGGACGGCACTTAAATTGTACCAGTTTTGGCAAGCGTATGAAAGATGTGGTCTAACTAGCAAGACATAGCAGAGTAGTTTTACTTGGCTGTTTAATTTTTTTGAGAAAAAGAGTTTACTATTGCTAAAAAAGGCAGATCTAGCTTTATTTAGCATTGTTTTGTATTGATACGTGAATTTTAATTGTTCATCGACCCAAACACCCAAATATTTTACGCATCTTTTATGCTGGATAGTTTCATTGCTATTTTCGGAGTTAATTTTAAATTCCCGCCAGACTTTGATGTATTTTTTATTCATTTCGTTGGCTTTGGATCTGAAGAGAATAGTCTCACACTTATCAACGTTGCATTTTAGTTTCCAAGTGTGAAAATATTCTCCTAGATTTTGGTAGAGGACCTCCAGCTCTGATCTGACCTTTTCAAGCTCCCGCCCGCTCTGTACACTATTAGGTCATCAGCAAAGGCTATTCCTTTAGTTTTTTTATCCTTATTGATGTCGTATAGCGTTAAGAGATCGTATATAAATGCAGAACAATAGTGGTGATGTTACGGCATCTTGCTGTAACCCGTCTTTCAGGATAAATGAGATACCGGTATCTCCTTAATTGTTTATGACCATAAATTTTTTGTCATGGAGCATAAAGCCTTTTCTAAGTCAATCAGGCAAGCTCCAACGAATTCCTTATCATTAAGTGATTTACAGACATCCGATTGGAGCTTGCTGATTGCGTGCGTTGTCGAGTGGCCACGTCTAAATCCGAACTGAGAATCATAAATTATTTTGTTATTGAAAGTAAATTTGGCAATTCTCATATGCAAAATTATTTCAAATAATTTACTGGTATTGGATAACAGGCTGATTGGACGATAATATCCCACTTTATTGTCAGTTTTATTTTTTTTTTACTATGGGTACAACTCTGGCTGTTTTCCATAATGTTGGAAAATACCCATTATTTAATAAATTATTAAAAATAACTGTTAAGTTAATAACTGATCTGTACGGTAAGTGTTTGAGAATTACGTTAGATATACCGTCAATTCCGTGGGATTTTTTATTTTTTAAACCTTTTAGAATCAAAATTAATAAGCTTGTGTTACAAAAATAGTGAGGGTCGTCCTCGAGTGTAGGATTAAGGGCTGTGTTAGTGTCGTCAAATTCAACTAATTGTTTTGCGTTTTTTTCGTCAGTTTGTATTTGTGTTTTAAATTGTGTTATATGTCTATTTATTATTCTTGCAAGGGCCGGTTTGCCCATATTCTGGTTTTGAATGTTGACACTAGCAAAATTTGCTCCCAATACGTTTAGTATGTCGGATTGTTTATCAATTATAAAATTGTGTTCTTCGTTTTTGGAAAGAATATTGGGGTCTATCTTTGCTTCGTTTATTATTAGAAGTTTGTTTTGAGGTATTTCTAACCTAGAGCATTTTTGTAAACAATTGAGTTTACATTAATTGCTATAACTTTTAGTCTACTATATTTTTTATTGGATAAATTGGAGTTCGTACTAGACTTATTCTATGTTAAGTTTTTTTGCACGTGATCTTAGTCATCTCTATCGCTGGCAACAGTATCGGATTGAATTCCAATCAGTTTGAATAAGTTTTAATCAGAATTCTTCCGGGGCATTCCGAAATTTGTTTCCGAGCCAATCAGTTTTTATCCGAATCTAAAAATGGATGTAACTTGACGAAAAATTCTTTCCGAAATAATCCGTTTTAATCCGAAGCTAAATTTTAATCCGTTTGAATCCCGTTATTTCATTCCGAATCAATCCGTTCCAATTTTATTCGGGTTTATTCGAATATGAAACGGATTGATTCTGATTGATTCGGAATGAAATAACGTGATTCAAACGGATTAAAATTTAGCTTTGGAATGAAACGGATTAATTCGGAATGATTCGGAAAGAAGTTTTCGTCAAGTTACATCCATTTTTAGATTCGGATAAAAACTGATTGGCTCGGAAACAAATTTCGGAATGATTCAGAAGAAGACTGATTGAAATTCAATCCAATACTTTTGTCAGGGATGTTTTTGTCGAGTTTTTCGTTTATTTTTACGAGTTCTACCGAAAAAAAGTTTAATATTTCGTTTTTGAACTTGTCTAGTACTGATCTCAGTTTATCGTCTTTGTCTTTGTTTTCTATATTAATTTCGTCGTTCGTTTTACTATTTACATTTTCGGTTAATTCATCGTTTTGAGTAATGTTTGCGAATGATACACTTGGTTTTATTTTATTTGCTAGAAATTGCATTTTTTTTCTTTATTCCAGATTATTTCGTCTTTTTTGTCGTTGATTTTTTTTGTCATTTCTACTAACATAGGGCATCCTCTGAAGGAGGCAGGATGGACCTGTTTATTACAATTTATGCAAAAAACTTTATCAGATTTACTCGCGATAGCGTATTCACCCGGTTTGTGGTCATTTGGACATTTAACACACTTAAATGGCCTTCCACAAAATTTGGCTATATGACCTAGTCGTTGACAGTTCCAACATTGAACACTATTTTTGCGTCTGATTTTTTCCCATTTAACTTTTTGATGGGCTAATTTACTTATTTTCAATAGATTTCCAACTTTGCTTTTACCTGTTGTTTGTACTAAAAACGCTTCCCCCCCTCTTTTAGCTTTAAAAAATTCATTCGTATTAATTTTGTTGACTTTAATTATTTCCGCTTGTTCGATATTTCATTCATTGAGTTCATCGTTTATTTCTTTTTCGGAAAAATCCCCATTAATGATCTTCAATAAAAACGACAGTATTTTTTCCTCTTTTGGCGCGCGCGTGAACACTTAAATTTTATTTTCTTTTAAAACATTAAAAACTGTGTGGAAGTCATTTTTATTTTCAAGTTTTGATTCTACTTTATTATGGGAGCGTTCACATATGATGTCACGCATTTTTTCCAATTTTTTGACCCCTCCCCCCCTCCTGTCACGTCTTGTCACGTAAGAGTAAACACCTACCCCTAAATGGACGTCACGTTTCTTGACCCCCCCCCCTCCTATTTTTGTATTAATTTTTTTAACTTTAATAATAAAAATTCTAAACTAACAATTGTCAATCGGTTTATTACGAAAATAAAAAATATTTAAAAATTTTTTGGGTAACTTTTACCATATTTTTGATAAACCTCGGATTAAAGTCTCAAGTGAAAAATTGTACTCTAGTTTTTAGAAACTTATTTTTATGTTTCTGATAATTTTGCTCAAATTTACCAGAAATATGGAAATAATTTTTTTAAAATATGAGTTTAATTCTGTATTTGCGACTTTAAGGTAGTATTATACTTTGTAAGTTGTCAAAGATGACTTAAAAAAACAATTTTTTTCTCGGTGATAATTTTATTTGAAGCATTGAAAGTTTTTGCATCATATTTTTGACATTTTTGTCTGTCAAAAATGAAAAAATAAAATTTTTTTACTGTGCCTGTTTCGTCACAGAAACATCCCATCTGAAAAATTCAAATGTGGTTTTAAAGCTGATACATCTGGTTAGGCATCCCTCCTAACCCCGATAAAAAATATGAAAAAATAAAAAAATGGCGCCAATTTAAAAAAAAAATCACAAAAAATGAGTATTTTTTTGTCATTTTTGAGTTGTTAAAAAACAAAAAAAATGAAGTACATAATCGGATTTAGGGGGGATGCCTGAAGGATTTCATAACGAAGAAATTGATCTAAAGTTTTTTAAAATCGATTAAAAAGAACTTGAGTTATGCTGTCCGCCAGTTTAAAAAACATGGTTTTGAGAAAAACGCGTTTAAAGTTTTGTGTGCAATGAGCCGATGTGCATATGTATAACTTTTACATGCGTATAACTTTTTTATTTCTTCGAATTTTAATCTGCAATTTGGGAATTATATTCTTGAGGTAATGTAGACCACAAAAATAAAATAAAAAAAAAGTCGATTTTTTGATCGATGCAAAGTATAATACTACCTTAATCTGAGGTCTATCATAAATAAAGTAAAAGTCACCCGAAACATTTTTTCCGTATTTTTTAAATTTGCACTCATTCATTTTCATTCCTGATATTTCGTTAATATAAATTATTACATTGTGATTACAGAATTTTCTTATTTTTCCAACAATAAATACATTGAGGACCAGTTCACATCATATACTTTGAATTTTAAGTATTAAACAATTCATATAAAAAAATAGGAGAATACTGCGATAAATTATTTGATGTTACAAAATTTAAATGGTAGTTTAAATTAATTTTCGATTTAAAAAAATTTTTCGTGACGTCACGTTTAGGACAACCCCCCCATCCCCATGTCACGTTTTGTCACGTTTGATCAAGACCCCCCCTCCCCCTTATAGCGTGACGTCATATGTGAACGCTCCCTATTACCCAAAGATTTTAAAGCAAAATTTTTGTTACCTGTAATGGCGCTGACTGTTCCTGGTTGTAAATCCGTGTACAAGATCATCTACTGTACTTGTACATGGTTCTGGATAAAATCATGTACAGGTGCATTGACTTGTCTTGTACATGAACTTGTAAATCGTCAGCACATGAATTTGGAACAACGAAAACGTACAAGAACATGTGCATGTTTTTCTAAAGTCAGTTCTCGTGCGCAGGGGAACATGTGCGTGTTTTTGGAAGCTACAAAAGATAGCAAACGTTCACGTATGGGAACGTGTTCGTGATCATGCACAAGTTCTTACTTAGTAGAAGAACATGCATAAAAAATTGTACGTGTCTCTGTGCGTGTCCATGCGTAGCTACAAAGCTGATTTAGAAAAACAAGTTTCTACATACGTTCTCTTGTATTTTCACGTACACATTCGTGTGCGAAGCTTAAGAAAGGTAAAAATCACTATGAAAGATCTTGTACAGGAGCGTGTAGAGAAATCTAGAAATAAAATTTTTCGAAAGGAAGAACATGTACCGGATGTTGTACCCTATCAGGTGCAAGAACATGTTTGATTTTTCCGCAAAGAATTTTCATGGTGCACATTCTGGTACACGAACATGTACAATTTCCCGTATGAGACGCTTCACAAGTTCCTGTAACTGAACTTTTACAAATACATGTAAAATAAATAGTAGACTTTCATTTACGTTACTAATGACTGTTTTTCAAGTTCTTGAGCAGGAACTTGCACAATATATTCGACAGGTACTTTTTTTATAATGTTTATATAATAAAATGCAAATTTTATTTTTTTAAGAATAGTTTATTACAATGCAAAACTTAAGTTTCCTGTAAAAAGAGATTTATTAAAACACATAGTATTTTTTTAATTAGAACTAAGGATAGTTGTATTTAAAGAAGTGCTTATTTTTTAATTAGAACTAAAGTTCCAATTAATGGGGATGTATTTCCTCCAAAAAATGACAGAAAGAATGCTCTTAGTTGTACAAAAGAATATTGAGCAATTTTATTAATTGATAAAGAACATATGTAGATAACTTTAAAATAAATATTTTAATTGAAAAACAAATATTAAGTTATAAATGTGACTTACGAAAATTGACGGTGTAGTCTGCTCGATGACGCCATTAGACTTGACAGGAAAGGTTATGTGTGCGTGTGTAATATTTTATTATAAATAATTTTACAACCACCGAATAAATATCTAAATAAAATTACAACTATCCTTAGTTCTAATTAAAAAAATACTATGTGTTCTAATAAATCTCTTTTTACAGGAAACTTAAGTTTTGCATTGTAATAAACTATTCTTAAAAAAATAAAATTTGCATTTTATTATATAAACATTATAAAAAAAGTACCTGTCGAATATCTTGTGCAAGTTCCTGCTCAAGAACTTGAAAAACAGTCATTAGTAACGTAAATGAAAGTCTACTATTTATTTTACATGTATTTGTAAAAGTTCAGTTACAGGAACCTGTGAAGCGTCTCATACGGGAAATTGTACATGTTCGTGTACCAGAATGTGCACCATGAAAATTCTTTGCGGAAAAATCAAACATGTTCTTGCACCTGATAGGGTACAACATCCGGTACATGTTCTTCCTTTCGAAAAATTTTATTTCTAGATTTTTCTACACGCTCCTGTACAAGATCTTTCATAGTGATTTTTACCTTTCTTAAGCTTCGCACACGAACGTGTACGTGAAAATACAAGAGAACGTATGTAGAAACTTGTTTTTCTAAATCAGCTTTGTAGCTACGCATGGACACGCACAGAGACACGTACAATTTTTTATGCGTGTTCTTCTACTAAGTAAGAACTTGTGCATGATCACGAACACGTTCCCTTACGTGAACGTTTGCTATCTTTTGTAGCTTCCAAAAACACGCACATGTTCCCCTGCGCACGAGAACTGACTTTAGAAAAACATGCACATGTTCTTGTACGTTTTCGTTGTTCCAAATTCATGTGCTGCCGATTTACAAGTTCATGTACAAGACAAGTCAATACACCTGTACATGATTTTATCCAGAACCATGTACAAGTACAGTAGATGATCTTGTACACGGATTTACAACCGGGTTTCTATCGCAGTTTTGGTATTAATACCAAATAGATACATTGGTGGATTTTTCGCATACATTGGATTACCTTTTCCTTGAAATCTACTATTATTTTGTTGGTCATCATTCAAGTCCTCTTCTGCCGGTTCGGTTTCCATGTGTTCGTACGTTTCGCTGTGGTCGTCAATATCCTTGTTTTTGTTTTCGTCGTTGAACTTTTTATGTAGATTTCTTCTCGTTTTTTGATGTTGGTAACTGGGTCCAGGAGTTTCAATTATTTTTTGATTATTTTGATCGTCCAATAGTGTAGATAATTTTTCATATTAATTTCTAGATGCAAATCTTGATTGCTCGTTATTTAAATCGTTCACTTTTTCACCTGATTCGTCATTTTTGTCATATTTCACGTCTGTTGGTTGAGATTTAGTGTCGGGTGCCCTCTGTTGGCTACTTCTATCAGCTTGGGGAGCCCGCGAGTTTCCTGACGTTGACTTTTTGGCAATAATTGCCTGATTTTTTATGTTAGCCGTCTTCATTCTTTTTGCATTTAAGTTCGTTTTATTTGTTGAGTCTGAGTTGGAACTCAATCTTTTTAAAGCTTTGAGAATTTTTCTGTTACTTCCACTTTTGTCTACGTGATTTTTCGATAATTCGATTTCTAGCACTTTTTTGATTCCTAGTTTGAAACTGTCACTTAGCGGGTTTTCGTCATTGCCTGCTTTGTTTTTGTTCAGAGGAGAACTAATTTTTACTTTTTTCTCATCTTGAGACATTAGACTTGTTTTAGTTGATGCGTGTGATATTGTCATATTTTTTGGTTATGTCTTATACTACACGTTTCTAATAATGTTTTTTTATTTACTGCTTATTTGTTGAAGATGAATAAGATTTAGAATTCCAATTATAAATTAATTGAAAAAAAAAACGAAAAGAACAATCTTAGAAATATAACCAAAAAATATCAATACAGACTTACGTGTCGTGATTTTAATCCTTGGGTTTAAAATATTATTGCAAACTCATACATTATCATTGAAGCTTTTATCGTTTTTATTCCTATTATTGGCTTCTTGAAAGATCAATTAAAATTTGGTAAAAATGATATTCTTTATTTTTTAACACGGAGCACTGTGGAAACGCAACAATTGTATCGGTCTCTTTTTTCCAGCCCCCTGAAACTGCGAGTTGGGACTGACACCAATCTCGTTATTGGCCTGGTGAGGGCGCCACCTATGCCGTGGCCCTTGTGTTTAAAATGGTTTAAAGCGTGTTTAAAGAGAACGTTAGAATGGTTAGAATATTGAAAATAATATTAAGAGAATAAATAGTTTTTATGTTAAATTATCTGAATAAAAAATGGTGAAGTGTGTCGCATTCGGATGTAAGTCAGGTTACAAAAGTAATCGCAAAATAGACAAAAAAGAAAACATCAGCTTGTTTAAAGTGCCAAAAGATAATACAATAATTAAACAGTGGCAAGTAGCTATATTAAGAGATGATATAGAATTAAAATCAGGACATGCAGTTTGCTCAAAACATTTTAAAGAAGAATTCATTATACGGGAAAAAGAATTTAAAGATAAAGAGGGAAACGTTGTGTCAAGGGTAAGTATTATCACTTTTAAGGTTAATATTTTTTGACACTTGTACGTTTAAAAATTTACTAGCTTGTACGATATATTTTTATAATAAGTAATGTTTTAATTATAAATCACAAGTAATAAATTTATCAGAATAGTTTTTCAGTTCACATAAAGTGCATTTAACACAACAGTTAAAATTTTAATTGTAATTAAACGACAATGTAAATTATACTTATATATTACACGTTCATGATATTTTTTGTTGTAGTTTTGTTTAACATAAAAAAACACAAATTTATTCAGTTATTGTACACAATTATTATTCACTTAAAAACATAAACAAAATTGCAAAAACGACTAAAAATATATAAAAAAAAAGAATTCGGTTCTTTCTTCAAAGGTTGCAATATGTACCTTAAAATTCTATTAAAAAGAAAATTATAAAAATAGTTTTAATGTATAAATGTGTACCTTTTCAAGCATTAAGTTATAATTAAGTTATAAAATAATTACTAATTATTTTAATTCAGAGACTGACATTACAAAAATCTAAGAATTTATGTAGAACACAAAACTTTCTTTGTTAATTTTTTGTTTGTTCAACGTTAAAATGTAAAAATTATTAAAATACGTTTGAATTATTGTTGAAACAAAATAATTTAAGGTAAAATTAAAAAAATATTATTCATTTGTATTTTAGAAGTTATATTTTATAATAATTTTTTAGGTTCCATATCTAGTACCAAAACTGCGAGAGGGTGCATTGCCTAGTTTAAACTTTGGTCGACCGGAAATCCCCGTTCCTCCACCTAGATCTTTATCTTTAAAGCGAATGAGACAAGCTGAGAATATTGAAATTGAAGATCTAAAAAAAAATCGAAATTAGATGCTCATCCTACGGAAATGATTCCAGAAGCGATTGAAAATTCCAGTGAGAACAAAACTTTCCCAACTCCATGTAATACAGAAAAATCATCAGAGGATTTGTTTATTAAAATTTATGAAAAAAAAAGTTTTATTACATTACCAGAGTCCTGGTCACAAATGAATGTCTCTTTGTGTGGTGATAAAGGAATAGCATTTTATGATAGAATCGGTATAAAAAGTAAGAGCGGTAGAATTGATTCCGTTTGTTCGAAAGAAGTTACCGTTGATGAAAATATGTCTATTCTTATAAAAATAAATGGAAATTTGTTTGACCACACTGAGTTGAATATTGAAAGTGATCTTTTGCATTCCATTAATGATCTGGAGATGATAATTAAAAGTATTCATGAGATTCAAGTTTGCCGTGGATGTCCTGATATTGAAATGAACGAAGAGAATGAGAAACATATTTATTCGTTTACTTATACTGACAGTTCCAATGCACTACGCCACCGAAATTGCACTGTAATTTTAGGTAAAGATGAGAAACGCCAATGTAAATGTTGCCGAGCAGTTAAGCAGAGACTGGCTATGAAAATCATTCGTAAACAACACCGTAAGAATTCCAATTATTTAAAAACTTATGACTTAAGTCCAGAAAGACAAAAAAAATTGAAATATTTAAACAAAACAAAAAAAGCACTGAATAGAGCAAAAAAAAGAGCGGAGGTTACTAATCAAGCTCGAAAGAAGTTAATAAGTTCGTATAAAGAACAAATGGCACAAATGTCAAAAGAAAATTTAAATAATATTATAGAAAAACAGGAAAACATAAGTGCAAATGAGAAAATTGCAATACACGAAATTTTTAAAGCCGCTGCAGTCAAGGGTTCAAAAGGGAGACGATATTCTGACGAGTGGATCATTCTTTCCTTACTTCTTCATATGCGTTCACCAGCCACGTACACATTTCTTCATGACAATAAAATGTTGCCCCTACCGAGCATTCGGACAGTACGAAGGTAGTATTTATATTAATTATCTTTAATAGTTTTAGTAAAAAATAAATTTTTTATTTTAAAGTTATTTTATTTTGCAGATATCTTTTCCGCTTGGAATGCCCCTGTGGTTTCGACAAACGATTTTATGAGATTTTGAAAGACCACTTGTCTGAAAAAACGGAAAGGGAACGCCATGGAATTATTTTATTAGACGAAATGGGAACCAGGAAAAACTTACTTCTTGACCGAAAGACGATGCAATTTAAAGGCGTGGAAGATTTTGGTGATGATTTACCAAAGGACATAAATACCGAAATGGCTGATCATGGACTTGTTCTCATGTTTCAGGCATTGTACGATAAATATTCCCAACCAATTGCTGTCTTTGCATCTAGTGGGCCAACTACTGGTGACGTCCTGGCAAAATTAGTTGTTGAAGCAATTGTTTTGCTTGAACAAGCAGGTGCAAAAATCCATGAAGTCGTTGCAGAAGGTGGATCTCCAAATAGACGTATGTGGGGGGAGGTGGGTTGCAGTGGGAAAAAGAGAAGAGGGATATTTAAAAATTTTTTTGAAAATCCTATTGACGAAAAAAGAAAAATATTCTTGTTCTCAGACCCACCTCATTTAGTAAAAACAACTAGAAATCGTTTACTAGATGGATCAAAATTAAGGGTATGCGTTTTTGTTATAATACAAGATTTCATTGTGCATTCTTTTGGTACTAAATAGAATAATTAATTTAAATACTTTTATATTTATAAATTCTTTTAATATTATATATTAAAATTTACTAAATAGATTCATCCGGATAAAAACTTTATACAGTGGGAGCATATTCAAATTTTATATCAGCTCGATTAATTACGATGTTCAGGCGAAAGATTGTGTCCTAAACTCAGTGACTGTCACATTTTTATTCAAAAGAATAATTTTCTCAAAATGCGTGTCTCTCTAGCTACCCAAGTAAGTTTTTGAAAACCATATTAATTTCTAAAATCTTTGTTTACTTTTGTACTATGCTTGCAAGTAAAACAAGTTAATAATATTATCTTTTTGATGTAGGTTTTTAGCAATGCAGTTGCTCGAGGTCAAAGATTCTATAAATCTTTTGAGTCCAGGTTAAATAATTCTGATGCTACAGCAGATTTTTGTGAGAGAATTAATAATATATTTGACGCCTTAAATAGAACTTCAATTGGAAATATTCCTCAAAATCAAGACATTGAAGTATTTGCATACTTGAATTATTAGAATATTGTAGATTTATTATTTTCCATAGAGCCTATTATAATTTATCATTATATATTTATATATATATACTTATTATTTTTTAGTATTTGCGTGAAAGTATCCAGTGGTTAGATGATTGGGAGAGTCAAGTGGAGAAAAAGTTGATTGGAGCAAAAGAATTTTTATCTAGGGAAACTGCTGAAGGATGGCGGATGACAATGCATTCCTTTATAGATTTAGCAGAATATTTGCTCAAAGTTTTAAAGTTTGATTACGTCTTAAGTGGTCGAATTAATCAAGATCCTCTGGAGGTATCATCTAATATTGATATTAAATTGTAAAAAATATTAATTGAAATTATAAATCTAACGTAAAATAAAGTCAGAAGTAGTGAGCTAGAAATTCAGATTCGACCCATTTTCTTAGAATTTTAAACGAATATCTGTAAAAAATTCGACTATTATTCGCCGTTCATAAAATATCATTTATTGTTATTGTTCTTCGTTTCCTATAATTATCGTCTGAAAGTTTACACTGAAAGAAAATATATAAAAAATTTTTATAAATTAGAAACTTTTGTACTTGTCATTTTTTAATATGTGTTTATTTTTCGATATTTAATCGCGTTTATACTCAACTACTTAGAAGTTCTTTTTTATTTTCTTTTAGTGTAAGTAATCGTTAAAATTCTTAAAAATGGTAAAGTTTCATGAAGACATGCATGTGACTTTTTCTGACTTTATTTGTGGAATCGTAGTCTAGATCTTTCTAACATTTGAATCAATCTTTAATATTCTACTAATAATTATATAAATAGCACAATTAACTCCAGTTAAAATAAGAGTAGTGAAAGCAAATTGATGTGAGTTCAATTGATTTTTTCAAATTCCTCATTGAATATCATTCTTCGACAATTTGTTATTATATACACGAATGAATTGATAATAAATTTTAACAAATTTAAAATTTATTTTAATGTATATATCAGGGCTGATAAAAATCATGATTTTTAAAAAAAAAATTTAAAAATCCGGATTTTTTTATTTAAATCGGATTTTTAGATTTAAATCAAAAATTAATTTTTTTAAATACAATCAGTATACAAAATTTCCAAATGTTTATTTGTAAGTAGTCTGTTTTTCAAACTGATAACATGTAAAAATAAATAATGAACAATAAAACATTGAAATAAAATCAAATAAATTAAGTAGAATAAATGAGAAATTTTCAAAAAAATATCTTTAAATTCATATGATCGCAAAACTAAGAAAATTATAGGTAAAAGCAAAAAAATAAAATAAATTAGAACAAAAAAAAATAAAACCGTAAAAAGATAAGAAAAAAGTCTATTAAAAAATGAGAAAATTGTTTCCAATAAAAATAATCATGGACATTATTAAAAAAATAAAGAAAAATTTGTTAAAAAACAACACAAGAATGAAACAGTGACATAAAAATATTAAAAAAAATAGTAGAAACTCTTTTCAAAAAATTAAATTATTTACGGACATATTTTTTTTAAATTTAAAAAATAAATAAGACAATTTAAAAAACGTTAAAATATATTACTAAAGAGAAAAAAATTTTGAAATAAAAAAAATTAGAGAATTATTTCACAAATTGAAGAAAAAAAGCCAATACAATTTTGGAAAATTTAAACAAATTTTAAAAGAAGAAAAATTTCATGTAATAGAAGAACGATGTTAAAATGAGATTATTTAGAACAAGGTTAAATTTAAAAAATATAAAATAAAAGAATAAAAGTCTGCAAAAAAAGTTGAAAATTGAGAAATTTACAAAAAGATAAAAGCATCGAACAAATATTTTAAAAAATTTGTAATTACAAGATAAAAACTGAAGAATTTAAATGAAGAAACAATGTTTCTAAGAAACGGAAAAATGATAACAAAAGTTAAAGAATTAATTAAAACGCAAGGAAGAACTAAAAAAATATTGAAGCATCAAGAGAATTAAATAAATAGGAAGGAAGTGAAAAAATGTTTATTTCCTTAATCTAAAATGTAAAAAGTACAAAAACTAATAAAATTTGGATAAACTCTACTGAAAAATTAGAATTAATAAAAATAAAATTAAAAATGTATATATAAAGATAAATAACAGTCCCATAAAAGAAATTTAAAAATTCTTTAAAAATAAAAAAGTTTAGGCAAATTAAACTAAAAACATTTTTATCATATTATGCTTAAAGTAAGTCCAACAATAAATTTAGAAAAGTAATGAAAATCTAAAAGTTTTATGAAGTAAGTTTGCAAAAAATAGACAAGTTGTGAAAGCAAATTAAATAAATTTACAAAAATATGAGCGTAATTTATTTATAAAAATATGGAAATACATAATTATGAAAATCAACGAAATAAAAAGTTTAGGGAATGTTATAATAACAAAATTGTGTAAAATAATATTAAATAATTTGCATAAAAAGAAGAAAATCAACCAAAAAAATCCTACAATAAAAAGACACAAAAAAAATGTATCAAAAGTAAAAGGAGAAAAAATCTTAAAATTGTGTATAAATAAAAAATTATAAGATAAAAATTAAACAGTTTCGAAAAAGTGAAATCTCTTAGAAAAATTGTAAGAATTAAAAAAAGGATTATTGTGCATATGAAAAAAAAATAATATTAATTAATTATTTGGCATTAATTAATATGTATTTAAATTTGAATTAATTGATGTTTGGAATTTATTTAAATTATTATAATGAATTGAGGATATAAAAACTTAATACTATTTTTTGCTATCTTTATATCAAAAATTTTTAGATTGTAGGTATTTTGATCATCAGTATTAGCACCATTTTTTAAATTTTATAAAGAATAAAATATTAAAATTGAAATTTTTAAGATTTATCCACAAATTTGTAGGTTTTTTTATGGGTTTCGATTTTTTACATACAGTATTAGACATTCGGAGAATTGTAAAGTTATTTTTTTATTTAAATCATGATTATGATGCAAATGTCCCAATGATGTAAATCATGATTTAAATCACGATTTAAATCAAAGTGATTTAAATATAATACCAAAATAAATAGAAACTTACGGTGAAAAAACATAAAGAATTGAAAAAGTTAGTTGATCTTATTTCACATCACTTTGTTTTTCTATTAAAAATTAAAAAATTTCAGAAAAATTTAATAAAAAAATTGAATATAACATAAAATAATATTGTTTTAATTTTATCTATGCTTAGAGATTTTTCGGGACAGTTAGGCTTTCAAGCGGCACCAATAGTCATCCTTCAACCCCAAGTTTCCTACAGATATATAAAATTCTATCATTTTATAGTATTTTAAAGACACCTCGTACCGGCAATTGTTTTATAAAAGATGATAGTTCTGTACAGCCACTAATTCCGTTATCAAGATTAAAAGAATTGTATGAAGCTAAAAATGAGTCTTCTAACTTAATTTACATAAAGAATAAATTGGATATTATTATTGAACAAGATGATAATGATTTTTCTGACTTCACTAGTGCAACTGATCATGATTATGATTTGCCTGCAGTATTGGATTGTCTACTTTACTTTGTCACTGGACAAATCTGCAAGAACTTATCGCGATTTTTAAAATGTGAAGTATGTCGCTCTGCTTTCTTTTACTCGGAAGAAAATGTTCTCCAAGTGGAAAATCATCCATTAGCGAAACTTGTAACTCTGGATAATGACAAGGAATTAAGACATCCCAATAAAAATTTATACAATTTTTTAAAAAAAGTTGAAGCTTCTTTCAAGAGAAATTGTTGCAGGAGTAACGTCTATGATCTTGTAGTATGTGATATAACTCAAGAACAACTAAAATTTCCGTGTTCAGAACATGCCAGTGATGTTCTTACTTATGTATTAGACTTTTATTTACAAAATAGAATTAGAGGTTTTATTAAAGATAAAATGTCAAACACCAAAAAATTAAATTTGACTATGAAGAAGGCTGCTAACTTAGTTTCAACTTAAACAGTTACTTAATTATTAACTAGAAACCAAATATTATTATTTAAAAAAAAAATCTTGAAGATTTTAAATATTAAAAATACATATTATGTATGGATATATTGAGTATGTACAAATTTTATATTTTTGTTACATATATATTATAAATATATACTGTTTACTGTATGTAGTGTATATGTATGTTAAAACTTAAAAACAAAGTTTTGTGAAATTGTCTTTTGCCAAATAAATGGTTTGTAATATTTGAATTTTATTGTGTTGTTATTTCTTTTTACTAGATGTTTTTTAAAAAAAAGACTGAAAATAATTAAATTTAGTTTTAGTTTTTAAATTTCATGTCAATTTTTTTTACATTTATTATTTAATTTTCCTATTTATAAACAAATATGAAAAATTTTATTTTCGAAGAGCCTAATAAGTAGCTTATTTATCATTCTCAGTTCAATTAATAAGCAATAGATTTTATTTTTTAACTTAATAAATTAGCTGAAATTTCATGGATGTAATATTACAAACAATTATTTATTAAAGTTAACTAAAGAACATTATTTTTAAATGTAAGAAACGATTTTCTGCTTTTCATCGCATGTATTTTTAAATATGTAGGGCCACGGCATACGTGGCGCCCTCTACGGTCGAATAACGACATTGTCGTCAATTTTTCCAATCTCCCAACACACGAGTGTCAGGGGGCTGCTTTTTTCCTTTTTCCGCGAAAATTTATGTTCATTTGGAATTTTATTTAGATAGGTATATATTCGGTGGTTGTAAAATTATTTATAATAAAATATTACACATGTTCTAAAAATCGAAATAATAAACATAAAAACACTGCCAAAACACATGGAATTTCACGCAGAGAGTCACACCAATATTAGTTCAAAGTCGGCCGATAGGGGAGCAGCTTTAGCTGTTTGAATCGCCAATAGATTACACTGTTACTATGTACCGTGTGTAAGCACATCTGCTCTGCATCTGCTCTCTAGCGTTGCTCCGAGCGGAATGCTATTTTACCACTCGGCTACGACGGGTAGTTGAGAGTCCAGAGAAATAACTTTGGTAGGTTCAGACCTGGATTATATGCTATTTACATTGTAATAGTTCTAGAACATATTCATTATCAAAAATAAATAAATAGAATACCCAGGCGCGCAGGGACGATGATTTGAGGCTTTATAAAGCTTGACTGAGGACTGGTCAATATTGATTGAGGATTGGTGAGTCGGAGGAAGCAAGACTCGTCCAAGCTAGAATGTAACAGCGATTCAAGCCTGACGCTCCAAGCTTGGTTGAAGATTGGTGTCCAAGACTCAATCAATGTTCGGAAGTCCGATTATAGCTTCGTCAAGCCTGATTCCACTGTCGCTTACAGAAGACAGAACGTTAAATAATTATTAATATAATAATATTCTTGTTGTATTATGTTGTTAATAATGATAATTCTTATAATTATAATAATAATATTATATTAATATTATGAATTATATTATTTATAATTATAAATACAATAATAATAAATACAATAATAATATTATTATTATCATTTTTTCTTAATTACTGTACTGCTGCAGATTATCATAAAATTAATAAAATAAAAGAAAATTTTAATGTTCATCTATAATTATTTAAATTGATATTCTTCAGATTGTTTTTTTTTTATAATTTAAGATTAATCGCACATTTATACACTTAATTATTATCGACCTAAGTTTAATTAACAATTTTAATACATATAAACACTTAACCTATGAAATAAAATTTCGCACGCTCAAGGGGGGATCGAACCCACGGCCCTATAGACAAATTCGCTCGCGGTGAACGCACGCTATTAGTACCACTCGGCTACGACGGGTAGTTGAGAGTCAATAGAAATAACTTTGTGAGGTTCAGACCTGGATTATATGCTATTTACATTTTAATAGTTCTGGAACATATTGATAATCAAAAATAAATGAATAGAATTTATTTATCCTTCGTTAATAGGTTTATACTGATATACAGTTTATACAATCCTATCTCCTAACTTATTAATATTTTATAAATAAATATTCTTATACAATATTTGCAAAATATGTAAACAAAATTAACTGATAATGATTAATTATTATTTAATTATTTATAACTTTAATTTAATATTATTATTTAAAAATTAAATATTATTTAAATAAATAGAATAGAATTTATGTATCCTTTGTATTTACTGATATACAGTTTATACAATCCAATCTCGATCCTAACTTATTAATATTTTATAAATAAATATTTTTGTAAAATATTTGCAAAATATGTAAACAAAATTAACTACTAATTTATAATTTTTATTTATAACTTTAATTTAGTAATATTATTTAAATATTTAATTTCAATAATATATAATACAAAAGTAAATTATAAAAATTGTTTATATATAATGTATTGAAGGGCACTTTTATTTAAATAAAGAAATTTATTCATTTTGTATAATTAAAGTTTTTTTGAAATGAATGATTTTACAAAATTACGCTATCGAGCACGTAATCATATCTTCAATATTTTTCAAATTTGAAAATTGTCTTTAAATTATTTCGTTTGGTTATATGATTCTTTGAAATTTATTTTTTTAAAATAAGAAAATAATTGTTCACAAATTTAATTTACTTCTAATATATCTTACAATTAAGTAAAATTACATAATTTTTGTTTGTTTATTTATAGTTTATTTTATACAAAATTAATAGTAAATATTCATAAAATTACTAAATCTGCAGCAGTTGTAATATTTATTATTTAATTAATAATACTTTTTATATGTATATACTTTAATATATAAAAAAATATGTAATATGATAAGTTGAGCAATTGTGTCACAGTTGATTCAAGCTTGAATCTAGATTGGATGTTCAAGCTTCGCGCATGAGGATTCAAGGAGTCTTGAATCAAGCATGGAACGAGCATTGGTGTCCAATCTTCAACCAATATTGAACGACAGTGATTTAAAGACTGTTCCCAGTCTCGGTTACCCACTCTGGGTGTCAAAGCTAGAATCAAGCCTCTACCCAGCGTCAGCATTGGTTTCTCGCGCCTGGGTAGAATTTATTTATCCTTTGTATATGTTACGGTAAAAGTACAAAATTGGTAAATGTGCACATTCACCAATTTAGTTAGTGAATGTGAGAAATTTTAAAAATAATGAAAACATTGCGTACATTTACCATGTAAAATTGGTAAAAATGCGCAGTGACCATCGTTGGTTGGTAAATGTTGATATTTTATTTTGTAAACATTTCAATGAGATACAAATCAAATTTTTTTATATTTATTAAAACAACAACTGCATCTTTTTCAATTTATCCTCAAAAAACCAAAATCACTATTATTTATCCTTATCACCGTCTGCTGTTTTTGCAGATCAATTAAATCTACTTGACATATTGAATTAAATTCTGAGCTGTTTCACAACTTTTCCTCTTTTCTTGCTCTTCGATTTTTTTTGCATGATTCACAAAGGGTTAAATATAACATTATTATCTCAATTGTAATATTTGCAAATTTTTCTTTTAGGTCCATCATGACTTTGTTTCGTTCACCATGTCCAACATTTAAATAAGCATCATGAATAACATCAAAAGAATCATCATTCGTCACAAAATATTTCAGTTTACTGTTTTTAGAAAGAGAAGAAATTAATTTTTTTTCTTTTTAATTTCATTTTAGCATCACACACTTCTTGCACAATTTCAATATATTCTTCCTTATATAAATAAAAAAAATTATTATTTTTTGCATTTATAATATTATCTACAAATTCCTTAAATTGTTTTTTCATTTCAACACATTCACTCATTTTTATTTCGCGAAATTAAAGTGAACTCACAATTTAGCAATCAAAAGCAAACTGATAGAATAATAACTAAGATTGACAATATAAACATTCTTCTTTTACAAATCTGTCCTCTTTGTATAAGTTTGATTTTTATCTCATTGAAAGGTTTAGAAAATAAAATATCAACATTTACCAACCAACGATGGTCACTGCGCACATTTACCAATTTACTCGGTAAATGTACATAATTTTTTCCTTAATATAAAAATTTCTCACATTCACCAAATAGCGCGGTGAATGTGCACATTTACCGTAACATATATATATATACTGATATACAGTTCCCAGTGGGCAAAAATCCATGTTCGTTTTAAAAACGTTTTTAGAACGTTTCATGTCGGCCAAATAATGTTCTGGAACGTTATTGGAACATGGATGTTCGAATAATGTTCCACCCTGCTAAGAGTAAAAAGATAAAAAGGGAAAGAAATATGAGGATAGAAAGAGATTACACTTTTTCTATCCCTTCCATATATCTACTTTGCATTCCCAAAACACAATATCTTTCTATCTCTAAACTTCTACCTCTTTATATCTTTTCTCTATTCGCTTTGAATTTGTATCCGTTTCTATTCCCTTTTTATCATCTTCTAAAATAAATAAATCTCTTTCTATCTCTTCGTCCATAAACTATTTTTATCTCTTTCTATCCCTTTTCTATCCCCTTTTTTCCTTTTCTATAAAAAGTGAATCTCTTTCTATCCCCTTTCTATCCTCTTCTTTAAAAATTTAATCTCCATTTATCTTTTCGCTTATCTATTATTTTAAATACCCAATTGCTTTAGTTATTTTATATGGTAGTATATATATCTATATATGGGTAA
Source organism: Ganaspis brasiliensis (assembly GCA_037103525.1). NCBI lineage: Eukaryota > Metazoa > Arthropoda > Insecta > Hymenoptera > Figitidae > Ganaspis > Ganaspis brasiliensis. The sequence continues at coordinate 3,595,494 of JAZKLR010000074.1, read as the reverse complement.
TTCTCTACAAAGTGGTAATTTTTGACAATATTTAATTTTTAAGTAAAAAATATTTTTTCATAAATATTTCTTATGTACAAATTAAAAAAAATTATTTTAAAACATAATTTTACAAAAATTTGAGCTTAATTTAACGTCTTTAGTCGTATATGGAAAATTTCAAGTTTAAACTTTAAAAGGTTAAAAAAATGTATTTAAAAAGTTTAATTTTTTACCTTAAACGAATATCCTAAGGATGTTTGCTTATTTGAAGGATATTCTTAGGATATCCACGGATATTCTTAGGATATCCACGGATATTCTTAGGACATTGAACAAATATATGGAAATGAATATATTGAAATAAATAATTGTGTAAATAAATAAATATTATGGTTAAGTATTCAGGTTAACGATATTTTTTTTTGAAAACAAAACACTATTCCCGTGCACTTCGAATTTTATGAACCGGAGTTTACAGAAACCGGAGTTTACGAATTAAAGAAAATAAAATATTATAGCAGTAAAACTTAGTAAAATATAAAGACCTTTGCAGAGTACTGCATAGATTTACCTACTTTATATGACTATTATTTTTATTTTATTTCAAATATGAACAATTCAATTATTTTTGACGAACCGGAGTTTACATGTCATTAAAATACGCAGTAAATTAATAATAATTTTTGTAATTATAAAACTAAATATCCTATTTCTTCAAGTAAGTTGGTGTCAAATCAAATTTTTTACCTCAATAACATAAACAGTTAGTGAAAATTCAATATAAATGTGATTAAAATTACTAAAAAACAATGAATATGTAAACTCCTGTTCCAAATAATGAAAAGGTGGAGAAAGTATTTAAAAATGATTTTCGCAAAAGTTATTACCACAAACTGGAAAACAATACAACAAAAACGAAGCTTTTGAGATAAACTGTCGATTAGAATAGATGAAAATAGTTTTAAAATATGTTTTATCTGAAAAAAAACGTATTAAATCTCACGAGTCCTATGTGGAGAACCTAAAAAAGTACAGTTTTGAGGCATTTTTAACCATTTCGTATCGTTTGATAATAAAAAAAATTGTTTTTCAGTCATGATATTAATAAACATGTTAACAAAGAATAAATGTACAAAGTACTAAATATATATTTAGATAATGTTTAAAGTTATTAAATGGGGAATCAAAAGTAACCACTCCGTGAAGAATCACCCATATACTGAAATTAATCTGATATTTAACGCATATAATACTGAAAAATCGTCACCCAAGCAGCACGTAATATTACATGAATATCATAGTGACATCATATTGTAATATTGGTAATATTACGGGGTGATATTACAGTGATATTGACGTGATATTGACGTGATATTGAAATGTCCGTCTCAAGGTTATTACCTTAATATACCGTAATATTACAAGTAATATTACGGTAATATTACAAAGATTTATTTATTTCAACATTTATTTTACATTAAATAAAATATTTTAAAAAAATCCGGCTCACACGGGGTTCGAACACGCAACGTTCGACACGACGTGAATACGCCTTGTACCTCTCGGCCATCTAGATCTTGGAATGTTTTTCAGAAAGTGTTCTTCATGTAGTACCTTAAATTCTCTTTTGTACAATATGAAGAACACTTTCTGAACTACATTCCAAGAGCTAGATGGCCGAGAGGTACAAGGCGTATTCACGTCGTGTCGAACGTTGCGTGTTCGAATCCCGTGTGAGCCGGATTTTTTTAAAATATTTTATTTAATGTAAAATAAATATTGAAATAAATAAATCTGTGTAATATTACCGTAATATTACTTGTAATATTACCTTGAGGCGGACATTTCAATATCACGTCAATATCACTGTAATATCACCCCGTAATATTACCAATATTACAATATGATGTCACTGTGATATTCATGTAATATTACGTGCTGCTTGGGCAGCTATGATGGAGCGATCCCCTAACCTCGTGCGCATTAACCTAAGCACACTACCACCTGAGCTAACGAACGATACACTACAGATCACTTCTTTACTTGACTGCCTTTTATCACTCTTACTCCCATCTCTTTTAATCTTCCTCTTCTATCTTTTTCTATCCCACATAGTATTTATATTTTTGGAGATCCATACTGGAAATAAAGAGATAGAAATCTTATTACTTTTTATCTTTTTTTATCTCTGTTATAGAAAGAGATACAGAAAACGTATAATTTTCAATCCCGACTCTATACCTTCTTAACCCTTTCTATTGACTCCAAACCTCTTTCAATCTCTACTATAATCATAATTATCAGTTTTCACCATTAATCACCTTTTCCCTATAACTTTCAATCTTTAATCTTTACCATCCTTTCCCTTTCCATTGCCTTCAATCTCTTTCAATCTCCACCTTAATCACCATGACCAGTTCATCGCCATTAATCACATTTTCCCTATAACTTTCAATCTCTAATCTTTAACATCCTATCCCTTTCTATTGCCTCCAATCTCTTTCAATCTCTACCTTAATCATAATGATCAGTTATCACCATTAATCCCCTTTTTCTTATAACTTTTATCTCTAATCTATCCTTTCTATCCCGCCCTATCCCTACTTCAATGGAAATAGCAAGTTATCGCTTTTAATCATCTTTTTCTATAACTTTGAATTAATGTCTAATACTTTCACATCATTTCCAAACCCCACCTGAATGAACACTATGTGCTTTTCCTTTTAATCACTTTTCATCTATAATTTTCAATAACCTATGTCATATACACATATTTTTTGCTATTCTTCTCTTAACCAGCATTATCGGTTTATGGCTTTTAATCACTTTCCTTCAATAAATTTCTATCTTTCATCTATCACTTTCTATCCCTTTCTATCTCTTTCTATTCTTTTCTATCCCTTTCTATCCCTTTTTATATTTTCTTATCCCAAAAATGATCCCACATGATCATTTTTCGCTTTTAATCACATTCTTTTCATTACTTTCAGTAATCTAGTGAGTGATCATGTTCTTTCAGTTGGGGATGGGAAAGTATAAGTAGGGATAGAAAGGGATTAAAAGGGATAGGAAGGGATAGAAAGGGATGAAAAGCGATAGAAAGGGATAGAAAGGGATAGGAAGGGATAGAAGGTGATAGGTGAAATATTAAAAGTTATAGAAGAAAGCTGATTAAAAGCGATAACTGATGATGCTGGTTAGAGTGGAATAGCAAAAAATATGTGGATATGTTATATGTTATTGAAAAGTATTGATGAAAAGTGATTAAAAGGGAAAGCTCATCATGTTCATTCAGGTGGGGTTTTGAAATAATATGAAGATATTAGAAATTAATTGAAAGTTATAGAAAAAGGTGATTAAAAGCGATAACTTGCTATGTCCATTAAGGTAGGGATAGGACTGGATAGAAAGGTATAGATTAGAGATTGAAATTTATAGGAAAAAGGTGATTAATGGCGATAAGCTGGTCATTATGATTAAGGTAGAGATTGAAAAAGATTGGAGGCAATAGAAAGGTATAGGATGGTAAAGATTAGAGATTGAATGTTATAGGGAAAAGCCGATTAATGGCGATAAGCTGGTCATCGTGATTAAGGTAGAGATTGAAAGAGATTGGTGTCGATAGAAAGATGTAAGGAGATATAGAGTCGAGTTCGAAAATGATAGCTTTTCTGCATCTCTTTCTATAACAGGGATAAGAAAAGATAAAAAGTGATAACATTTCTATCTCTTTACTTCTAGGCAGAACATTATTTGGCCGACATGAAACGTTTTAAAAACGTTCTTTAAACGTTTTTAGAACGAACATGGATTTTTACCCACTGGGTTTATACAATCCAATCTCCTAACTTTCCTAAATCAATATTCTTATACAATATTTGCAAAATATGTAAACAAAAATAACTAATAATTATTAATTATTATTCATAACTTTAATTTAATATTATTATTTAAAAATAAAATATTATTTAAATAATTAATTTCAATAATATTTAATACAAAAGTAAATTATACAAATTATTTACATATAATGTATTGAAAGGCATTTTGGTTCAAGAATTTTTTTTAGATATTATTAAACTTCAATTATATTTAAAAATATTAATTTAATTATATTCACATAATATTAGGAATATTGTATAAATGAATAAAAAGTTTTAATTTTTTAATTTATAAGATTTATTTTTTCAGACTTAAAAATAATTAAAACTTATTAAATTAAATTAATTAAAAATTAAATAAAATTAAACGAGTTAGAGAGAACCCGACAACAGATAAGAAACACATAATTAAAAAATTAATATTTTAGTAAAATAATAAATATAGAAATGAAAATAAAAAATAACTTGATAACTTTTTGAATAAAATTTAATTTAATACGAATATCATTACAAGCTTTTTAAAAGAATTTATTGTTTAAAATACACAGCCACACAAAAAAAAATAAAGTTCCCTGACCTGGGTAAGAGACACAAATTTTTCTATGTATTTTGATGCGCTGAATCCGAATCCGTCATTAGAATTGGTCCATCACAGGGCCGGCAGGATATATGGGTCAGGTGGGTAGCATGACCCACTCGAAATTTCAGAACACTTAATTGAAAGTGCACTCCTTTGTTTAACAAAAAACATAAATTTAATTTATATTTTGCTTATAATATAATTAAAATACTTTTTCTCTTAGTTATTGGTTATTTCTCGAAATAATATATTTAAATAAGCACGCCTTCTTTCAACCAATTAAACTCAGACGTCAAGACATGCATTTTGCAGATAGACATTGAATCTCTAGTGAGAAATACCGGCATCCACCCCTGTTTTGTAGATGCGGTCGCTACAACTTTTGTGAATGAATGCACCTTTAGGCCGGCGTCCCATGCCTCCGTTCTGCGTTGCGTTGTAATGAGATAAAAATGGACAAAGTATGTGTCCCTCTCTCTCTCATTGCGACGCAATGTTTAACGCATCCATCTGATTTCACCCTAACGTGTATCAAGAAGAAATGTAAAAAAAAATTTTTTGTTTTAATTTTTCGAAATTAAATAAAAATTTGTTCAGTAACTTAAAATTGCAATTAGATTCAAGCAAATCTATAAAAGTTATCTTAATTCAAATATTTTCGTGTCTACCCGGGGTAGCAACCGGTTCGGCGAAGGTTAATAAACAAATTTCAACTGCTGAAGAGTTGTACGTTTAGGCTAAAAATCCAACTAATTTACCGAACATTAAAGTAATAAGGATCTCAACAACCAAAGATTATCAAGAAGCATCCGGAGATCTTAATGTTCGACACCTAAAAGCTAAAGGTATATCAGGGACTCAAAAATATTTTTCCAAATATAGATTCAGTATTTTCATTATCACTCCTATATGTAACTTTTTACTGATATTTTATTTAGTAGTCCATCAGTACATCCAACGGAGCGCCATACAGTGTCAAAAAAAGCTCGTGCTAAATTTTGTCAAATTAAAAAAATTTAGAAAATATATTAAAAATTGTTTCCTTACGACGGGACCTAGCTCAAAATTTATGTAAAAAAAGTAGTTTTTTTGAAAAATTTTCAAAAAAAATCAAAGGACATAAACATTTTTAAAAATAAGATTTTAGTTAATAAATTACAAAAAATCTAAAAAATAATTTTTTGATAATTCTTTGCACTAATTTTTTAAACATTTATTCAAAAATGCACAATTTAGAGAAGAACGATTAAAATTGATTCATTTTCGAAGAAGTTATGAGCATTTGAAAAAAACATCCAAAGTTTTGAAAAATTCATATCTTGTGAACGGTTTTATAAAAAAATTTGAAAAAATTCATAAAGCTCTTTTTCGTAGGATACATATATAAAAAATGAGCCAAATCAAAAATGTCAATTTCCATGGTATGTCGAGTTGGCGTGGAATGCCCCATATATACAATATATATACTCTCTAAATTTCTTGGAGTGAGTTTTCACTCCACTAAGAGTGGAAATTGAGCCACTCCAATCAGAGTAAAAGACCCTTTCTAAAAGAGTGAGATCTCACTCTTAAAGAGTGAACTCTAAAAAGAGTGGCTCAACTTTTGCTCTTCCCTGTCGAAAGTAAACCACTCAAAATCCACTGAAAAAACCACTGGCCCAGTGATTTTTCAGTGGTCTGACCTGCATATCTTCAGATAGAATTTTTTTTGGAGTTGGGGTAACAATAGTACAATAGTTTTAAATGCCAAGTAGTTTTGTAGGGGAGTAAACTTCGACTCTTTAACGAAAAAAATTTACAAGCAATTTGACCTGGAAATTCAGGTCGAACACCGATTCCTGATTGTAATTTTTTTTCCTTTTATGGTTCCCGTAACCCAAAATTTTTATGATTAAAAACTTTTGCAATTTCAAAAATTAAAATTTCAAAAATAAAAATATGAAATCTACTTATTTTCACGATTAGGAATATAAAAAAAATTCTAAAAACTATTAAAATTGAAGGAAAGTAAATTTTCAAAGCTATTTTTATTATTATGAAAAATAACTTTTTTAAGGAAATTTTTAGATATTCTTTATCGGTAGAACACGTAGAATTTTAATATTTAATTTTTAAATTTATTAATGCGAAATTAGAGAAATTTTTGTTCCCGATTTTTAATTAAATTCAGGAGTCTTCAAGTTTTATGATCTCTCTGGACCCTTCTACGAGGCCTTGAATTCCTATATAAGAAATCAGCTAGCTATGGGCTTGTAACGCAAAAAAGCGTTACGTTTAATGGTATAGAGAGAGAGGGAGATTGAAAGTAGTTGAAGTGAGAGAGAAAAGAAAGGTAGGTATATAATTAGAAAATTTTCTTCGTCTAATGATCCTGATCCTAATTGGGGATGGCAGGGAGCTTGAAGAATTTCTTAATGGTATAGAGAGAGAGAGGGAGATTGAAAATAGTTGAAGTGAGAGAGAAAAGAAAGGTAGGTATATAATTAGAAAATTTTCTTCGTCTAATGATCCTGATCCTAATTGGGGATGGCAGGTAGCTTGAAGAATTTCTTAAAGGAGAGAGAAAGAGAGAGAGAGAGAGAGTTGATTTTGTTAATAACTGTTAATTGTTTAAACAATTTTAAATTGTTAAAACAAATTAATTTGTTTAAAATCTTTATTTATTCTGTTTCAATAGCCAACTGTATGTTTAATAACTGCAGGATCAAAAGAAGTTCTTGACGTACTGCTCATTTGTTTAAACAACTAAAATTGTTTAAAATCCATTTTTCATTAAATTTACCTGGAAATTTGTTGTTTTTCGCATAATTTATTAAAGAATTATAACTGGTTTATTCATCTCTATTTGGAAACTTATTTTCAATATTTTAAATAATTTTAATTTGTTTAAACAAATAATTTTTTGCACTTTTGTCGTTTTCCATAAAATATTTTATTACTTTACGATCTTATTGAGATACAAAAAGTTAGTGATTGATTGTTTATTTGTTTAAACAATTAAAATAGTTTAAAATCAGCTTTTAATCAAATCTCTCAATAGCCGTAATAAAATATTTTATGGAAAAAAAAAATGCAAAAAATTATTTAATTATTTAAACAAATATTTGTTTAAACAATTAAAATTGTTTAAAATCAGCTTTTCATCAAATCTCTTAATAGTCGTAATAAAATAATTTATGGAAAAAAAAAATGCAAAAAATAATTTAATTATTTAAACAAATTAAAAATATGTAAACAATTGAAAATTTGTTTGCAATTAGAGATGAATAAACCAGTTATAATTCTTTAATAAATTATGCAAAAAGCAACAAGTTCCTAGGTAAATTTGATGAAAAATGGATTTTAAACAATTTTAATTGTTTAAACAAGTAAGGAGTATGTAAATAATTTTTTTCGATCCTTCAGTTATTAAACATACAGTTGGCTAATAATATATTTTATTGAAACAGAATAAATAAAGGTTTTAAAGAAATTAATTTGTTTAAACAATTGAAAATTATTTAAACAATTATAAATTAATTAACAATCAATTGAGTGCTGTAATTGAATAATTTAATAAAGCCTGGAGGGAATACGTGGAGGGGGGAGGGGAGTACGGTCATTTAGTTCATTTTATAAAAAAATGCAAAAAATTATTTGTTTCAACAAATTAAAATTATTATCATTTAATGACTGATCATGATCAACCCTCTAAACTCACCCCTTATTGACATTTTCATTCCTTAAGACTTTTACTCAGTTTTCTGAACTATTTCAAAAGGACTTTAATGAAATAATGAATATTAAAACAATAGTTTAAGCAAATGATTGTTGTTAATTTTTAACTTTTTGTACTATTAATCAGCGATTATGCAGTTTTTTTTCTAATTTTGCAGCTTTATCTATTTCCTACAATATCAAAAGGATTTTAATAAAATAATAAATATTAATACATTTGTTAAACAAATAATTGTTGTTACAACTTTTCTTATTGTTAATCAACGATAATGCATTTTTTTCTAATTTTGCAACTTTATCGATTTTCTATAATTGCAAAAGGATTTTCATGAAATAATAAACATTTCAACAGTTGTTTTAACAATTGTTCTTAACTTATTGTATTATTAATCTGTGATAATGTAGTTCTTTTTTAATTTTGCAATTTATTGATTTCTAATAATGACAAAAGAATTTTAATGATATAATATTAACAATTGTTGAAACAAATAATTTTTTTTGTAGAATTATTAACCTATATAATATTGTTTTTTTTTAATATTACAATTTAGCTAATATGAAATAATTTTTTAATCCAATTTGTTTTTATTATTAATGTTGGTTATATTATGACATGAAAAAATGTGAAATTAGAAAAAATGTACATTACAGTATGTTAATTTTACAAAAAGTTAATAATTAACATGAATTATTTATTAAGAAGAATTATTATAACTGAAGAAAACAAAAAATATCAGTTAGCAACAATTATTTGATTGAACAGTTGTTAAAATATTTATTATTTCATTAAAATTCTTTTGTAGCTATTTATAGGAGATCGATAAAGTTGCATAATTAGAAGAGAACTGCATTATCGTAGGTTAATAATAAAAAAATTTAACAATTAACAGTAGTTGAGAGGCCGGATATTCAACAATGGCATCTATACTTGAATTGTAGATGCTGAAGCAGTTGTTGCATTTGGCCCCTCAATTATTTGCTTAAACAATTACTAAATATTTATTATCTTGCTAAAATTTTATTCTAATTAGAAGAGGCCGATAGAGTTGCATAATTAAAAAAAAATGGATTGTCATAAATCGCTGATGCTTACATCTTAAATACGTTAAAAATATTCAATGAAAATGTTTTCTGACTTCAGACAATGAAAAAGGAATGTTTATTATAACTTAATATTATCAAAATCCGAAAATTGATTTTTGGACGCTAAGGTGCTTTTCTTCGGGACGCGTCACAAATTTGAATATTTGAATTAGGTATCTCAATAGAGAATTTTGAGGCGCATATTTTTTTTATAAACAATATTTTTTTATCTCTTTCGGTTTTCAAGATAATTGCAAAAAAAATGCATTTTTCTTAAAAGGGAAAACTGAATTATATTGTTTTCAACTCGTCATAACTTTTACAATAATTGGAATTTTTAAATTAAATTTTCCGGAAGTATGCACTATTCTATTAACAAATCAACAGCGTTTTCTAAATGTAGATAAATAATTCGTAAAAATGTATAAAAATTATTTTCTGACAACTTACGTTTAATTAGTACTAAAATTTTCAAACGTTTCGGGAGTCGAGGTTATTTTAAGACATCAAAATTTTATTCATACAAAAAATTCGAGAAAGGTTCAAAGAAGTTTTTTGGAGAATATCAGACCTTTGTTATTTGTAGTTATTAAATAACAATTAATTAAAATTTGTACGCACCGTCTCCAATACTCTGTCGGTGTATTATCATTAGAAAATGTTCAGAGTTCGCAATACATAGTTTACTAACACACCGACTGCGTTTCGAAAGCGGTGCCGTACAAATTTTAATTAATTGTTATTTGAAAACTATAAGCAACAAAGGTCTGAGATTTTCCAAAAAACTTCTTTGAACCTTTCTCGAATTTTTGGTATTGATAAAATTTTGATGCCTTCAAATAACCTCGACTCCCGAAGCGTTTCAAAATTTTAGTACTAATTAAACGTAATTGTTAGAAAATGATTTTTATAAATTTTTACGGATTATTTATCTAAATTTAGAAAACGCTATTGGTTTGTTGATAGAATAGTGCATAATTTCTGAAAATTTTATTTAAGAATTTCAATTATTGTAAATGTTATGACGAGTTGAAGACAAAATAATTAAATTTTCCGATTTTGAGAAAAATGCAGTTTTTTGCAATTATCTTGAAAACCGAAAGAGATAAAAAAAATTGTTCTTGTGGCAAAACATGAGTCTCAAAATTCTGTATTAATATATGTACTTCAAATATTTAAATTTGAATATTTATAAATATTTTTAATGTAAAAATATGCCTCCCAGGGGCCAACTTAAACGGCTGAGTTTCACACGTAAGCCCTTTTGATCGCAGAGGGTTCAATTATTCTTTGATTTTAATAGACCTTTTCATGCTAATCATTCCGTCCTTCTTCAGCGTATGTGTCCTTCCATGAAAAGGTCTATAAATTTAAATATATAAATTATAAATTAAATTATATAATTGAATATGAAATTGAAATACATCTCTAATTTTTTTCGATTTGAAACAACTTTGGGGGGTTAGAGGTTAACATTTTTGACTTATTTTTTTTTTGGACCATCCTACTAGCTACTACTATTACTATGTTAAAATCTATCATATCTACCTCATTATTTATTATCTAAATAATTTTTATTGTGCATTATTCATACATTTAATTAGAATTCATTAAATAAAAAGGCAGAGAAAATGTGTTACTAATTTCAAATTTCAAAATTGTTTAAATAATAATGTCTGCAAGGACGTCCGTAGGATTATCTTAAACTTGTACAAAACAAGTTTAATGTCATATTTTGAACTAAAACTATTAAAAATTGTTAATAAGATATATAATCGTTTTTTCGTTAGAAATGTATTTCTCATTTCACAAATTTTGAAGCATGGAAAAATTATCTTTGAGAAAGAGACATAAATTTCCTGGTACCCTTTACTGTAGCTCAGAGCAGATACAACGAAAATTATCTGTCTCTTTCACTTCTTTGTAAACAAATGAGAGTAAGGAAGACGTTGAGTGGAATTTTTCCACGAAATAAATTCACGAAAATTGTCTATCTCTTTCACTCCTTTCTAAAGAAATAAGAGTAAGCAAGACATTGAGTAGAATTTTTCCACTCAATGTCTTGCTTACTCTCGTTTGTTTACAAAGGAGTGAAAGAGATAGACAATTTTCGTTCTGCCGTGCTTGCTATAGTTATTTGACAACGCAGTCCAAAACTTATCATCAGTTAAATGCTTTAGTCATATTCAGTTTCGTGCAGTCTCTCGCAATCTTGTGTTCACCATCAAAATTGTTTGTAGTGTCTACTTCTGATTCTAGATCATTCAAAGTAAGTTAACTTTTCTTTCTTTTTAGTTAGTGAACTTTCTGAATTAGTGATTTTTCACTAATGAATTAGCGAGAAATGGGTTATTATTAAATAGTGAACATTTCACCAATGTTTAGTGGAAAATTTATTAGTAAGAAACTACTAATTTGAAAGTGAAATATTTAGTAATTGAAACAATGGAAATAATGAAATTCACTTTTTCAATTAGTAGATATTTATTTTTGAATTAGAAGTTTTCTACTAATAAATTATTAAATATTAGTGAAATATTCGCTATGTAATAGTGACCGATTGCTCGCTAATTGATTCGTGAAAAATCATTAATTCAGGTTTAGAGAGTGCAAAATAAATATTAACATTTTTCTTAAAATACATAAAATTAAAAAAAAAATTTACTTTTTGAAATATAGGAAAAAATGTCTATTTTTACTTATTGTATTGTTTCTTTGTATTGCTTTGATTTAAAGAAATGCATTAATTTTAAAATATTTCTCTAAATCTAAATTAGTGAGATGAATGAAAAAGATTGAAATGTTTTTGGTAATAATGTAACTGTAATTTTCTTATATTTTCTAAAGGAAAGTGAGTAGTAAATGTGTCTTCTGAAGGCAAGAAATTTTTTTTTCGTTCTTATCTTGTTCTTGAATTTGTATACAATTGAATTCCGACAATGTTTTGAATAAAGGCAATATAAGAAAAAAAAATTCTTTTCTTCAGAAAGCCCATCATTACTCATGTTTTATGTACAAAATCTAATAAATTGCAGCAACTATTTTCGTTTGGCGATATAGAACAGTCCTATTTAAGAAATATTTTTAATGGAGTTTTGTACATTGGTATTTATTTATTTTATTTTTCTAAATATTCTTTTTATGGATTTATGTTGTTATTACTGTTTCAGATAATGGCCAATAATTCCTTACCATATTCAACGAATGAAGATATTAACGGAATTCGTCTATGGGATAGAACGGTGTATGTAAAATTTTTAATAATATTTACGATTATTTATGATTTATTAACTGATAAATATTTTAGAACAAGAAAATTGTTCTATAATAGGTTCAAAAATGTATGTCAAAATAATTTTTTTAAAATGTTACGTCCTTATTTTCTATATTTCTTTAAACAAAAAAAAAATTCAAAAAAATTTGTTTTCTTTTTAAATTAGAAATTTTTTGTCAAAAAAAAAAAAAATTGCTGAAATGAGTTATCCTGTTAATTTCATGTTGAAAAGTGTTTGAGAAAAAAAATTCCATACTGTATTTAATAATTTGTTAATTAATATGCAAATAAAGTTTGAAGAATGTATTTTTTTCTGAATTTCTCAAATTCATTAGTTTTCAAAAGTGTGATTCTAAGTTAAATTAATTGAAATAATTGCTACGAAAACTCAGTTTTTTTCAAATTTTAAAACTGTTTTGATTTCCTATAATTACAAAAGAATTTTAGTGAAATAATAAATATTTTGACATTTGTTTAAACAAATTGTTGTTGTTAATTTTTAATCTTTTTTTCAATATTAAGGGTGTATTCCTATGTCCAAGGCTGTTTTGGAGGCTTATTTCAATATTTTTTTTTTTATACAAAATAAAATTAAATCATGACAGGTTTTTTTTACAATTGTTTATTTACATGTTGAACTATGTAAAAAAAATTTGTTAACACTTTTTCTATTTAATTTGTTAATAATATTGTTAATTAAAAATGGGCAGCTTCGAAATGAGATAGGTAGTTGGTGGGAGTTCTCGTTCCCCTGCACGTCTTCTAGAACAAATAAATCGAGTAGATTATTGTTTTGTATGCTTGTGGTTATCGTCCGTAGTAAAATTATTTAATTTTAATAATAATTTTTTTTTTTATTCAACTTTTTGTTCATTAAAAAAACACGATTTTTAAACATTTTTTTTTACAAGTCAGCCATTTTTTTATTTTTTGATAAAAATGTTTTATTTTACTACGGACGATAACCACAAGCATACAAAACAATAATCTACTCGATTTATTTGTTTTAGAAGACGTGCAGGGGAACGAGAACTCCCACCAACTACCTATCTCATTTCGAAGCTGCCCATTTTTAATTAACAATATTATTAACAAATTAAATAGAAAAAGTGTTAACAATTTTTTTTTACTTAGTTCAACATGTAAATAAACAGTTGTAAAAAAAACCTGTCATGATTTAATTTTATTTTGTATAAAAAAAAGAAATATTGAAATAAGCCTCCAAAACAGCCTCGGACATAGGAATACACCCTTAATATATTGTCTCTTTTTTCTGATTTTGTAATATTATTCGTCTCCTATATCTACAAAGAATTTTATGGAAATAATAGATATGTTCACAATTGTTTGGACACATAATCGTTGTTAATTCATAACTTTTTATATTATTAACTTATGAGAATGCATACTTTTTCTAATTTTTCAACTTTATCGATTTCCTTTAATAACAAACAATTTTAGTGAAATGATAAATATTTAACCCTTTCACACCCAAGCCGAATTGAGACATTGAAAAAATGAAAGTAAAGTGGTTCTTATAGTTTTTGGGGTCGCTGATTACGAATCCGATGTTAGTTTTTCAAAATTCAAAATGGCGGATCCAATATGGCGGACGAATTTTGGAAAAGTGCTTAAAATCGCTTAAAAATGGTTACTTGGGGGTTTTTGGGGTCGCTGATTACGAATCCGATGTTAGTTTTCCAAAATTCAAAATGGCGGATCCAATATGGCGGACGAAAAATTTAAAAATTCCTTCGATTGAACTAAAAATGGTTACTCGGGGGTTTTGGGGTTGCTAATTTCGAATCCGATGTTTATTTTTTATAATTCATATGTTCAATTAACTGAAGCCATCAAATGTTTAAAAACCAGTTGGTTTATTGAAAACTAAAATATTTGGCTACCAGGTTCGAGATCCTAATAAGTGACGAGCATTAAGAAGTGTAACTCTTAATTTATTGAAACAAAATAAAATGTATTTTACAATATATATTGTAAAGAAAATTAAAAAATTTTCTTGTTCGCTACTTTCCTTGATATGACGTGTAGAAACTAATAAAAATAAAATAAATATTGAAAACACTGAATATGTATAACTCTTTATATTGGCAAGATTTTTTAAATAAGTGCTAAAATGTTGGGTTATGTTTAATTTTTTTTTAAATTTTAATTATATTTTTACTAGCTTTTATTTCTCGTATCAAGGAAAGTAGCGAACAAGAAAATTTTTTAATTTGCTTTACAACAAATTTTGTAAAATACATTTTATTTTGTTTCAATAAATTAAGAGTTACACTTCTTAATGATAGTCACTTATCAGGATCTCGACCCTGGTAGCCAAATATTTTAGTTTTAAATCATCCAACTGGTTTTTAAACATTTGATGGCTTCAGTTAGTTGAACATATGGATTATAAAAAATAAACATCGGATTCGAAATCAGCAATCCCAAAACCCCAGAGTAATAATTTTTAGTCGAATCTAAGGAATTTTTAAATTTTTCGTCCGCCATATTGGATCCGCCATTTTGAATTTTGGAAAACTAACATCGGATTCGTAATCAGCGAACCCAAAAACCCTCGAGTAACCATTTTTAGGCGAATCTAAGGGATTTTTAAATTTTTGTTCCGCCATATTGGATCCGCCGTTTTGAATTTTGAAAAACTAACACCGGATTCGTAACCAGCGACCCCAAAAACCCCCGAGTAACAATTTTCAGGCGAATCTGAAATGTTTTAAAAATTCGTCAATTTTAACAATTTTTAATGTTTTTTTTTAAACAATATGAATTTTTATGAACAATGTAATCTACATATTTTTAAAGCTGGGCGTGAAGGGGTTAAACAATTTTTTAAACAAATAATTGTTATTAATTCTTTATTTTTTGCATTACTAATTTACGAAAATGCAGTTTTTTGCTAATGTTGCAAGTTTATAGATCTCCTATAGTGATTAAAAGTGTTAGTGAAATAATAAATATTTTAACAATTGTTTAAATTAACAGTTGTTGTTAATTGTTAACTTTTTGTATCATTAATTTGTAAGAATGCAGTTTATTTCTAATTTTGCAATTTTATCGATTACCTAAGACTATAAAAGAATTTTATAGGAACTATTTTAACAATTGTTTAGATAAATCATTGAGGGTGTTGATGCAAGAAGGGGATACGGGTGACTTTTTAAGTCTCCTGTTTTTGCTGGAGACTGCTGCCCGATATACAAAAATTAAACAGAAATTGTTCCCAGTCCCGGATCTAGAAATTTTCATAGGAGGGGCTTAAATGCTATTTGGTGCCCTTTTCCCATTACAATTTTCATTTAAAATTAAACAAAAAATTTGTTATACACTCAGTTATTCCCCTGAGGTTGGTAAGGGGGGCAGGTGCTCCCTTTTCCCCCCATAGAGCCAGGCTTGATTCTTCCATTTACATTTATTCGTTATTTACTTCGTTGAACTGCAAGTTTTAATTTAAGCTAAGAGAGTTTACAAAATATTAATTTGTTTATGAAAGAAGACTAACAATGTCCGATAATGTTTTTCTCCAGAACCATCATTTTCAGGTAAAAATCATGGTTTTGACTGAATTTGAGAGAAACATGTTAGGAATTACAAAATAAAAAAAAATATGCAATAATAATTAATACAAACAAAAAAAAGAAACCTTTTTCGGTTGTTTGAATAAAAAAACTAAATGATGAAGTTATTAATTAAAACAGATAGCTTCTAATGCATGCTTCATGGCTACTGTAAGATTTTCAAGAAAAAAATACTGTGGTTTTCAGGAGCTTTTCGAGTCAACAAAATCTTTTGGAAGACATTTGGTAGTAGTTCCTTTATGTGAGAAAAAAAAATTAAAAAAATTATGTATATGAGAAATTTGAAATGTTTGGTTTTCCAAAAAATAGATACCGTTTTGTAAATTTTTGAATTTTTCAAAAATTTCAAGCAGTGTCCGAAAAATTCATTAAGAAAAACCAGTCAATATTGATTTTAAAACAATATTTTTTACAGGGAACTTGTGGTTTATGTTGACACTATTACTCCCCGAAAGAGAACGGGTTCAGCTGAACATCTGAAATTTTACGTAACGAATGGTTTGGGGAAATTAATTCAGTGTATAATTTGGACTGCAGAAACGATCGACAAGTTTGTCGGTTTAATTACTGTAAATACGGTAAGATAATATATGTTGTAGTATGTTGCTCCAAAATGTAAGCAAACAGAAATTCTTTACAATGTTCTTTTTTTTGTTTTTCTATACAAAAAGTTTCAAAATCGAAGAAAATACCAAGAAAACAATAATTTATTCACTAATTTGTTGATATTAAATATTATTTATTGAGTTACAGAGAAATCCCATATGTGGAAAAATGTGATTTTTATGTGTATTTAAAAAATATGTTATTAATAGTTTCTTTATGGTTTTACAGCGAAGTTATTGTACATTTACCGTTAAATTTGGAATGTTTACAGATAATTTTATGTATTTTTTATTTTTTTTAAAAATGTATTATTGTTCATATGTATAACTTTTGTCTTAAAATATTTAAAGAGTTGTAGTTTCTCCTGATTGTTTTATGTCTGTATTTAAGATGTAATATATTTTAACCAGTGGTCAGTAGTTTGTAAAATTAGGAAGAATTTGTGTTTTTCTAAGTACATTTGTAAAGCTTTCATAATTATTAACAATAATTTCTTTTAATAATTTTGAGTGGTGGTTGTACTTAATGTTGCTGAATAACATGTTATTAGTTTAACTATAATGATATAAAAAAAATGAGAGAAAAGTTCAATTTATTCGGTATTTTAAGACGAAAGTTATAAATAATATAAATTATTATATAAATTTATTATAATAAATTATATTTATTATTAATAATATTTTTAAACAATGAATAAATAATAATTTATAGACAGTAATGTTAATTTTGTTAAATATAGTTTATCGTAATTTGTGAAATCAGGAAAAGTTACATCTTTTTAGATGTATTTGTAAATAATTAATAATTAGTAACAATAATTTCTTGAAACTATTGAAAATGGTTGTTGTCTTCAAATTTGTTAAGTATATAATTATTTTAAAGATAGGAAAATAGAAAAGTTATAAAAAAATATAGTTTGCTGTTTTGTAAAATTTTTAAAAGCTATTCTTTTTGTGTAACTCTATTAACAATAGTTAATGCCAACAAATTATTTTATTTCACTCGTGCACAAAAACTTGCGTTTTTGTACGCGTGAAGGGGGTTGAAAATTAAAGTTTTTAGGTTACATGACGTCATAGGGTAAAAAAACTCAGCACAAGGCAAAAAAAATGCCTATGTTCCTATGACGTCATACTCCATCACATGCCCTTAATGTAAAAAATAAAACCGCTGCCAAGTTGTACCTCAATTATTTATTTTGTGTGAGTAATTTTTGGTATTCATTTTTTGAAAACGTTGCTTCCTCATAGAGATTACTTAATTAAAAATTAAATTTAATAAATTTAAAAACATTAAATGAAATGAATACTTAAAAAGACCAAAGAAAAAAAGAAACAATAAAAATCAAAGTTTCTAATATTTTGAATTTTTTAAAAATCATTAAGTTTTTATCAATAGCTCGCAAAAACATATTAAATAGGCCAATTTGATGCATTTTTAAATTGTCTACAAAACGAGTAAAAATTATTTTTCATAAAATTTATATAAAAAGCAAAAAAACTTGTAAAATTTAATTTTTATAAAAATTTGCAATTATTGAAACCATGATAACTCGGAAGAGGATTTCAGTAGAAGGTTCGCAAATAGCTCATTCGACGCGTTTTTTAATGACCTATATAAAAATAGAAATATATTGAAGCTTATAATAAATCATAAAAATAAAATTTTTAAAAAGCAAGATTTTCGCAAATTTTCGATTTTTAAAATGCTAATAATTTTTTATCAAATTGCACTAGAAGGTTCGCTAATAGGTCAATCGATGCGTTTTCAAAAAATAAAAAGAATGAAATATTAACATTTTAACTTTTTTTAAAAAACATGCATAATTTCGCAGACAAACGTTTTTTTCAAAATTTTAAAATGTCAAAAAAAATAGTTAGAATTGATCGATCGGGTTGAAATTAGTGTCATATTTTGTCCCCCTGATAGACCTTTAATTTCGTAAAAGAAAGGTGGTTCTAACTATTACGGTTCTCGAGATATTAGGCCAAACGTATTGTGGACACACACACACACACAGACACGGACATTATTTAAAAACTTCATTTTTGACAATCTGAGGTCGAAATATGTCAAGATATGTCAAAAAATCGCAATCGATAATTGTAGAGCAAAACAATATTTCTTCTATGAGGAAGCAATAATTTGTAATATTACTGTAATATCACATCTATATTACTGTAATATTATATCTTTAAGAAGGAAATTCCCGGTCGGTTTGTAATTGAAAAGAAGATTTCGACCTTACCGGCAAAGCGACATCTATTACTCGATGCCTATTACGCTCTTGGTTCGAGCTTGTGGTGGTAAATTTTAAATTTAAATTCGATTGGTTTTTCGAATTTAAATTATACTTGAAACTTTTTTTCTGAAAAAACAAGCCGTGGAAGAGCACACCGTGCAATCGAGAGGACTCGAACCCCTGCCAATGGTTGCACGGTGTGCTCTTCCACGGCTTGTTTTTTCAGAACAAAAATTCCAAGTATAATTTAAATTCGAAAAACCAATCGAATTTAAATTTAAAATTTACCACCAAAAGCTCGAACCAAGAGCGTAATAGGCATCGAGTAATAGATGTCGCTTTGCCGGTAAGGTCGAAATCTTCTTTTCAATTACAAACCGACCGGGAATTTCCTTCTTAAAAATAAAAAGATAGCCTTTGACGTCAGTATAGGCTTGTTCTGGAAGAATAAGAAAGTGGTTTAGGGTATAAGTCCCCGGATAGGCATCCATTGGCAGGGGTTCGAGTCCTCTCGGTTGCACGGTGTGCTCTTCCACGGCTTGTTTTTTCAGAACAAAAATTTCAAGTATAATTTAAATTCGAAAAACCAATCGAATTTAAATTTAAAATTTACCACCAAAAGCTCGAACCAAGAGCGTAATAGGCATCGAGTAATAGATGTCGCTTTGCCGGTAAGGTCGAAATCTTCTTTTCAAGTAATATTATATCATTATCACTGTAATATTACGGTAATGTTATTTCCAATATTACCTTGAGACGGACATTTTAATATCACGTCAATATCACTGTAATATCACCCCGTAATATTACTAATATAAAAAAATTATATCACTGTGATATTCACGTAATACTACGTGCTGCTTCAGTTTTTACAAGCAAAATGCATTGGAAATTCGTATGGCACTGTAAATATTATCTGTTTGAAAAAATAGGGGTAGTTTTTTCGATTTTGATATTTTCTTTTCAAAACAATATTTTTAAAAAATATTGTGATTACCCATTCTGATTTTTTAAAAATTGATAAATACTTAAAATTCTAATATTTTATTTAGATTTTACATATCGATGGTTGCTGCGCCCGCTCGCCATCGAAACCGCAGTTTAACAGGGGCAATGTGCCCTTTGAATTGCAAAT
Source organism: Ganaspis brasiliensis (assembly GCA_037103525.1). Lineage (NCBI taxonomy): Eukaryota > Metazoa > Arthropoda > Insecta > Hymenoptera > Figitidae > Ganaspis > Ganaspis brasiliensis. The sequence continues at coordinate 3,575,398 of JAZKLR010000074.1, read as the reverse complement.
TTTTGATAACACAGAAATAACATCAATGGGGAGGCATGTTCCCCAAGACGATCATCAAGATGACATAAACATTGTCGAGTTAAATGACGTCATTCATTGGGAGTGACGGGGACTAATAAGTAAGTTGATAAATAAAAATGTAATGACATATAATAATAATTTTATGTAGAATTAGGGGACTTACACTTGGGTCATAAAGTTTCAGTACATTTTGTGTTGGATTGCTGTTACTCGCTCGCTTTACTTCAAATTCAAATATTTCTGAAAAAATGCTGTAAGATTTATGAATTATTTATCTTTTGAAAGTTTATTAAATTTACAATAAATTGGATAAAGGTTGAACCAATTTAATGAAGCAAATAAAAATATATAGTTCTTTAAAGTCAGAGGTTTTTTTGTGACAATTGCGACTTTGAAATGTATAATTCGAGTTAATGACAGTTGAAGAAAATATTTGTTTGAGATTTTTCACTTTCATAACATGAAGTATAAATCCCAGTCTTTAATTTTAAACCAAATCCAATAAAAAATAATCAGTATTTGCTTTAAAGTCTATAAAAATAAAATCTTATTCTCTCGAAAATTTGTAAAGAAAATAAATCTTACTTCGCCTTTAACATTCATTTGTTTTATCGTTTAACAATATTTCTAAAAAAATGTATAACCTTCTGATTTTTGTTAAAAATGTAATATTAGAGTTGTATCATAAAATTATTTTTATTTGTCAGTTATTGAAGCATGGGTGTTGCTCTTAAATCAATTATTATTTATTTTGTTTAGAAGTAAATGGTTTTATGAAAACCTGTTTCAAAAGAGTACTTGGACCTGCTGCAATTAATATGCCAGATTATGTATGGGGGTCCATTACTGATGGTCAATCTAAATTAGAGGTACGGATCACAAGTGTTGAAAACGAGCCTGCTCTAACCAAAGGTAAAGCTGTTACAGTTACCGGGAAAATTGATTCGCAAGGTAACTATTATTATTTAGAATTTTTTTAACATTGTTTAAAAAAGTTTATGTAACTCAGGCCTATTATGATCACTTTACCTACCTATAAAAGCGCATCCTAAATATCAATAGAGTACCCACTATTCCCCTCGGGCAATAATAGTCCATTTAATGACCTGCTGGGCTATATGGAAGAACTTAGTAGGGGAGACCGATGTGAGTTGAAACAGAGTCGATATCTCGAAAGCTATGACCTTTTGAAAAATTTAAAAAACGTAGATTTATTACTTTTCTGATTCACTACTTGATCAAAATGTAGTTGGGCATCTGAAGAAAATATTTGGGGTATATTTTACGTATGTCCATAAAAAAATGTCAAAAGTAAGTTTCTGACCGATATTTTGATACTTTATTATTCGACACATATAAGGTTGTTGTTGTTCTAATATTTACTTCAGTGACTGTTAAATGTTTAAGTTTCATGGAATGATATTGTTTTTTTGGGCCAGTTTTGAGATTTACGATAAAAGATCATTATTTGAACCGACGCACGATTGTACCGTGCAAACATCCGCAACATTATGCTTTAATTGAATAGTGTCTGTTTAATTGTTTGTTAAAGTACATTGATATATATGTTATGGCTTTAAAAACATTTAAAATTTTCCAAATTTTCGTGTAAAATCACTTTTGTATTGTCGAAAGTTAAAAAAATATTAATAAAGAAATTCACTAATTTCAATTTTTTATAAATATTTGCTTTTTGTTTCTTTCAATCTATGTATTGCTTGTCGGATCAATGACGAAATTCTGTTTTCGGTTTAATTTTATTTTCATTGATCTCAAATCGATTTTCTTACTTTTATTGTTGTTACACCTTCATTTTTTAAAAATTCGGAGACAAAACTTTATAATTCTTATATGGGTAATTCTCCACGTAGCGCACAAATTGTTGAAAACAATTGTCAAAAATTTTTTTTATCAATATCATAAAAGTTACTATAAATTCTTCAAGTTAAAGTGCCTGCAATGAAGTGTCCATGATGGGCCGGACAAAATATTTATAATTGTGGTATTTTTTGTAGACAAATTACTTGTAAGCACTTATATGTACCTTACGTTAAAAAGTGTGTATGCAAATAGATTCTATAATGAACATTAAAAACCGAGTGATGAATTCATTTTCACAAAAATTAAAAACGCTTTCTGTTAAACATATTTTTTTCGGTAATTTATGGAAATTTGTGGGAATTTACACTGTAATTTATGGAAAGTTTCGCAGTAATCTATAAAAATGTGTAAAACATAAACCACGATTCCAAACTTTGAGTTTGGTAATTTATAGAAATTTTAGAGTTAATTTATAAAACTGTCGATGTAATTTATAAAAATGTGTAAGCAACACATCATAATTTAAACTTTTTATTTCGGTAATTTATAAAAAAAAATGTAAAGCACAAATCACAATTTAAAATTTTGATTTTGGTAATTTATGGAAATTTTCGAGGTAATTTACAGAAATTCTAGCGGTAATTTATGGTAATTTGTTTGGTAATTTATAGTAAACTTACTTGCACTATGGCAGTTTATAAGAACTTTCAATTTTATTGTTTAATACACCACACGCCGAACTTACACAAATTTGTTCATGTTACACCAATGCCGGTCGAAAATTTCAGGTTGGTGGAGAAGGTGGAGACGGTTGAAACTATTTCGACCGGCATTATTAATTCCCTTGTTTTTTAGAAAATCATCATTAATTTTTAATTTATCTTGCATGGATTACTTTTATGTGGTCAAAAATAATACAAATACACTTTATTCAACTTTTATTATAAATAATTTTCGAATTTATTGTAAAATATTCAACGACCGGTGGAGGTTGGTGGAGACGATTCTATGAGGCCCTGAACAAATTTCAAATTTGAAGTGATAAATATCGGGCAAGTACGAGTTACATTCGTACCAAGTGGAAGGGTTCCCTACCGTTCTCATTTTTTTCAATTACATGAGTCAGAGATTATTTGAATAATAATTTAAATAATGATAAATTTAAATAATTTTTTTTTATTTTTAAATAAATTCAAGTATAAACTTAATGATTTTTATAAGATTAAAAATTTCCAATTAAATAGACTAAGCTTTTTTATATAATTATAAATTTTAAAGCCAAAAAAATTTTTTTTTTAAATTTTTTTTTATTTCTTAACTTTTAAAGTAATTTAAACATAAACATAAACATTTTGTACAAAAAAATAATCTGAAACTATAGAATATTGCAGCTGTTTAGAAGAAAAAATTTTTTTTTGGTAAAATTTAAGTTTTTTGGAAAGAATGTTATGATAATAAATTTAAACCACAATTTTTATGGTTTTATAAAAAATTCTACATAAAATTACACATTTTTAACCAATTCCCAACCTTGCAGGATAAATACGCTGAGCTCTAGCATAGGGGTTTTTTTTCATTTTTCAACTTTTCATTAATAACTTTTGAAAATTAATTCCAGCAACGTTCGCTATATTTTTCCCGTAATCTACACGTAAAAATACCTAGGTATACCAAATATCAAACCTCTAGGTCAAATGGTTTGGAAGATAAGGGGGGGGAGACACGTTTTTTTTAAAAAAAAAAGTTTTTCCTTCACAACGCTATGACCATCACCTCCAATCATGTTCTCAATATCTTTCCTCAACTCTACTTGCGAAAATACATATGTGTACCAAATTTTAATACTCTAGGTCACATAGTTTAGGTGATAGGGGGGGGGGGGGGGGGGGTAAATAGGCATTTTAATGCATTGTTTGAAAAAAATCTTGTTATTTCCTTGACAACGCTATGAACATCATGTTCAATCATCTTCGCTATATTTCTCCTGTAATCTACACGTGAAAATACATAAGTGTACAAAATTTCAACTCTCTGTCTCAAATAGTTTGGCCGCTAGGGGGGGGGGGGGGGTAATGGTTTTGGGGCGACGGATAAACGAGTGAAAACATAAGGGTTCCGTTTGGACAATTTGTGTACGGAACCCTAAAAATGAATAAATCAATTAGGAAATTGATTGCTTCTTTCATGTATCAACTTAAGGAAGTTAATTGTTACTTATTCCAAAGTAGAACTATGTTAAAAATATATTTTTATTTATGAAATTTTATTTTTATTAAAAAAATAGAGGATAATAGAAAAAACTGTAGTCACAGATAAATAGCAAAAAAAAATCCAAAAAATTTTTTTTCTGTATTAAACGTTTTTTTTCTTTTCATTATAATAAAGTACACAATACTATATGCCAATATTTATTGTACTTATTAGCGAATATTGGTACAAATATTAAGTTTTCTTTTTTAATTTCTTGGGTGGACAGGTCAAATAATTACATTTTTAGCCTTTTAAACCGTTTAAACAAAAAAATATTATATTATATACAAAAGTATCGGTTGGTTTTTGTTTATGAATATAAAAGTTACCTTTTCACGTTCAAATAATAGAAGAAGACATAAATAATTTGGAATTATTCTTTCAAAACATGAGGAAAGTGAATTTGTGCGCTACGGGGAGAATCACGCATATTCCTATAAAACATTTTCTATGATATATGCGTATTTATAATATTTCTAACTATTATAAAGCTCAACTTATTGTTATTAATCGTAATTGATTAACAAAGACTGGCATATAAAGTCTGACTTGTGTTAAAAGAATTAATATTAGAGATAACTTAATTCCAAAAAAAATTATTCTACTTCCCTGCTTAAAATGACGGATGAAAATCTGACACAAAAACCGTGTAACTTTTCGGATAGAACCGGATATTTTTATCCGTTTCTTATCCGCTTTCTGTCCGTTACCATCCGACCTCAATCTGTCAAGCATAATTGAAATTAGTTTTTTAATTAAGTTTAGAAACGTCTTTTATCCGTTTCTGTACGAATCGTATCCGTTAGAGAAAATCGAAATTCCAATCAAACGTTTTTCATCCGGTTTGAACTGTAATCATACGTTTTCATTCCGAAAGTTATACGTTTTTAATCCGACTTCAATACGATTTTATCCGAAATGTAATCCGTTTTTTGTGTCTGGTTTCTATACGTGATCTTAAGCAGGGTTAAATCAGTTTTAGATTTTGCAATTTTTTAAATAGACCCTTATAACTTTTTAACTTTTTTATTTTTGATTCGCATACTACATAAAAACAGCTATCTTAAATTATGAAGCTCATAAAAATGAGACTGTTTTTGGCTGAGTTATACGTGGTAATGTAAAAATCGTTACAACTTACCTCGGTCTCCCCTATGCACCGACACAGGTAGTGCAAAGTGACTACAGAATGCCTTTGTTACATAACATATAGTATGTACCATGTGTTATAGGTGCTTTTCGTCTCGCGTGATATTTCCGAATCTGTCTTCGCCTCTTTTGAAATGTCAACGCTTGACTTCTGACACTTGATGCATAATATACTATTATATCTCTTAAATAACAATAATGAGTATTCAATTGTTAATTAGGAATGTCTCCATTTTTGGGAATCCGATAATCTAAAATTACAAGTTCGCAGCGGTAGCGTTCCTTGCGAGAAAAGTATGAGGTATTGGATATTCTTTGTATAGTCCTTTATTACAGTTTATTGTTATTATATTTTGAGGTTGAATAGAGAGAAAGTTTTCACCTTTTACACATTTTATTTGACTTCATTTTTTGAAAATAATATTGAATAATCACTATGCTTTTAAAATAATCGTTGAAAACTCAGTTTATTTTAAAACTCTTAGTCAATTTTCTGATAGTTTTTGGTCTTAAAAATTATTAATATAGACCACAAAAGAAGAAACAATTTACTCAACTTTTTTAAAAATCTATGGGTTATCAGTTGAAAATACAAATAATTTACATTAATCCTTTTAAAATTATTTACATAAAAATATACTTAATTTCCAATATTTACCTTTAAAGAAATTAAGGATTAAGGATTGTATTAAGGATTGTTTCACTGAATGTTTAAAAAAAAATTAATTTTTCAACTATTGTTTGTATAGTAGGGTGGCCCAAAAATGCATTGTACAAATCTTTCTCCTGGAAAGAAGTAAGAAACTTTCGGAATTTGTTCCAATATGAAAAAAATTAGTAAGTTCTGATTTTTCAAATTTTTTATATTAAGTGAATTTTCCCATATAAAATATTAAGTCTCTTGTTGTTTAATGTACTATTAGATCAGAGTTTTTAATTTTTGATCAAAGTTGAAAAAAATAGGTTTTGAATAATCTTTTATTAAAAATAAATTATTTAAATAAATTATAAGTGTTTCAAAAATTGTCATTTCATTATAAAATAATTAAGAATACTTTAACTACTGAGTAAAAACAAGATCTGACAAAATTAAAAATAGCGATCAAAATTCGATATTGTATCTCAGAAACACGTTAAGTTGTAAATATTTAAAAGGAAGGTAACTTTAGGGTAGTATTTTACCGGGTTAGGGTTGTCAAAATTAAAAGTTATAAGTCGATTTGCTCGTGAGAGAGTCAATTATAAGATTCCGAAGTTTAATAATAACTTTTCTTGAACCCTCGTAAATGATTTTCATTTTTCGAAAATTGAAAATTTTCCTATGTATTTTACGTGGGAAAATTGAGGTGCCCGGTGACAACAGTTAATATAAAAATTTTGAAAAATCCAAAGATACTAATTTTTTTTTTTTTTTTATTGCAACAAATTCCGGGGATTCCTGGCCCTTTTCCTCAAAAAAGGCTTTTTGGGACACCCCACTTTATAGTATTATTAAATAATATTTCTAGACAATGATGTTGAATAAAACGTGTAAAAGGTGTATACATTCTCCGTGTTTAATCCCAAAACATAATATTCTAAGTCAACCGTAGCAGATAACTACATAAACAAAATCCCATATCTCATACTTTTCCCGTAAAGGACGTCACCACTGCGTACCTCTACTTTGCAATGATTGGATTTTTAGAATAGGATACATTTTCGAGATTCATTACCGTACATGCAATTATATATATATTTTTTTTACTTTTAAAGGAGGAAGAGTTTTTATGCAAGTGCAGACCGAAGACTACATTGTAGCTGATCCTGAAAGAGATATGATGCCTTTAATTGATGTAGTTATGGCAAACAGAGAGCTCAGACGAGTGGCTGAGGAGCAATTACAAGGAAATCATCAATTAATGCGAGAATAAGAACATTGTTATTTTGAACAGGACATAGCTTAATTTGTTCGTCATGAAATTTGATGTATTTCATAGATATGACTCTTTCAATTGAATGCGCTGTTATGTTCCTTTTTGACATATATATGGGCAATTCCATATCGAATTTATCATGCAGATTTTAAATTTTTGGGCAGGAGCTGCCCGAAAAGAATATTTGCTACACATAACCCATAGTACAAATACTGCTCACAGATTGGTGCTTCTCATGTACAATATTCTTTCCCGTGTATCTTCTATCACATACATAACTCCGAACTTACAGAATTTATAAAATGCGTTCTGCAATACATAAAAAGGTGGATTTTTAAAACCGTTTAAGTAAAGTAAAAAATTATGTTTTCCAATTTCCACAAATAAAACTTATAAACTAATTTCTTTTTTTTTTAATTTGAACCAGATGAAAAAATTTTTTTCTTTTATTTATACCTTCAAATGTTAAGAATATTTTACAAAAGATTCGGAGTAGCATAGTAAGTATTATTAATTGAAATTAATTTTCAAACACTGCCTCTTATTTCTACGTGTGGATACGTTCAAACTTCAGAAAAATTGTTGTGATTTGAATATAGTTACATAACTTATTTCTTTAATATGTAAGTATGTCACAATAATTTTTTGGAAATTAAACGTGCCCAGTGCAGGAGGTGGAAATAACAGACAGAGTTTGAAAATTAATTTAGATTAAAAATATTTATCATGTCATTCCGAATTTTTTTGGAAAATGTTCTTAAAGTTTTGAGGTATTTATTATTAAAAGAATACATTTTTTTAATCGGCACCAAATTAAAAAAAAAAGAATTTGCTTACAAAACTTTTCTTTCTTTTCACTACTTCAAATTTCGAAGGTTGGAATACTTTCTATAAATTCAATAGGCTCAGAGTTATTTACATGTGGTGTACTTTTAAAAACCTAAAGTGTTGGAATTTCATAAATCGAAAATTCGGCTACTTAAACAAAAATAAAAAAGGTATGTATCTATTATTTTTTATAAGGACAAATAAAAAATAGATTCAATCGAATTTAAAATGTTAACTGTAAACTTGATATGGAATTGTTCATATATATTCATTTGTCACATATATATTTATTATATATATGTATATATATGTCTATAATTTGTCTCCACTGTAACACTTTGAAGTTTACAAGGTATTAATTTACCTTCATTATTTTTTCATATTATAATTTGTTTTTCATTTATTAATTATTATCTATGCACAATATAATTTTATTTTACTGACCTCTCTAAATCTCAATTACTGATTTTCCAGTAATGGAATAACGAAAAGTCGATCACTATTATATAGCGAATATTTCATTAATGTTAAGTAAAAAAATTTTACTTTTCAATTATTAGATATTTGACTTTTCAATTAGCAGATTACTATTCATAACTTTATAAAATAAATGAAATGTATCTTAGTAAATATTAATAAAATATTATCTATTTAATAGTGACTGATTTATCGCAAATTTATTAGTGGAAAATCACTCATTCAGATTTAGAGACATTAATTCTATTTAGTTCAATGCTTTCTTCATTTTGTTTTAAAAGAAAGATGTTTCTTTAAAACTTGTATTATGTTAGAATGACATTATTTTTTTAAATGTGAGACTTTATTTATAGCTTGCATAATTAGCGTATGATTTCCCATTGGAACGTAATGTGATACCGAGATTTAAAGTATTATTGAAGACTTTTTTTTTTATAAATTATATTTACATATAAATCGAATTTTTATTTATTGCTTTCTATTGAATGTATCAATGTTCCAAAAATATTATTTAATGTATTTTTTGTTAATAAATTTCGTTTATTCGACAGTTATTATTATTTCTGTGTACTTCAACAATTATTGAATTTATTTTTTATTGTAATGGTTATTAATTAGCTGAAATCTTTATGCCAAAATATTTTACCAAAATGAAGGAATTTCTGTTTCTCATAACAACTATATGTCATTGAAATATTTAATATTTCATTGAAATATTTCAATTTTTCATTGCACGTATATATAAATTTCATTGAAATATTAGAAGAACTCAATGCGCATACGTCGACCGATGCAAGATTAGGTTATGACCCATGTTATGGACATAGTTATGACTATGTTATAAATGACGAATTTCTTCCATTAATTTTATTTTATATAAATTAATTGAAAAACAGTAATGTGTCGAGTAAAAAATTTGATAGATCGACATTTTACTCACAACGGCAGTCGCCCGAACATTTCAATTATACTTAAAAATTGTATTTTTATTAATGTTATATTTTTATTTTTGAAATTCATTTGTAAATGTATTTTTTTTATAATTGGCACTGATTTTTAATATTTGCATTATTTTTTCGTTAATGTCATCAATTGTCAATTATTTGTATGATTTGTTTCTCGAATTTTTAATTAATCTACTCATTTTTAATTATCTCAAATTTTAAAGTATTTTCATTATTTTGGAATTAATTTCTGTGACTTACAATTATGTTACTCAAATTTCTATTACTCACTACAATTTTCAATTGTTAAAATAACTTTTCAATATATATCCCACATTTTAACTTAAAAAAATTATTTTCTTAACTTCATCAATCAGTATTTCGTAATATACCTGTTTTAGAGTGATTTTTGTCGGAGGAAAAAATTTAATTATTTATCCATAATTAATAACTGAATATTAATGTCCTTTTATATCCGACTCAAGTTTGTTAATTTTTAATTCCTGATTCTTCGAAGGCTGCTAATCGTTACTTATCCGATTTAAAGTGACTTTTGTAGTAGGAAGAAATCTTGATATTTATCTACAATTCATAAGAACGTATTGATGTCACTTCATATCCGGCTTAAATTCGTTACTTTTCAAATCATAATTTTACTAATTTGCTGATCGTAATCTCTATGTTTTAAAGCAACTTTTAATCAACTGTAAGAATTAGCCGCGTTCGTTAAGTGTTGTCTTAAGTATTAGGTTAGTTCAGGGTTCGAATCCTCTAATAGTATTTATAATTTACATTGCGTTATATACGTGCAACTATGGGTATTACAGGGGGTCACCCCGTGTTACGACCCGTTTTTTAAGCATTTTATTGGATTCTTTTTTCAGAATCTTAAAAACTTTGAGCTTCAAACTTTTTTCCATATGTTTAGTGACACTTTAACAATAAACATCAATTTTTTCAATTAAAAATACTTAAATATTTACGACTTGAAACACTGTAAAGTGTCTTTGGTGATAAAGAGATTCCAAGTGATTGGCTGAACAGAAATTAAAAAATGAAATAGCATTTTAATTTGTGGTTCTGTGGCTATCGTCTGAATCAGGTTATTTTGAAAATATTAAAAACTGAATTTTTTACGCGTGTTTGAAATTGATTTTTAAAGAAGCCCGATTTCTTTGGAATATTTTGTTGCATATAAATAAATCTACTTGACCTTTCTCAATTATTCTGGTTCCAGTGATAACCACAAATGTGCTGAATATACCCTATAAATTTGAAAGGAAACGGTGAAGCCGTTTTTGAGAAATCATGCTAGCCAGTTCGGAAAATGTTGTTTTGAGAAAAACGCGTTTGAAAGTTCAAATACGAATAAAGCCATAAATTCCGACCTACTACTAAAATAATTTATATATTCGAAAATATATTTTATTAATTCTGCAAGTCAAATTCGATATGTGTATAAAATTTTAGTACTGTAAATTAAAAACTTTCTTTGCTGTGGGAGGGGTACAGGATCATGTTTTTTACATACTGTACTAAATATCATAGTTCCTGATGAACAGCGCTACATCAACCACCCCCAACAAAGTTTTCTATATTTTTTCTGCAATCTACAGGTGAAACTAGACAAACAATAAAGCGAGAGAGAGAGAGAGAGAGAGACATTTTAAGTAGGGTAGGACCCTTTGCAGGATATAATTGAAAGCAGGTACTGAAAGCTATAAAACTAATTCTGCTCCTTTCTCACGCTTAATATTAGAAAGTTATTTACTCTAAGAGATCATAATCTAACAAATCAGTTTTTCTTCAAATTTCAGTTTACTTTAATGTGACTGTTGCTTCCTGCACCATTCTCTTTTCATTGTTCTTCATTTGCAGATTATGGCAATTTGTAAATTGTGAAAGTAACAAATTTGTAAATTGGAAAATTAATGAGCTTACAAGTGGTAAATTGGAAAATTGAAAAATTGGAAAATTGGAAAATTGATAAATTGGAAAATTGGTAAATTGGAAAATTGGTAAATTTGTAAATTGGTAAATTGGAAAATTGGTAAAGTGGAAACTTGGTAAATTGAAAAATTGGTAATATGGAAAATTTGTAAATTGTAAAATCAGCAAATTGGTAAATTGGCTAATTAGCAAATAGCTAAATCGCTTAATTAATAAATTTGCAAATTGGTAAGTACATCAGTTGATTCTCCAGAAGATCATCAATTATTATTGAAAATAAATATAAACTTCCAATGGTCAAAACAGAAATTTGTTTTTACTTTAGTACGTTAATGTTCGTTACATGATAATGATCAAGATAAGAATATAATTATAAAAATGAAATATAATTTTCTCAGTTCGTAATCCTCCTGTATTGACAATTTAAAACTCCGTCAAATTTTCGTAATTTGGGACGGCAGGTAACTTAAAAGAGAAAAAGAAAGAGATTGGGCGAGAGATAACGAGGATAGGTATACTGGGAATGAAAACAGGTTTTATGAGACAGTTTGTTTGTCTTCTAAATGTCTGCTGACATTAACTTGGCAATCGTTTAACTTGCTTCTCTTACACTGGTACAATAACTCTCAATTTCAGTTGTAAAACTAGCAACTTTGGTCTTCCGTAAATTGGTTATTGGAATATTTGGATAATTGGAAATTTTGGTTATGGAATATTTGGAAAATTGGAAATTTTGGTACAAAATTGTAAATCATCTTTAAAAATTGGAAATTTTGATAAAAATTTGAAATTTTGGTGAAAATTGGAAATTTTGGTAAACATTGGAAATTGTAGTTATTGGTTATTTATTTCGGTCTTCCCTGATATCTTCAAACTAATTGACAATTTTTTGAGAAGCTTATTTACTATCACTCTTCGTTGAAAACTGGACTACGTGCCTGGATATTTTGCTTTCTCACTGTACAAAATTTTAAATAACGACGAATACGTTGAAATAATTTTATTCATATATTTTGCATGTCATGGGTGTTATATAAGACCAAAAAAATTTTAATTTTTCAAACCCGTCAGATGAAGTAAGCGGTAAATTGGCTATGTAAACTTCCTTTGGTGTAAATAGAAAATTTTTTTTTCCTGACTTTCGATAAAAAACATATTATTAGAGGTAAATCAAATTGTTATTAGAATGGAGGAAAAGGAAGAAAATTCAGTAGATAAATCCAAATCCTCTAATTGTTGTCAATTGGGAAAAAATCTTGATTTTCAAAATGTACATTTCCTTCATCCAATGCCTTCAACGTCATCTGCATCAGTTTCTGATTTTACTAATGAATCTGAAGAAATTAAAGTGCAGGAGACTAGAATAAGGACAGAAAGGAAAAGAAAAATGAGTGATGTATCATCCAATGTAATAATTGCAATGAAACTAAAGAAATCTTCAAGCATTTTGGATGAAATTGGTGAAATAGAAAGGAATAATTTATTAGAAGATAATAGGAAGGAAGAAGTTAATAGATTGACAGAAAATGCTGACATAGAATCAATACAGGTTCACACAAGCAATTTGAGTAAGGAAAGACAGAAACGTTATCGTCAAAGAAAGAAGGAAAAAAAATTAGAGGCAGAGAAGTTAATAAAAGATGATAAAAGAGAATTAAAAAGGATTCACACAAAAAATTTGACTAGAGACAGAGTGAAGCGTTATCGTCTTAGAAGTAAGGAACAGAAATTAGAGAAAGAATTGGTAAGTACATCACTTGATTCTCCAGAAGAAAATCAATTATCATTTAATCCTATTCATTCACCTACTTATAAGGAAGATTATCTTGGTAAAATGTCATTTGCTTGCAAGCATTGTCAAGCAAAACACTTTAAAGATGAACAAGTTGCTAAGAAATCTAAATTGCATGAAAAAGAAAAAGTTAATAAGAAATTAAATAAATCTAATAGAAAAGGAACAGAAGAAGAAGAATTGCATTCATATAATGATTGTTGTGGTCATGGTGGTGTCGAGTTAGAAGTGTCGGATTATCCGTTGGAATTAAAAGGGTTATTAGATGGATCACACAAAAAATCAAACCATTTTAAGAAAAGTATAAGGTGTTACAATAATTCATTTGCATTTGCCTCATTTAATGCCAAAGTTATTAATTTCAATGAAAAAAGAAAAGGACCATTTTGTTTTAAAATTCAAGGACAAATATATTATCAAATGAATAACGCTTTATACCCTGAAACTGGTGATGACCCTTCTTATGGTCAGCTATTTATTTATGATCCTGACGATGCTGTTGATTATAGAATCAATAGAAATACAAGATTAGATAGAGATGTTTTGAGAGAAATAGAGGATGTTATGAGAAGAGATAATGTATTTACTAAATCATACAATATGATGAAGGATGTTTTAGAAATTGAAACAGAGCTGGCAAATGCAAGAAATGAAGAAATTCCAGAACTTCAGTTATTATTTACATTGAAGAAAGGAATGGATCCACGGAGATTCAATTTTCAAAGAGTTAATGAAGTAGCAGCAATTTTTAATACAAATTGTGAAGGCGAAATACCTGAATCTTATGTGACAGTCTACAACAAAAGAAGTAAAGAGCTACAATTAGTTAGTAGTTTGGATCCTTGTGTAGAACCCTTCTTTATCCTATATTCTATCCTTTTGGAGATAAGGGTTATTGTATTAATATGATTAGACGGGATAAGGACAAAAGATTAAAGAAGCATACGATTTCAAGAGCAGATTACGTTAAATATAAAATAGGAATTAGAGAGAACGTGTTTAATCCGTTTTTATATGGTGGTAGATTATTTCAACAGTGGTTAGTTGATAGTTATGTAAAAGTTGAAAAAGATCGACTTCAATATTGTGCTAATCATCAAACCCAACTGCGAAGTGAAACATACAAAGGGTTAATAGATCATATTACTAATACTGCAGAAGAAAGTAATACACCTATTGGAAAAATGGTTGTATTGCCATCCACATTTATTAATTCACCTAGACATATGATGGAACAATATCAAGATTCAATGGCCATTGTGTGTAAACATGGCAGACCAGATTTATTTATAACAATGACATCCACAATGGAAGGAAATAGTAGAAAATTTGTTACCCAATCAAACTGTGGCCGATAGACCTGACATTGTTGCTAGAGTGTTCTTTTTGAAAGTACGTCGCCTGATTGAATGTATCGTTAAAAAGAATTGTTTTGGAGATGTTAAATCGTATGTTTATGTAATAGAATTTCAAAAAAGAGGATTACCACATATTCATTTGTTGCTAATATTGAAATCCAATTCAAAAATTTTAACAGCAGAAACTGTAGATCGTTATATTTCAGCTGAAATTCCTGATAAAAAGATTAATTCTACATTACATGAAATTATAATGTCAAATAATATACATGGTCCTTGTGGAGATTGGTGTTTTGTTGATGGCAAATGTTCCAAAAAATTTCCTAAAATTTTGCAAGAAGAGACTACAGTGGAAGACAATTGCTATGTACTGTATCGAAGAAAAGATACAGGTGAATCATATGTAAAATCTAATGGATACATTGTTGATAATAGTTTCGTTGTACCATATTGTCCTAAACTTTCACAAGAATTTAATTCTCATATAAATGTTGAAGTTGTATCAAGTATTAAATCTGTTAAATACATATATAAATATATTTATAAGGGGCATGATGCAGCATCAATCATTATTACAAATAATAATGGTGAAACTACTATAAATCATAATGAAATCAATCATTATGAAGAAAATAGATATGTAGGTCCTGTTGAAGCAGCATGGAGAATTCTGGGTAAAACTTTATCTAAAAAGAGTCACAGTGTCTGCCGTTTACCTATACATTTGCCAAATGAACAAAATGTTTTGATTCGGCAAGGGCAAGAGGATAAAAAGATATCATTTGATTTAAGCAAAACAACAAAATTATTGGATTATTTCAAATTAAATCAACGTGATGTAAATGCTCGTAATTATTTCTACACTGAGATACCTGAATACTATTCATGGAATAAAGAGACATGTAAATGGAATAAAAGAGGTCGTAAAGAGAATGTTGTAGGAAGAATGTATTCCGTAAGTCCATGTGAAATTGAATTATTTCATCTTCGATTATTATTACTTACAATTAAAGGTGCAATTTCATTTGAGTCCTTAAAAACTGTGAATGGGGTTACACATGATACATTTACGACAACTTGTTTAACATTAGGACTTATAGAGAACGATCATGAATGGAAAGAGACCTTAAAAGAGGCTACTGTGTGGATGATGCCTCAATCACTACGTCGTCTTTTTGTTAGAATATTAATTCATTGTCGTCCAATTAATGCTGGTGAACTTTGGGAACAATTTAAAGTACATATGTCCGAAGATTATCTTAGAAGTTTTGATAATATCATTGCCGAAAATAAAGCATATATAGAAATAAAAGACTTACTTTCTGAAGAAGGATATCATTTACATGATTTTCTTGGATTGCCTCCTATTGAAGAAGTTTGCAGCAATGTTTATGTTCCTCATTCAGTGAATGTTGATGAAGAAAGAAGATTAGGGACAGAAAGATATGTTAAGTTAAATGTAAAACAGAAAGAAGTAGTTGATTTTGTTTTAAGTGCAGCTCATGATTCTACCGACAATGTTTGTCGGTGCATTTATGTCGATGGGCCTGGAGGATCAGGAAAAACATTTATGTATATTACTTTATGGCATTTATTAAGAACTGTTGGTAAAAAAGTTTGTAATATGGCTTTCACTGGAATAGCAGCAACTTTACTTCCTATGGGTAAAACAGTTCATAAAGTTTTGGGTCTTCCGGTACCATTATATAATGATTCATCATCTGGTATTAAAATACAGTCTAAGGAAGGGTTGTATTTGAAAGATGTTGATGTATTTATTTGGGATGAAGCTCCAATGTCGCCAAAGTATGCTTTAGAAATTATGGACAGAACATTAAGAGATATGATGCAAGTAGATGTTCCTTTTGGTGGTAAAATTATAATTTTAGGAGGTGACTTTAGACAAGTTCTGCCAATCAAAGAAAAAGGTACAAGATCAGAAATTATTAACTTGTCTATTAAAAACAGTATATTATGGAAACATTTTTCAAAATTTACGTTGTCTGAAAATATGCGTGCGTTGCCGAAAGAAACAGAATTTACAGAGTTTTTACTAAAAATAGGAAATGGTATTCTTAACGATGAAAAAGATTGTGTTCAATTACCAGGTAAAATAATTGAAAAAAAAAATAAAGACATTTGTCAAGATATGTATGAAGAACTGATTAAACAAAAAAGATTTGACGATTTGGCATTGTGCGCAATTTTGGCTCCCAGAAATATTGATGTTGATGACTTTAATAATCAAGTTGTACAATTATTAGATAACGATAAAGAGAAAGTATATAAAAGTATTGACTGCGTAGATAATCGCGAAAATATGAATGATCATGAAGTGATTTTACCTGAATATTTAAATACTTTGTCACCATCTGGTTTACCGCCACATTCATTACACTTAAGAATAAACTCAGTAGTGATGCTTATAAGAAACCTTAGTATTAATGAAGGTTTATGCAATGGAACCAGATTACTTGTTTTAGATTTATCTAATCATGTTATTAAATGTAAAATACTGACTGGAGATAAGGGTGGAAATGTTGTATTTATACATCGTGTATTATTATACTGCGAAAATGTTTATCCTTTTTCATTTAAGAGAAGACAATTTCCAATTAAACTAGCATTTGCAATGACTATAAACAAATCTCAAGGACAAACATTTAATAAAATTGCCATTGATTTAAGAAAAGATGTATTTAATCATGGTCAACTTTATGTTGCATTATCTAGGGTTCGTTCATTTGATTCTGTTAAAGTTTATTTGGGAAATCAACGAAGTGAGAATTATATTAAGAATTACGTTTATAAAGAAATTTTTGAATAACTGTTTTACCTGCATTACTCCCTTACGAAAGTTTATGACATAAAATGTATGTCATACGCGCTTGACGTAAATTACATGACGTTTTTTCGCGACGTCAAGTAAATCACGTCAGAAAAATTACGTCAAAAAAAAAAATGCCACAAATCGCTAAAATAAATGATTTTTTAAGAAATAAACGATTCTAAACAGCAAAATACAAAAAACAATGAACAGCTTGGGTTGTAAACTACACATAAAGGTTATGTGTAGCTTAAAATTAATAAAAGTTATATTTCAGTTAATAAATACAATTTTCAAATTTAATAAATTAAAAAAGAATTTTAAAAATACAAATTACTATAAAAGTGAACGAATTAAGATTAATTGTTGCTACAATTAACTGCGAGAACCTCACATAATAAGGATATTTTTTAAAAACAAATTTGGGGGGACAGGGAATCGAACCCGGGTTCGCCGCACGCAACTAACTAAAACCTAACGCCTAACCAACTGAGCTATCTCGATTAACTTCTATACAAACAACAAATCTTTTTCTTAAACTGCAAGTCCATATTATGTGTTTTGCTGGAAAATATGTAAAAAAGCAAAAATCTAAATTCCTAAACGACTTATTATGATAAAACTTATTGTTTTAAAGAAGCCAGACAATATACAAAGAAATAAATAGTTTATTTCTAAAAGAAAACATAAAGAACTGAATTCCGTCAACCCAAAGCAAAACAACAATATAAAATGAGTTCAAAATTATTGCAAATGATTAATGGATGCCTCCTCAATCAGATTGCACTTGCACAATCTTTAAAAATTGGCAAATTAATAATAAAAATAGCGAAAACAAGTAAGTTGTTTAAGCCAACTAATCTGCACAGATTGACCACCAATCAGAGGAGGTCACGTGCTTTTCCGCACGAAAATCAAATCACTCTTGTTGACTTAAAGAATATATCAGTACAAAAATCAAAAGTTTAAACAAAAATAATTGATTAATCAATTCTGATCATTATTGAAAGCATAATTATTTCATTTCTTAAGAACAAAATGTTAAAATTAATAAAATTAAATTTAAAAGTAAACTAATTAAATCCAAACAAAAATAAAATATTTATCTACCACAAAATTAACAATTAAAAAAATAAAACTTTAATTACACAAAAAAAAATTGAGATATTAAGATAACAAAAATTAAAATGTACGACAGGTAGTAGCAGAAAGGGGCACAACAATCAATTTGCACAAAAAAATCTAATCAAAATCTAAAATGGTTGATCATACTCAAAAATATACAATTTAATTATTTGAATTAATAAAAAAAAATGATCAACCCATGAAAACCACCCTAAAGGATGATATTCTGACAAAATTATTAAAAAAATAAAAATTCGTTCAAAAAAAAATCTAATCACAATCTGAAAGAGTAAAACATACTCAGAAATATACACCCTAACTTTGTAAATTAATAACAAAAAATATCAACACCTGAAAACCACCCCTAATAAAAACATTCGGATAAAATTAAAAAGGAAAATAACAATTTACGCAAAAAAATTGTAAAAAAAATTTGAAATGCTAAAACATTACCTATATCTGAAACAATAATTTTGTCCGTTTATTATACATATGGGAACATTCCTTCATAATTATGCCTTGCCAGAAATTATTGGCAAAATACACTAAAAAAATTTCAGTCAAATATCAATTATTTTCCACATTTCTAGATCTAATTTCAAACTTTTTCATCTCTAAACAAACAAAATTAAACATAAATTGAGCTACTGCGCATTGATTTCAACTTGTGAAAAAATGAAAATTCAATGCATTTTTGCCTTGCCAGAAAAATTTGGCAAAATACACTAAAAAATTTTCAGGCAAATATCAATTATTTTCCGTGTTTCTAGATCTAATTTCAAACTTTTTCATATATTAACGAACAAAATTGTACAAAAATTAAGCGACTACGCGTTACATTCAAATTGTCAAAAAATGAAAATTTAGTCAATTTTCGCCTCACCAGAAAATTTTAGCAAAATACACTAAAAAATTTTCAGTCAAATATCAGTTATTTTCCGTGTTTCTAGATCAAATTTCAAACTTTTTTATATATTAACGAACAAAATTGTACAAAAATTAAGCGACTGCGCGTTACATTCAAATTTTAAATAAATGAATATTTAGTCAATTTTTACATTGCCAGAAAAATTTGGCAAAATACAGTAAAAAATTTTCAGCCAAATATCAATTTTTTTCCGTGTTTCTAGATCTAATTTCAAACTTTTTCATATATTACCAAACAAAATTGTACAAAAATTAATCGACTGCGCATTAGTTTAAACTTGACAAAAAATTAAAATTCCATCAATTTTCGCCTCGCCAGAAAAAATTTGCAAAAAACACTAAAAAATTTTCAGACAAATATCAGTTATTTTCCGTGTTTCTAGATCAAATTTCAAACTTTTTTATATATTAACGAATAAAATTGTACAAAAATTAAGCGACTGCGCGTTACATTCAAATTGTCAAAAATTGAATATTTAGTCAATTTTTAACTTGCCAGAAAAATTTAGCAAAATACAGTAAAAAATTTTCAGCCAAATATCAATTATTTTCCGTGTTTCTAGATCTAATTTCAAACTTTTTTATATATTAACGAACAAAATTGTACAAAAATTAAGCGACTGCGCGTTACATTCAACTTGTCAAAAAATGAAAATTCAATCAATTTTCGCCTCACCAGAAAATTTTAGCAAAATACACTAAAAAATTTTCAGTCAAATATCATTTATTTTCCGTACTTCAAGATCTAATTTCTAACTTTTTCATATATTAACGAACAAAGTTGAATAAAAATTAACCGAATGCGCGTTACATTCAAATTGTCAAAAAGTGAAAATTTAATCAATTTTTGCCTTGCCAGAAAAATTTGGCAAAATACACTAAAAAATTTTCAGCCAAATATCAATTATTTTCCGTGTTTCTAGATCTAATTTCAAACTTTTTCATATATTAACGAACAAAATTGTACAAAAATTAAGCGACTACGCGTTACATTCAACTTGTCAAAAAATGAAAATTCAATCAATTTTCGCCTCACCAGAAAATTTTAGCAAAATACACTAAAAAATTTTCAGTCAAATATCAGTTATTTTCCGTGTTTCTAGATCAAATTTCAAACTTTTTTATATATTAACGAACAAAATTGTACAAAAATTAAGCGACTGCGCGTTACATTCAAATTTTAAATAAATGAATATTTAGTCAATTTTTACATTGCCAGAAAAATTTGGCAAAATACAGTAAAAAATTTTCAGCCAAATATCAATTTTTTTCCGTGTTTCTAGATCTAATTTCAAACTTTTTCATATATTACCAAACAAAATTGTACAAAAATTAATCGACTGCGCATTAGTTAAAACTTGACAAAAAATTAAAATTCCATCAATTTTCGCCTCGCCAGAAAAAATTTGCAAAAAACACTAAAAAATTTTCAGTCAAATATCAGTTATTTTCCGTGTTTCTAGATCAAATTTCAAACTTTTTTATATATTAACGAATAAAATTGTACAAAAATTAAGCGACTGCGCGTTACATTCAAATTGTCAAAAATTGAATATTTAGTCAATTTTTAACTTGCCAGAAAAATTTAGCAAAATACAGTAAAAAATTTTCAGCCAAATATCAATTATTTTCCGTGTTTCTAGATCTAATTTAAAACTTTTTTATATATTAACGAACAAAATTGTACAAAAGTTAACCCAGTGCGCATTAGTTTTAACTTGTCAAAAAATTAAAATTCCATCAATTTTCGCCTTGCCAGAAAAATTTGGCAAAATACACAAAAAAATTTTCAGCCAAATATCAAGTATTTTCCGTGTTTCTGGATCTAATTTCAAACTTTTTTATATATTAACGAACAAAATTGTACAAAAATGAAGCGACTGCGCGTTACATTCAAATTGTCAAAAATTTAATATTTAGTCAATTTTTAACTTGCCAGAAAAATTTAGCAAAATACAGTAAAAAATTTTCAGCCAAATATCAATTATTTTCCGTGTTTCTAGATCTAATTTCAAACTTTTTTATATATTAACGAACAAAATTGTACAAAAATTAACCCAGTGCGCATTAGTTTTAACTTGTCAAAAAATTAAAATTCCAACAATTTTCGCCTTGCCAGAAAAAATTTGCAAAATACACTAAAAAATTTTCAGTCAAATATCATTTATTTTCCGTACTTCTAGATCAAATTTCAAACTTTTTTATATATTAACGAACAAAATTGTACAAAAATTAACCCAGTGCGCATTAGTTTTAACTTGTCAAAAAATTAAAATTCCAACAATTTTCGCCTTGCCAGAAAAAATTTGCAAAATACACTAAAAAATTTTCAGTCAAATATCATTTATTTTCCGTGTTTCTAGATCTAATTTCAAACTTTTTCATATATTAACGAACAAAATTGTACAAAAATTAAACGACTACGCGTTACATTCAAATTGTCAAAAAATGAAAATTTAGTCAATTTTCGCCTCACCAGAAAATTTTAGCAAAATACACTAAAAAATTTTCAGTCAAATATCAGTTATTTTCCGTGTTTCTAGATCAAATTTCAAACTTTTTTATATATTAACGAACAAAATTGTACAAAAATGAAGCGACTGCGCGTTACATTCAAATTGTCAAAAATTTAATATTTAGTCAATTTTTAACTTGCCAGAAAAATTTAGCAAAATACAGTAAAAAATTTTCAGCCAAATATCAATTATTTTCCGTGTTTCTAGATCTAATTTCAAACTTTTTTATATATTAACGAACAAAATTGTACAAAAATTAACCCAGTGCGCATTAGTTTTAACTTGTCAAAAAATTAAAATTCCAACAATTTTCGCCTTGCCAGAAAAAATTTGCAAAATACACTAAAAAATTTTCAGTCAAATATCATTTATTTTCCGTACTGCTAGATCTAATTTCTAACTTTTTCATATATTAACGAACAAAGTTGAAAAAAAATTAACCCAATGCGCGTTACATTCAAATTGTCAAAAAGTGAAAATTTAATCAATTTTTGCCTTGCCAGAAAAATTTGGCAAAATACACTAAAAAATTTTCAGCCAAATATCAATTATTTTCCGTGTTTCTAGATCTAATTTCAAACTTTTTCATATATTAACGAACAAAATTGTACAAAAATTAAACGACTACGCGTTACATTCAAATTGTCAAAAAATGAAAATTTAGTCAATTTTCGCCTCACCAGAAAATTTTAGCAAAATACACTAAAAAATTTTCAGTCAAATATCAGTTATTTTCCGTGTTTCTAGATCAAATTTCAAACTTTTTTATATATTAACGAATAAAATTGTACAAAAATTAAGCGACTGCGCGTTACATTCAAATTGTCAAAATTTGAATATTTAGTCAATTTTTAACTTGCCAGAAAAATTTAGCAAAATACAGTAAAAAATTTTCAGCCAAATATCAATTATTTTCCGTGTTTCTAGATCTAATTTTAAACTTTTTTATATATTAACGAACAAAATTGTACAAAAGTTAACCCAGTGCGCGTTAATTTTAACTTGTCAAAAAATTAAAATTCCATCAATTTTCGCCTTGCCAGAAAATTTTAGCAAAATACACTAACAAATTTTTAGTTAAATATCAGTTATTTTTCGTGTTTCTAGATCAAATTTCAAACTTTTTTATATATTAACGAACAAAATTGTACAAAAATTAAGCGACTGCGCGTTACATTCAAATTTTAAATACATGAATATTTAGTCAATTTTTAAATTGCCAGAAAAATTTGGCAAAATACAGTAAAAAATTTTCAGCCAAATATCAATTTTTTTCCGTGTTTCTAGATCTAATTTCAAACTTTTTCATATATTACCAAACAAAATTGTACAAAAATTAATCGACTGCGCATTAGTTTAAACTTGACAAAAAATTAAAATTCCATCAATTTTCGCCTCGCCAGAAAAAATTTGCAAAAAACACTAAAAAATTTTCAGTCAAATATCATTTATTTTCCGTACTTCTAGATCTAATTTCTAACTTTTTCATATATTAACAAACAAAGTTGAATAAAAATTAAGCGACTGCGCGTTACATTCAAATTGTCAAAAATTGAATATTTAGTCAAATTTTGCCTTGCCATAAAAATTTGGCAAAATACACTAAAAAATTTTCAGCAAAATATCAATTATATTCCGTGTTTCTAGACCTAATTTCAAACTTTTTTATATATTAACGAACAAAATTGTACAAAAATTAACCCAGTGCGCATTAGTTTTAACTTGTCAAAAAATTAAAATTCCAACAATTTTCGCCTTGCCAGAAAAAATTTGCAAAATACACTAAAAAATTTTCAGTCAAATATCATTTATTTTCCGTACTTCTAGATCTAATTTCTAACTTTTTCATATATTAACGAACAAAGTTGAATAAAAATTAACCGAATGCGCGTTACATTCAAATTGTCAAAAAGTGAAAATTTAATCAATTTTTGCCTTGCCAGAAAAATTTGGCAAAATACACTAAAAAATTTTCAGGCAAATATCAATTATTTTCCGTGTTTCTAGATCTAATTTCAAACTTTTTCATATATTAACGAACAAAATTGTACAAAAATTAAGCGACTACGCGTTACATTCAAATTGTCAAAAAATGAAAATTTAGTCAATTTTCGCCTTACCAGAAAATTTTAGCAAAATACACTAAAAAATTTTCAGTCAAATATCAGTTATTTTCCGTGTTTCTAGATCAAATTTCAAACTTTTTTATATATTAACGAACAAAATTGTACAAAAATTAAGCGACTGCGCGTTACATTCAAATTTTAAATACATGAATATTAAGTCAATTTTTACATTGCCAGAAAAATTTGGCAAAATACAGTAAAAAATTTTCAGCCAAATATCAATTTTTTTCCGTGTTTCTAGATCAAATTTCAAACTTTTTTATATATTAACGAATAAAATTGTACAAAAATTAAGCGACTGCGCGTTACATTCAAATTGTCAAAAATTGAATATTTAGTCAATTTTTAACTTGCCAGAAAAATTTAGCAAAATACAGTAAAAAATTTTCAGCCAAATATCAATTATATTCCGTGTTTCTAGATCTAATTTTAAACTTTTTTATATATTAACGAACAAAATTGTACAAAAATTAACCCAGTGCGCATTAGTTTTAACTTGTCAAAAAATTAAAATTCCATCAATTTTCGCCTTGCCAGAAAAAATTTGCAAAAAACACTAAAAAATTTTCAGTCAAATACCAGTTATTTTCCGTGTTTCTAGATCAAATTTCAAACTTTTTTATATATTAACGAACAAAATTGTACAAAAATGAAGCGACTGCGCGTTACATTCAAATTGTCAAAATTTGAATATTTAGTCAATTTTTAACTTGCCAGAAAAATTTAGCAAAATACACTAACAAATTTTCAGTTAAATATCAGTTATTTTCCGTGTTTCTAGATCAAATTTCAAACTTTTTTATATATTAACGAACAAAATTGTACAAAAATTAACCGACTGCGCGTTACATTCAAATTTTAAATACATGAATATTTAGTCAATTTTTACATTGCCAGAAAAATTTGGCAAAATACAGTAAAAAATTTTCAGCCAAATATCAATTATTTTCCGTGTTTCTAGATCTAATTTCAAACTTTTTTATATATTAACGAACAAAATTGTACAAAAATTAACCCAGTGCGCATTAGTTTTAACTTGTCAAAAAATTAAAATTCCATCAATTTTCGCCTTGCCAGAAAAAATTTGCAAAAAACACTAAAAAATTTTCAGTCAAATACCAGTTATTTTCCGTGTTTCTAGATCAAATTTCAAACTTTTTTATATATTAACGAACAAAATTGTACAAAAATGAAGCGACTGCGCGTTACATTCAAATTGTCAAAATTTGAATATTTAGTCAATTTTTAACTTGCCAGAAAAATTTAGCAAAATACAGTAAAAAATTTTCAGCCAAATATCAATTATTTTCCGTGTTTCTAGATCTAATTTCAAACTTTTTTATATATTAACGAACAAAATTGTACAAAAATTAACCCAGTGCGCATTAGTTTTAACTTGTCAAAAAATTAAAATTCCAACAATTTTCGCCTTGCCAGAAAAAATTTGCAAAATACACTAAAAAATTTTCAGTCAAATATCATTTATTTTCCGTACTTCTAGATCTAATTTCTAACTTTTTCATATATTAACGAACAAAGTTGAATAAAAATTAACCCAATGCGCGTTACATTCAAATTGTCAAAAAGTGAAAATTTAATCAATTTTTGCCTTGCCAGAAAAATTTGGCAAAATACACTAAAAAATTTTCAGCCAAATATCAATTATTTTCCGTGTTTCTAGATCTAATTTCAAACTTTTTCAAATATTAACGAACAAAATTGTACAAAAATTAAACGACTACGCGTTACATTCAAATTGTCAAAAAATGAAAATTTAGTCAATTTTCGCCTCACCAGAAAATTTTAGCAAAATACACTAACAAATTTTCAGTTAAATATCAGTTATTTTCCGTGTTTCTAGATCAAATTTCAAACTTTTTTATATATTAACGAACAAAATTGTACAAAAATTAACCGACTGCGCGTTACATTCAAATTTTAAATACATGAATATTTAGTCAATTTTTACATTGCCAGAAAAATTTGGCAAAATACAGTAAAAAATTTTCAGCCAAATATCAATTATTTTCCGTGTTTCTAGATCTAATTTCAAACTTTTTTATATATTAACGAACAAAATTGTACAAAAATTAACCCAGTGCGCATTAGTTTTAACTTGTCAAAAAATTAAAATTCCAACAATTTTCGCCTTGCCAGAAAAAATTTGCAAAATACACTAAAAAATTTTCAGTCAAATATCATTTATTTTCCGTACTTCTAGATCTAATTTCTAACTTTTTCATATATTAACGAACAAAGTTGAATAAAAATTAACCCAATGCGCGTTACATTCAAATTGTCAAAAAGTGAAAATTTAATCAATTTTTGCCTTGCCAGAAAAATTTGGCAAAATACACTAAAAAATTTTCAGCCAAATATCAATTATTTTCCGTGTTTCTAGATCTAATTTCAAACTTTTTCATATATTAACGAACAAAATTGTACAAAAATTAAGCGACTACGCGTTACATTCAACTTGTCAAAAAATGAAAATTCAATCAATTTTCGCCTCACCAGAAAATTTTAGCAAAATACACTAAAAAATTTTCAGTCAAATATCAGTTATTTTCCGTGTTTCTAGATCAAATTTCAAACTTTTTTATATATTAACGAACAAAATTGTACAAAAATTAAGCGACTGCGCGTTACATTCAAATTTTAAATAAATGAATATTTAGTCAATTTTTACATTGCCAGAAAAATTTGGCAAAATACAGTAAAAAATTTTCAGCCAAATATCAATTTTTTTCCGTGTTTCTAGATCTAATTTCAAACTTTTTCATATATTACCAAACAAAATTGAACAAAAATTAATCGACTGCGCATTAGTTTAAACTTGACAAAAAATTAAAATTCCATCAATTTTCGCCTCGCCAGAAAAAATTTGCAAAAAACACTAAAAAATTTTCAGTCAAATATCAGTTATATTCCGTGTTTCTAGATCAAATTTCAAACTTTTTTATATATTAACGAATAAAATTGTACAAAAATTAAGCGACTGCGCGTTACATTCAAATTGTCAAAA
Organism: Ganaspis brasiliensis; assembly: GCA_037103525.1. Classification (NCBI taxonomy): domain Eukaryota; kingdom Metazoa; phylum Arthropoda; class Insecta; order Hymenoptera; family Figitidae; genus Ganaspis; species Ganaspis brasiliensis. The sequence continues at coordinate 3,548,346 of JAZKLR010000074.1, read as the reverse complement.
TTGAATATTTAGTCAATTTTTAACTTGCCAGAAAAATTTAGCAAAATACAGTAAAAAATTTTCAGCCAAATATCAATTATTTTCCGTGTTTCTAGATCTAATTTCAAACTTTTTCATATATTAACGAACAAAATTGTACAAAAATTAAGCGACTACGCGTTACATTCAACTTGTCAAAAAATGAAAATTCAATCAATTTTCGCCTCACCAGAAAATTTTAGCAAAATACACTAAAAAATTTTCAGTCAAATATCAGTTATTTTCCGTGTTTCTAGATCAAATTTCAAACTTTTTTATATATTAACGAACAAAATTGTACAAAAATTAAGCGACTGCGCGTTACATTCAAATTTTAAATAAATGAATATTTAGTCAATTTTCGCCTTGCCAGAAAAAATTTGCAAAATACACTAAAAAATTTTCAGTCAAATATCATTTATTTTCCATACTTCTAGATCTAATTTCTAACTTTTTCATATATTAACGAACAAAGTTGAATAAAAATTAACCCAATGCGCGTTACATTCAAATTGTCAAAAAGTGAAAATTCAATCAATTTTCGCCTCACCAGAAAATTTTAGCAAAATACACTAAAAAATTTTCAGTCAAATATCATTTATTTTCCGTACTTCTAGATCAAATTTCAAACTTTTTTATATATTAACGAACAAAATTGTACAAAAATTAAGCGACTGCGCGTTACATTCAAATTTTAAATAAATGAATATTTAGTCAATTTTCGCCTTGCCAGAAAAAATTTGCAAAATACACTAATAAATTTTCAGTCAAATATCATTTATTTTCCGTACAATTTTGTTCGTTAATATATGAAAAAGTTTGAAATTAGATCTAGAAACACGGAAAATAATTGATATTTGCCTGAAAATTTTTTAGTGTATTTTGCCAAATTTTTCTGGCAAGGCAAAAATTGATTAAATTTTCACTTTTTGACAATTTTAATGTAACGCGCATTCGGTTAATTTTTATTCAACTTTGTTCGTTAATATATGAAAAAGTTAGAAATTAGATCTAGAAGTACGGAAAATAAATGATATTTGACTGAAAATTTTTTAGTGTATTTTGCTAAAATTTTCTGGTGAGGCGAAAATTGATTGAAGTTTCATTTTTTGACAAGTTGAATGTAACGCGCAGTCGCTTAATTTTTGTACTATTTTGTTCGTTAATGTATGAAAAAGTTTGAAATTAGATCCAGAAACACGGAAAATACTTGATATTTGGCTGAAAATTTTTTAGTGTATTTTGCTAAATTTTTCTGGCAAGTTAAAAATTGACTAAATATTCAAATTTTGACAATTTGAATGTAACGCGCAGTCGCTTAATTTTTGTACAATTTTGTTCGTTAATATATAAAAAAGTTTGAAATTTGATCTAGAAACACGGAAAATAACTGATATTTGACTGAAAATTTTTTAGTGTATTTTGCTAAAATTTTCTGGTGAGGCGAAAATTGACTAAATTTTCATTTTTTGACAATTTGAATGTAACGCGCAGTCGCTTAATTTTTGTACAATTTTATTCGTTAATATATAAAAAAGTTTGAAATTAGATCTAGAAACACGGAAAAAAATTGATATTTGGCTGAAAATTTTTTACTGTATTTTGCCAAATTTTTCTGGCAATGTAAAAATTGACTAAATATTCATTTATTTAAAATTTGAATGTAACGCGCAGTCGCTTAATTTTTGTACAATTTTTTTCGTTAATATATAAAAAAGTTTGAAATTTGATCTAGAAACACGGAAAATAACTGATATTTGACTGAAAATTTTTTAGTGTATTTTGCTAAAATTTTCTGGTGAGGCGAAAATTGATTGAATTTTCATTTTTTGACAAGTTGAATGTAACGCGTAGTCGCTTAATTTTTGTACAATTTTGTTCGTTAATATATGAAAAAGTTTGAAATTAGATCTAGAAACACGGAAAATAATTGATATTTGGCTGAAAATTTTTTAGTGTATTTTGCCAAATTTTTCTGGCAAGGCAAAAATTGATTAAATTTTCACTTTTTGACAAGTTAAAACTAATGCGCACTGGTTTAACTTTTGTACAATTTTGTTCGTTAATATATAAAAAAGTTTAAAATTAGATCTAGAAACACGGAAAATAAATGATATTTGACTGAAAATTTTTTAGTGTATTTTGCAAATTTTTTCTGGCAAGGCGAAAATTGTTGGAATTTTAATTTTTTGACAAGTTAAAACTAATGCGCACTGGGTTAATTTTTGTACAATTTTGTTCGTTAATATATAAAAAAGTTTGAAATTAGATCTAGAAACACGGAATATAATTGATATTTGGCTGAAAATTTTTTAGTGTATTTTGCCAAATTTTTATGGCAAGGCAAAAATTGACTAAATATTCAATTTTTGACAATTTGAATGTAACGCGCAGTCGCTTAATTTTTATTCAACTTTGTTTGTTAATATATGAAAAAGTTAGAAATTAGATCTAGAAGTACGGAAAATAAATGATATTTGACTGAAAATTTTTTAGTGTTTTTTGCAAATTTTTTCTGGCGAGGCGAAAATTGATGGAATTTTAATTTTTTGTCAAGTTTAAACTAATGCGCAGTCGATTAATTTTTGTACAATTTTGTTTGGTAGTATATGAAAAAGTTTGAAATTAGATCTAGAAACACGGAAAAAAATTGATATTTGGCTGAAAATTTTTTACTGTATTTTGCCAAATTTTTCTGGCAATGTAAAAATTGACTAAATATTCATGTATTTAAAATTTGAATGTAACGCGCAGTTGCTTAATTTTTGTACAATTTTGTTCGTTAATATATAAAAAAGTTTGAAATTTGATCTAGAAACACGGAAAATAACTGATATTTGACTGAAAATTTTTTAGTGTATTTTGCTAAATTTTTCTGGCAAGTTAAAAATTGACTAAATATTCAAATTTTGTTAATTTGAATGTAACGCGCAGTCGCTTAATTTTTGTACAATTTTATTCGTTAATATATAAAAAAGTTTGAAATTTGATCTAGAAACACGGAAAATAACTGATATTTGACTGAAAATTTTTTAGTGTATTTTGCTAAAATTTTCTGGTGAGGCGAAAATTGACTAAATTTTCATTCTTTGACAATTTGAATGTAACGCGCAGTCGCTTAATTATTGTACAATTTTATTCGTTAATATATAAAAAAGTTTGAAATTAGATCTAGAAACACGGAAAAAAATTGATATTTGGCTGAAAATTTTTTACTGTATTTTGCCAAATTTTTCTGGCAATGTAAAAATTGACTAAATATTCATTTATTTAAAATTTGAATGTAACGCGCAGTCGCTTAATTTTTGTACAATTTTGTTCGTTAATATATAAAAAAGTTTGAAATTTGATCTAGAAACACGGAAAATAACTGATATTTGACTGAAAATTTTTTAGTGTATTTTGCTAAAATTTTCTGGTGAGGCGAAAATTGATTGAATTTTCATTTTTTGACAAGTTGAATGTAACGCGCAGTCGCTTAATTTTTGTACTATTTTGTTCGTTAATGTATGAAAAAGTTTGAAATTAGATCCAGAAACACGGAAAATACTTGATATTTGGCTGAAAATTTTTTAGTGTATTTTGCTAAATTTTTCTGGCAAGTTAAAAATTGACTAAATATTCAAATTTTGACAATTTGAATGTAACGCGCAGTCGCTTAATTTTTGTACAATTTTGTTCGTTAATATATAAAAAAGTTTGAAATTTGATCTAGAAACACGGAAAATAACTGATATTTGACTGAAAATTTTTTAGTGTATTTTGCTAAAATTTTCTGGTGAGGCGAAAATTGACTAAATTTTCATTTTTTGACAAGTTAAAACTAATGCGCAGTCGCTTAATTTTTGTACAATTTTATTCGTTAATATATAAAAAAGTTTGAAATTAGATCTAGAAACACGGAAAAAAATTGATATTTGGCTGAAAATTTTTTACTGTATTTTGCCAAATTTTTCTGGCAATGTAAAAATTGACTAAATATTCATTTATTTAAAATTTGAATGTAACGCGCAGTCGCTTAATTTTTGTACAATTTTGTTCGTTAATATATAAAAAAGTTTGAAATTTGATCTAGAAACACGGAAAATAACTGATATTTGACTGAAAATTTTTTAGTGTATTTTGCTAAAATTTTCTGGTGAGGCGAAAATTGATTGAATTTTCATTTTTTGACAAGTTGAATGTAACGCGTAGTCGCTTAATTTTTGTACAATTTTGTTCGTTAATATATGAAAAAGTTTGAAATTAGATCTAGAAACACGGAAAATAATTGATATTTGGCTGAAAATTTTTTAGTGTATTTTGCCAAATTTTTCTGGCAAGGCAAAAATTGATTAAATTTTCACTTTTTGACAAGTTAAAACTAATGCGCACTGGGTTAACTTTTGTACAATTTTGTTCGTTAATATATAAAAAAGTTTAAAATTAGATCTAGAAACACGGAAAATAAATGATATTTGACTGAAAATTTTTTAGTGTATTTTGCAAATTTTTTCTGGCAAGGCGAAAATTGTTGGAATTTTAATTTTTTGACAAGTTAAAACTAATGCGCACTGGGTTAATTTTTGTACAATTTTGTTCGTTAATATATAAAAAAGTTTGAAATTAGATCTAGAAACACGGAATATAATTGATATTTGGCTGAAAATTTTTTAGTGTATTTTGCCAAATTTTTATGGCAAGGCAAAAATTGACTAAATATTCAATTTTTGACAATTTGAATGTAACGCGCAGTCGCTTAATTTTTATTCAACTTTGTTTGTTAATATATGAAAAAGTTAGAAATTAGATCTAGAAGTACGGAAAATAAATGATATTTGACTGAAAATTTTTTAGTGTTTTTTGCAAATTTTTTCTGGCGAGGCGAAAATTGATGGAATTTTAATTTTTTGTCAAGTTTAAACTAATGCGCAGTCGATTAATTTTTGTACAATTTTGTTTGGTAGTATATGAAAAAGTTTGAAATTAGATCTAGAAACACGGAAAAAAATTGATATTTGGCTGAAAATTTTTTACTGTATTTTGCCAAATTTTTCTGGCAATGTAAAAATTGACTAAATATTCATGTATTTAAAATTTGAATGTAACGCGCAGTCGCTTAATTTTTGTACAATTTTGTTCGTTAATATATAAAAAAGTTTGAAATTTGATCTAGAAACACGGAAAATAACTGATATTTGACTGAAAATTTTTTAGTGTATTTTGCTAAATTTTTCTGGCAAGTTAAAAATTGACTAAATATTCAAATTTTGTTAATTTGAATGTAACGCGCAGTCGCTTAATTTTTGTACAATTTTATTCGTTAATATATAAAAAAGTTTGAAATTTGATCTAGAAACACGGAAAATAACTGATATTTGACTGAAAATTTTTTAGTGTATTTTGCTAAAATTTTCTGGTGAGGCGAAAATTGACTAAATTTTCATTTTTTGACAATTTGAATGTAACGCGAAGTCGTTTAATTTTTGTACAATTTTGTTCGTTAATATATGAAAAAGTTTGAAATTAGATCTAGAAACACGGAAAATAAATGATATTTGACTGAAAATTTTTTAGTGTATTTGCAAATTTTTTCTGGCAAGGCGAAAATTGTTGGAATTTTAATTTTTTGACAAGTTAAAACTAATGCGCACTGGGTTAATTTTTGTACAATTTTGTTCGTTAATATATAAAAAAGTTTAAAATTTGATCTAGAAACACGGAAAATAACTGGTATTCGACTGAAAATTTTTTAGTGTTTTTTGCAAATTTTTTCTGGCAAGGCGAAAATTGATGGAATTTTAATTTTTTGACAAGTTAAAACTAATGCGCACTGGGTTAATTTTTGTACAATTTTGTTCGTTAATATATAAAAAAGTTTGAAATTAGATCTAGAAACACGGAAATTAATTGATATTTGGCTGAAAATTTTTTACTGTTTTTTGCTAAATTTTTCTGGCAAGTTAAAAATTGACTAAATATTAAATTTTTGACAATTTGAATGTAACGCGCAGTCGCTTCATTTTTGTACAATTTTGTTCGTTAATATATAAAAATGTTTGAAATTTGATCTAGAAACACGGAAAATAACTGATATTTGACTGAAAATTTTTTAGTGTATTTTGCTAAAATTTTCTGGTGAGGCGAAAATTGATTGAATTTTCATTTTTTGACAAGTTGAATGTAACGCGCAGTCGCTTAATTTTTGTACTATTTTGTTCGTTAATGTATGAAAAAGTTTGAAATTAGATCCAGAAACACGGAAAATACTTGATATTTGGCTGAAAATTTTTTAGTGTATTTTGCCAAATTTTTCTGGCAAGGCGAAAATTGATGGAATTTTAATTTTTTGACAAGTTAAAACTAATGCGCACTGGGTTAACTTTTGTACAATTTTGTTCGTTAATATATAAAAAAGTTTAAAATTAGATCTAGAAACACGGAAAATAATTGATATTTGGCTGAAAATTTTTTAGTGTATTTTGCAAATTTTTTCTGGCAAGGCGAAAATTGTTGGAATTTTAATTTTTTGACAAGTTAAAACTAATGCGCACTGGGTTAATTTTTGTACAATTTTGTTCGTTAATATATGAAAAAGTTTGAAATTAGATCTAGAAACACGGAAAATAAATGATATTTGACTGAAAATTTTTTAGTGTATTTTGCAAATTTTTTCTGGCAAGGCGAAAATTGTTGGAATTTTAATTTTTTGACAAGTTAAAACTAATGCGCACTGGGTTAATTTTTGTACAATTTTGTTCGTTAATATATAAAAAAGTTTGAAATTTGATCTAGAAGTACGAAAAATAAATGATATTTGACTGAAAATTTTTTAGTGTATTTTGCAAATTTTTTCTGGCAAGGCGAAAATTGTTGGAATTTTAATTTTTTGACAAGTTAAAACTAATGCGCACTGGGTTAATTTTTGTACAATTTTGTTCGTTAATATATAAAAAAGTTTGAAATTAGATCTAGAAACACGGAAAATAATTGATATTTGGCTGAAAATTTTTTACTGTATTTTGCTAAATTTTTCTGGCAAGTTAAAAATTGACTAAATATTAAATTTTTGACAATTTGAATGTAACGCGCAGTCGCTTCATTTTTGTACAATTTTGTTCGTTAATATATAAAAATGTTTGAAATTTGATCTAGAAGTACGAAAAATAAATGATATTTGACTGAAAATTTTTTAGTGTTTTTTGCAAATTTTTTCTGGCGAGGCGAAAATTGATGGAATTTTAATTTTTTGTCAAGTTTAAACTAATGCGCAGTCGATTAATTTTTGTACAATTTTGTTTGGTAGTATATGAAAAAGTTTGAAATTAGATCTAGAAACACGGAAAAAAATTGATATTTGGCTGAAAATTTTTTACTGTATTTTGCCAAATTTTTCTGGCAATGTAAAAATTGACTAAATATTCATGTATTTAAAATTTGAATGTAACGCGCAGTCGCTTAATTTTTGTACAATTTTGTTCGTTAATATATAAAAAAGTTTGAAATTTGATCTAGAAACACGGAAAATAACTGATATTTGACTGAAAATTTTTTAGTGTATTTTGCTAAATTTTTCTGGCAAGTTAAAAATTGACTAAATATTCAAATTTTGTTAATTTGAATGTAACGCGCAGTCGCTTAATTTTTGTACAATTTTATTCGTTAATATATAAAAAAGTTTGAAATTTGATCTAGAAACACGGAAAATAACTGATATTTGACTGAAAATTTTTTAGTGTATTTTGCTAAAATTTTCTGGTGAGGCGAAAATTGACTAAATTTTCATTTTTTGACAATTTGAATGTAACGCGAAGTCGTTTAATTTTTGTACAATTTTGTTCGTTAATATATGAAAAAGTTTGAAATTAGATCTAGAAACACGGAAAATAAATGATATTTGACTGAAAATTTTTTAGTGTATTTGCAAATTTTTTCTGGCAAGGCGAAAATTGTTGGAATTTTAATTTTTTGACAAGTTAAAACTAATGCGCACTGGGTTAATTTTTGTACAATTTTGTTCGTTAATATATAAAAAAGTTTGAAATTTGATCTAGAAACACGGAAAATAACTGGTATTCGACTGAAAATTTTTTAGTGTTTTTTGCAAATTTTTTCTGGCAAGGCGAAAATTGATGGAATTTTAATTTTTTGACAAGTTAAAACTAATGCGCACTGGGTTAATTTTTGTACAATTTTGTTCGTTAATATATAAAAAAGTTTGAAATTAGATCTAGAAACACGGAAAATAATTGATATTTGGCTGAAAATTTTTTACTGTTTTTTGCTAAATTTTTCTGGCAAGTTAAAAATTGACTAAATATTAAATTTTTGACAATTTGAATGTAACGCGCAGTCGCTTCATTTTTGTACAATTTTGTTCGTTAATATATAAAAATGTTTGAAATTTGATCTAGAAACACGGAAAATAACTGATATTTGACTGAAAATTTTTTAGTGTATTTTGCTAAAATTTTCTGGTTAGGCGAAAATTGATTGAATTTTCATTTTTTGACAAGTTGAATGTAACGCGCAGTCGCTTAATTTTTGTACTATTTTGTTCGTTAATGTATGAAAAAGTTTGAAATTAGATCCAGAAACACGGAAAATACTTGATATTTGGCTGAAAATTTTTTAGTGTATTTTGCCAAATTTTTCTGGCAAGGCGAAAATTGATGGAATTTTAATTTTTTGACAAGTTAAAACTAATGCGCACTGGGTTAACTTTTGTACAATTTTGTTCGTTAATATATAAAAAAGTTTAAAATTAGATCTAGAAACACGGAAAATAATTGATATTTGGCTGAAAATTTTTTAGTGTATTTTGCAAATTTTTTCTGGCAAGGCGAAAATTGTTGGAATTTTAATTTTTTGACAAGTTAAAACTAATGCGCACTGGGTTAATTTTTGTACAATTTTGTTCGTTAATATATGAAAAAGTTTGAAATTAGATCTAGAAACACGGAAAATAAATGATATTTGACTGAAAATTTTTTAGTGTATTTTGCAAATTTTTTCTGGCAAGGCGAAAATTGTTGGAATTTTAATTTTTTGACAAGTTAAAACTAATGCGCACTGGGTTAATTTTTGTACAATTTTGTTCGTTAATATATAAAAAAGTTTGAAATTTGATCTAGAAGTACGAAAAATAAATGATATTTGACTGAAAATTTTTTAGTGTATTTTGCAAATTTTTTCTGGCAAGGCGAAAATTGTTGGAATTTTAATTTTTTGACAAGTTAAAACTAATGCGCACTGGGTTAATTTTTGTACAATTTTGTTCGTTAATATATAAAAAAGTTTGAAATTAGATCTAGAAACACGGAAAATAATTGATATTTGGCTGAAAATTTTTTACTGTATTTTGCTAAATTTTTCTGGCAAGTTAAAAATTGACTAAATATTCAATTTTTGACAATTTGAATGTAACGCGCAGTCGCTTCATTTTTGTACAATTTTGTTCGTTAATATATAAAAAAGTTTGAAATTAGATCCAGAAACACGGAAAATACTTGATATTTGGCTGAAAATTTTTTTGTGTATTTTGCCAAATTTTTCTGGCAAGGCGAAAATTGATGGTATTTTAATTTTTTGACAAGTTAAAACTAATGCGCACTGGGTTAACTTTTGTACAATTTTGTTCGTTAATATATAAAAAAGTTTAAAATTAGATCTAGAAACACGGAAAATAATTGATATTTGGCTGAAAATTTTTTACTGTATTTTGCTAAATTTTTCTGGCAAGTTAAAAATTGACTAAATATTCAATTTTTGACAATTTGAATGTAACGCGCAGTCGCTTAATTTTTGTACAATTTTATTCGTTAATATATAAAAAAGTTTGAAATTTGATCTAGAAACACGGAAAATAACTGATATTTGACTGAAAATTTTTTAGTGTTTTTTGCAAATTTTTTCTGGCGAGGCGAAAATTGATGGAATTTTAATTTTTTGTCAAGTTTTAACTAATGCGCAGTCGATTAATTTTTGTACAATTTTGTTTGGTAATATATGAAAAAGTTTGAAATTAGATCTAGAAACACGGAAAAAAATTGATATTTTGCTGAAAATTTTTTACTGTATTTTGCCAAATTTTTTTGGCAATGTAAAAATTGACTAAATATTCATTTATTTAAAATTTGAATGTAACGCGCAGTCGCTTAATTTTTGTACAATTTTGTTCGTTAATATATAAAAAAGTTTGAAATTTGATCTAGAAACACGGAAAATAACTGATATTTGACTGAAAATTTTTTAGTGTATTTTGCTAAAATTTTCTGGTGAGGCGAAAATTGATTGAATTTTCATTTTTTGACAAGTTGAATGTAACGCGTAGTCGCTTAATTTTTGTACAATTTTGTTCGTTAATATATGAAAAAGTTTGAAATTAGATCTAGAAACACGGAAAATAATTGATATTTGGCTGAAAATTTTTTAGTGTATTTTGCCAAATTTTTCTGGCAAGGCAAAAATTGATTAAATTTTCACTTTTTGACAATTTGAATGTAACGCGCATTCGGTTAATTTTTATTCAACTTTGTTCGTTAATATATGAAAAAGTTAGAAATTAGATCTAGAAGTACGGAAAATAAATGATATTTGACTGAAAATTTTTTAGTGTATTTTGCTAAAATTTTCTGGTGAGGCGAAAATTGATTGAATTTTCATTTTTTGACAAGTTGAATGTAACGCGCAGTCGCTTAATTTTTGTACTATTGTGTTCGTTAATGTATGAAAAAGTTTGAAATTAGATCCAGAAACACGGAAAATACTTGATATTTGGCTGAAAATTTTTTAGTGTATTTTGCCAAATTTTTCTGGCAAGGCGAAAATTGATGGAATTTTAATTTTTTGACAAGTTAAAACTAATGCGCACTGGGTTAATTTTTGTACAATTTTGTTCGTTAATATATAAAAAAGTTTGAAATTAGATCTAGAAACACGGAAAATAATTGATATTTGGCTGAAAATTTTTTACTGTATTTTGCTAAATTTTTCTGGCAAGTTAAAAATTGACTAAATATTCAATTTTTGACAATTTGAATGTAACGCGCAGTCGCTTAATTTTTGTACAATTTTATTCGTTAATATATAAAAAAGTTTGAAATTTGATCTAGAAACACGGAAAATAACTGATATTTGACTGAAAATTTTTTAGTGTTTTTTGCAAATTTTTTCTGGCGAGGCGAAAATTGATGGAATTTTAATTTTTTGTCAAGTTTAAACTAATGCGCAGTCGATTAATTTTTGTACAATTTTGTTTGGTAATATATGAAAAAGTTTGAAATTAGATCTAGAAACACGGAAAAAAATTGATATTTGGCTGAAAATTTTTTACTGTATTTTGCCAAATTTTTCTGGCAATGTAAAAATTGACTAAATATTCATTTATTTAAAATTTGAATGTAACGCGCAGTCGCTTAATTTTTGTACAATTTTGTTCGTTAATATATAAAAAAGTTTGAAATTTGATCTAGAAACACGGAAAATAACTGATATTTGACTGAAATTTTTTTAGTGTATTTTGCTAAAATTTTCTGGTGAGGCGAAAATTGACTAAATTTTCATTTTTTGACAATTTGAATGTAACGCGTAGTCGCTTAATTTTTGTACAATTTTGTTCGTTAATATATGAAAAAGTTTGAAATTAGATCTAGAAACACGGAAAATAATTGATATTTGCCTGAAAATTTTTTAGTGTATTTTGCCAAATTTTTCTGGCAAGGCAAAAATGCATTGAATTTTCATTTTTTCACAAGTTGAAATCAATGCGCAGTAGCTCAATTTATGTTTAATTTTGTTTGTTTAGAGATGAAAAAGTTTGAAATTAGATCTAGAAATGTGGAAAATAATTGATATTTGACTGAAATTTTTTTAGTGTATTTTGCCAATAATTTCTGGCAAGGCATAATTATGAAGGAATGTTCCCATATGTATAATAAACGGACAAAATTATTGTTTCAGATATAGGTAATGTTTTAGCATTTCAAATTTTTTTTACAATTTTTTTGCGTAAATTGTTATTTTCCTTTTTAATTTTATCCGAATGTTTTTATTAGGGGTGGTTTTCAGGTGTTGATATTTTTTGTTATTAATTTACAAAGTTAGGGTGTATATTTCTGAGTATGTTTTACTCTTTCAGATTGTGATTAGATTTTTTTTTGAACGAATTTTTATTTTTTTAATAATTTTGTCAGAATATCATCCTTTAGGGTGGTTTTCATGGGTTGATCATTTTTTTTTATTAATTCAAATAATTAAATTGTATATTTTTGAGTATGATCAACCATTTTAGATTTTGATTAGATTTTTTTGTGCAAATTGATTGTTGTGCCCCTTTCTGCTACTACCTGTCGTACATTTTAATTTTTGTTATCTTAATATCTCAATTTTTTTTTGTGTAATTAAAGTTTTATTTTTTTAATTGTTAATTTTGTGGTAGATAAATATTTTATTTTTGTTTGGATTTAATTAGTTTACTTTTAAATTTAATTTTATTAATTTTAACATTTTGTTCTTAAGAAATGAAATAATTATGCTTTCAATAATGATCAGAATTGATTAATCAATTATTTTTGTTTAAACTTTTGATTTTTGTACTGATATATTCTTTAAGTCAACAAGAGTGATTTGATTTTCGTGCGGAAAAGCACGTGACCTCCTCTGATTGGTGGTCAATCTGTGCAGATTAGTTGGCTTAAACAACTTACTTGTTTTCGCTATTTTTATTATTAATTTGCCAATTTTTAAAGATTGTGCAAGTGCAATCTGATTGAGGAGGCATCCATTAATCATTTGCAATAATTTTGAACTCATTTTATATTGTTGTTTTGCTTTGGGTTGACGGAATTCAGTTCTTTATGTTTTCTTTTAGAAATAAACTATTTATTTCTTTGTATATTGTCTGGCTTCTTTAAAACAATAAGTTTTATCATAATAAGTCGTTTAGGAATTTAGATTTTTGCTTTTTTACATATTTTCCAGCAAAACACATAATATGGACTTGCAGTTTAAGAAAAAGATTTGTTGTTTGTATAGAAGTTAATCGAGATAGCTCAGTTGGTTAGGCGTTAGGTTTTAGTTAGTTGCGTGCGGCGAACCCGGGTTCGATTCCCTGTCCCCCCAAATTTGTTTTTAAAAAATATCCTCATTATGTGAGGTTCTCGCAGTTAATTGTAGCAACAATTAATCTTAATTCGTTCACTTTTATAGTAATTTGTATTTTTAAAATTCTTTTTTAATTTATTAAATTTGAAAATTGTATTTATTAACTGAAATATAACTTTTATTAATTTTAAGCTACACATAACCTTTATGTGTAGTTTACAACCCAAGCTGTTCATTGTTTTTTGTATTTTGCTGTTTAGAATCGTTTATTTCTTAAAAAATCATTTATTTTAGCGATTTGTGGCATTTTTTTTTTTGACGTAATTTTTCTGACGTGATTTACTTGACGTCGCGAAAAAACGTCATGTAATTTACGTCAAGCGCGTATGACATACATTTTATGTCATAAACTTTCGTAAGGGCTAAATGCAACTGGAAGACAAATGTTTAATAATTATAATTTTTCCTTCTTTATGTCTTACTTACGTTGATGTTCTTTGTTCCATCTATATTCCTTCGACATATATTCACTTTATATTTTAGAATCAAAAATTTATGTCAAAATATTAACTTCCTTTCAAAATATTTCACTTTGTTCTTCCCAATGTTACTTTCACATTCTTTTATTTTGTGTTGCAAATTGCAGTTTGTATGTGACTAAGGGTTCATGAATCCATGCTAAATATTCGATTACTTCTTTCTTATGGTATAGGTAATTTTGAATTGACAAACTCAAAATATTAGTAAATTGAAAGAATTGTAAACATAGTAATGGAGAAAATGAATAGTATGAAAGTTAGGGGAATTGGAACAGTCACAATTATATTTATGAATGTACCTTGCTTAAAATGACGGATAGAAATCTGACACAAAAAACCGGGTAACTTTACGGATAGAAACGGATATTTTTATCCGTTTTTTATCCGCTTTCTGTCCGTCACCATCCGACCTCAATCTGTCAAGCATAATTGAAATTAGTTTTTTAATTAAGTTTAGAAACGTCTTTTATCCGTTTCTGTACGAATCGTATCCGTTAGAGAAAATCGAAATTCCAATCAAACGTTTTTAATCCGGCTTCAACCGTAATCATACGTTTTCAATCCGAAACTTATACGTTTTAAATCCGATTTCAATACGATTTTATCCGAAATGTAATCCTTTTTTGTATGCAGTTTCTATACGTCATTTTAAGTAGGGTATACACTATTAACTATATTTCTGATTGTACAATATTATCTTCTGATACATGGATGAACTTGGGGCATGTTTGAACTTTACAGTTAGGCTACTGAATATTCATGATAAATTTGGATATATTGTAATATATTTAACTTACTATAATCGTTAAGGGAGTTGAAAAGTACACTTGCAGAAAGTGTAGCATTCATAAAATGAGTATGGTATTGTAAATTTTATATATTGATATATAATTGGGATATAATCAATGTTATATGCAGCAACATTTTTTGTTAAAGGAGTAATATATTATTTTAACCAATCATTTTGTACCAATAATGGTGTTTTTCGCACTTTTTTAAGTGGACAATATCCCGACATCGGCCATTTTTGTGATATAGTAAGGTAATGATTTACTGTAACAGTAATATACTCTAATTGAAATCATTCAAAACTATTTTGCCTTCCAAGAAATTCTACACACTTGACAGTAAGAAAACGTTTCTGACTGCTCCATTAGTGATGGGATTATACCTTTAAATATTTGAACTTGAATGATGCATGAAACATGACAGATTTCCATTTCCTTATTTCCATTTACAAAAATTACAAGCAGCAAAGTATTCTTTTCAATTCCAGAATGTTTTTTTCTTTGTTGATGAAGTGGGCAAACATTTTTAAAATAAAAATGACGAACAGTTTATGACAAGAGAGTTAAATGCAAAATTTTTATTCCCTTTTCCCACATGGAGAGGTAAATACGTTGCAATTAAATGTTATATGCGGGAAATACAATTTCCCGCATATATTATTTAATAACAATGTTAATAATGGTTGTACCTCACAGGGAAGGGCGTGAATGGGGCCCTTCCTGTTCTTAAAAAAAAAAAAATAATAAATTCTTCTTTAAAATTGTACCTTTTGTCATATAAGTTTCATCGTTGTCCTCTTGTGTTCACTATCCTTCTTTGCATTTCGTATACAAAAACAAAAATTTTTTCTTTTACCTTAAATAGCGGTGCTGCTTAAAAACCGGCAATAAAAGAGTATAGTCCATAAAACATGAGTATGTATGTGAGATATAAAATAATTTTCATCAAATACTAGAAGGAAGAATAGTTTAGGTTTTTCTTTTTACTTTTCCTGAATATTTCACGAATATTGTCCGAAGAAGACCCTAAACATCGAAAAGAAATGTTTAAAACAATTTCATGTTCAATATCATCCTTGACGGACATTTTAATTCTTTCACGAAAGTTCTTTGCAAATTGTGTTTTAATATTTCGGAAATGTCGACTGATATGACAAATATTATTTATTAGGAACTTTTTTGATTACATATTGTAATTTAGGCACATAGCCGTGGCGGTTTTTGGTAGTTCAAAACCCCTCCTTCCCCAAATCGAAAAATTCTATTGAATAAAAGATATTTGCTCGCAAAATGTTTTCGAAAAATCCCTTGAAATTAAAAAAATTTCAAATTTCGTCGTCAAAGTTCATTTTGGCTACACCCCTATTTTCATTTCAAAAATTGGGACATGTAAAAAGTAATATACTCTTTAAATTGAAATTTTATAATTGCTGCATTTTAAATGATAATTTCGTTGTCTTTCTTATTTGGTTCAATGGTAATTCACGAAATTAAGAAATTATGAAATTGTTGATATGTACAATAACTAATAGCATATTATGCATCTACGAAGAAAAGGCTGTGTTCTTTTGATGAGCACAAATGTTCGAAGAACGAGTGCAACCCGAGCGAAGATTTTCGTTTTATTTTTTATTCCAAATAAATAAAGTTTGTACGATCGTAATACACATTTCACATTTTTCACATAAAATATTAAAAGAAGGTTATTATTATAAGGGAATTGTCAAAGTAGAAATATTAATAATTTAAAAAAAATTTAAATTACATTGATAAATATGGAAATTGGAGATTCTGTTATTATAAAGAAATTGCAAATTAAAGACAATTGTAAATTATAAAATTGGATAATTGAAATATAAAGATATTATAGGAAGAGACAAGAATTTCGCGCGCATAGCGCGCTTCTGAAGTTAAAGTTGTTTAATTTGAATTAATTAAAAGTCTATAAGACTAAGGAAAAACTGAAGAAAATATTTCAGAATCGAAGAAAATAATTAAAAATTGAAGAAATAAATTGAAAATTAAAGAACTTAATGGAAATTTCAAGTAAATAATTGATAATTGAGAAAATGCGAAAATTGTTGAATAGTAGATCAAATAATTGAAAATCATAAATCGTATTATATGCGCTATAACTATTAGCATATTGAAACTTTTGCACCCGCTGAATTCAACCCTAGGGCGCAAAATTGACATTTCCGCCCGCAACGACATACTTTCCATATTCCATCGGCTTCGCCTTTAATGCTTTGGATCCCCTCGGTTTTCCAATTTCGCCCTTGCTGCAATCACCTACCTTGCGCCCTTGATACGAAAATAACTATTGTGCATTTCTAGAGCATATGTCTTAAGTAAAATAATACATATATATCTTATATTTAAAACATAAATCTATAAAAACCATTGTTTAAAAAAGGCCCTTCTTTGACTTCGTGATCTTTTTTGTTTCTTCAGATTAGTGTTTAAGTTTTAACAAAAACATTAAAATCTTAAATGAATAATTTAAACATTTTATTTCTGTTCTCTTCAGGAGGAAGATTATATCTTCAAGTACCCACAGAAGATTATATTCATAGTGTCGAGGGGCAGAGGATGAGCTTGGCTCAGCTCTTAGAGGGTCGGAGAGACGTAAAAAGAATTGAAGATCAACAAATGATCAGGGAAGATTTGCAATTGTAAATTGAGGATTCTTTTTTGATTAGGTTTATAAGATAAAAATTTTCACTAAAGCAGCACGTCATATTACGCGAATATCACCATAATTGAATATTGCTAATATTACGGAGTGATATTACAGTGATATTAACGTGATATTGAAATGTCTGCCTCAAGGTAATATTACAAGTAGTATTATAGTAATATTGATGTAATATTACAAGTAGTATTATAGTAATATTGATGTAATATTACAAGTAGTATTATAGTAATATTGATGTAATATTACAAGTGAAATTACATTGATTTTATATATATAATGTAATAATAACATGACAAATTTCTTTTACATCAAATGAACTGTTTTTAAAACATTTGTCTCACACGGGTTTTGAACTGGGAAAGTTCGACGTTGCGTGAATACGCCTTGTACCTCTCGGCCATCCAGTACTTGGAATGTATTTCAGAAATTGTTTTTTATAGTCTACCAAAGAGAATTGAAGGTATTAAATGAAGAACACTTTTTGAAATAGTTTCCAAGTGCTTGATGGCCGTGGGGTACAAGGTGTATTCACGTCGTGTTCGAACACCGTGGAAGACAAATTTTTTTAATATATTTCATTTCATGTAAGAAGAAGTGTGTAATATTACATCAATATCATCATAACATTATCTCCATAATTATGTACAATCGATATAATATTATGTCAATATGAGTATAATATTACGTGTACTATTATCTTCAGGCGAACATATCTATATGAACGTCAATATCACTGTCATATAAACCCCCCCCCCCCCCCTTACGAATATGACAATGTGGTATCCTGTGATATTCGCGTAATATAACGTGTTTCTTAAGCATCATTTGGTTATAATTATTTTGATTCTTCATGATCATTATTTTTTTATTAACCACTCTCTAATTCTGAATTAGTTATTTTTCACTAATGAATTAGCTAGAAATCGTCCCCTATTAAATAGTGAAAAATTTCACTAATTTCTACTATAAAATTACTCATTATTAGTAGGAAACTACTATTTGCAAAATGAAATATCTACTAATTCAAAAAGTGAATTTCATTGTTTCAATTAGTAGATACTTCACTTTCAAATTAGTAGTTTTCTACTAAACATTAGTGAAATATTTACTAATGAATTAGCGAGAAATTGATCACTATTAAATAGTGAGAAATCAGTAATTCAGATTTAGAGAGCACTTTCCTTAAGGATAACATACTTTTTCTTTCATTTCTCCTTTCATTTCATTTAATTAGGTTTTTCTTTTAATTTATAAGAGAAATATTTTTATCTTATTAACTTAATTGCATTTTGGAAATATCAATTACTGAGAAATGTGTAGTAGAAACATAGTAATTATTAGTAAAGAATAATACTAATTTCAATGTGAAATATGTGTTACAACGTTCTTACAATTAATAGCAACTATCAATAAGTATTTTACTATTAAAGAATATTATGTTTATATACTTTATTTATATAAAATTCTACGTTCTGTTTATTAATTATTATTAAAGGTATGAATGTTCTAGAATTTTCATTTTTTATTCTCCTTTCCTTCAACAAATACATATCCTACATAACTTTCAAGATGCATGAATTTTACTTCTCTAAAATTGCGAATATACGATAAACAACTAAATATTAATGATTCATTAAAAATATCAAATTTGAACTACTACAAAATTAACATTTTTTTAAGAAATATATGACAATGGGTACGACTTTTAATATTATTTGGAATGTCATCAATTCATCTAACTACAAATGATATAATTTTCATGATTTTTCTTCTACGAAATAAATAAATATACATTGTTTTAAATAGAATGATACATAACATGATTTTACACGAAAGGAGGCAAATATCATTCTTACAGTGTAAATGAATACTAATGTTATCAAAACAATTGTTTAAATGTCTTTAAATTGAAAAGTAATTATCATTTTGGATAAGAATTTGAAGTTAATTTTTTTTCATGTACCATTAGATATTTGAAACGGAACAAATGTTTATATATATGTAACGCGGGAAAGTAGAAGGGATCTACAATCAGAAAAAATAGATTTTTTATTAATTAGTGATTTAGAAAAAGAAACGTTTTTCCTATCAGCATTACTAAACAATAAGAAATAGAATTCTTTGGCTGTAGGTCCCTTTCAATTTTCCGTATCACATGTATGCAGGGATGTGAAGTTACGCGTAACTTCGAGCTTTTTTACGTCAATTACTTGCAAATTACATTTATGTAAATTACGTTTATTAGCCCCCACCCAAAAAAAATGCATTGCGTATTTTTAAAAATGTAAAAAACTATGTAATTTACATGTAAAGAATTATGTACTTTACGTTAGGTAAATTACCCTTAAATCCTTGCATATATAAGGCTGTTTACACTGCAAAAACAGGTGTCTTATTTTAAGACATTTTTATCTTCACTTTTAAAACGTTTTAGGGTTTCTTAATTTTAAGCCAATGAGAAAGCATCTTACAAAATTATTAACCAATGAAATAACTTGAAATAACCGTAAAAGGTTTTCTAGATGTCTTGTGTGTTACAAGTGTTTGTTTTTACAGCGTACAACATTATTCTTCATTTTTATGCTCAACATATTATGGACATTCTACTTGGTAATGCTAACTATCTAGCTTGGGAATATGGGCGCGCGTAGCGCGCATTTTTGGGGTTCTAGTATATTAAAAATTGACCTGTGAAAAATTTGTTTCTTAACAAATAAAATTGTTTAAATTTTAATGATAGAAAATTGTTTCTTTTAAATTTAGAATCTGTAAGTTCTAACAATTACGTACATATAAAAATTTCCCCAAAAATCCTAAATTTAAATGAATAATAACGTATCTCATAAACGGTAGCAGATATTAAAAAACTGATGTCATTTTTGGATTTTTGAATAGAAGTATGTATTATGTTCATAGTAATAACATATATTTATATAAGTGGCTAAATTCTTAAACAACAAATATAATATTGGAATAAATAATTTAAATTATTTAAAATTGTAAAAAAGAAAGGTTATCCTTCCATTTTATGAGGGTAAAGGCCATAAAACGTTTTGGGACTTCCAGGCCAACTGTCATAAATCAACCCTCACAATAGATATTTTCAGTGGCGAATTGTCCCAAATCACAACTGAAAAACCACTTAAAAACAACTGGGATTTCAGTGGTTCTGTCTCAGTGATTTTTCAGTGTTTTTCTTTCGACAGGGTTAGTGGAGTGAAATCTCACTCCACGAAATTTAGAGAGTACATATATATATATCGAAATTTTAAGTTGCTACCTACTCGGGCTTAAGCTGTCCTGCCGGGCCTGGTCCATCAGATCAAGTTTTAACCCTAACCTCAAAATCAATAATATGACACTTTTTGTTTATTAGAATTTGAACCCGACTTAACTTTAATACATGCCTAGGGCCAATGGAAAGCTTGAATTATGCTCTTGAAAACGCTTTTTTAAAAATTGTTCTACGATGATTTTTAACAAAGTTATGATGTTTTACTTAAAATCATTCTTGTCCATTACACAATAACACATCAATAACTGATGTGTTTTTAACATATGGAAAAAAGTCATATTTTAAGTAAAACATCATAACTTCGTTAAAAATCATCGTAGAACAATTTCTAAAAAAGCGTTTTAAAGGTAATAATTCAAGCTTTCTATTGGCCCTAGGCATGTATTAAAGTTAAGTCGAGTTCAAATTCTAATGTTTAAAAAGTGTAATTTTATTAATTTTGAGGTTAGAGTCAAAAGTTGATCTGATGGACCAATTCTGATGACGGATTCGGATTCAGCGCATCAAAATACAAAGAAAAATGTGTGTCTCTTACCCAGGTCAGGAAACTTTATTTTTTTTGTTTGGCTGTGATATGAATGAAAATAATTAAGCTTAAAAATTAATTAAAATTAATTAAATTGAACAAAAAAGATATTCTAACCTTTTTCTCTCTTATATAAAATAAATTTAATTATTTGAATATTTAAAATTTTAAATTAACAACAGATAAGAAACAAATAATTTTAAAAATGTTTGTAAACTATTAAATATAGAAATACACGTTAATGAAATTAATTTTAAAAAAATTAAACATTAACATTTTTTTTATTAATTTTAAAAATTTCTTAAAATAATGTTAGAATATTTTTGAAACAAAGAAATTAATTAAATGAAATTATTTAATTTTATTCAATTAGGTACACTTTTTTTACAAATAATTACAAAATTGTTGTTGATTCAAATTAAAAATTTAAATATTCAAATTTCTTTGAGATATTGTAATTTTTAATTTTTCATTAGGTATATACTTTTAATTTCAAAAGTGTTTAATTCTTCTATTGCTTAAAATATTATTTAGCAAAATAAAAATATTTAATATTAATTATGGAAAACTAAATAACATTGTGTATGAAAATTTACAATTTTTCACATCTTAGTTTTAAGAATTTATTATTTAAATATAAACATTTAAAAGCTAAATATATATTACTTATTTATTTATAAATGTAGTCTTTGTAAAATAAAAGTTTTATTTTAATTTTTTTTATTTCACTTGTTTGGTTATTATTTAAAATTTTTTTATTACATAAATTAAAAGTTAAATTAAATAAAACAATTTATAGGGTAAATGATTTATAAAATGTCACGCGTTCTGAAGAAAGGGACCTAAGAAGGAAATTGGTTATTTTACAAGAGAGCGAAAACAAAAGTCGAGCGCGCATGGTAATCTGTACAAATTGAGAGATTTGAATTGTTATAACTTTAAAAATATTAAATAAAAACCTTTTCTGACTTTAGATAATGAAAAAGGAACCTTTGATTAAATTAAAACATCAATAAACTGAAAATCGATTTTTTGCTTCTTAGGTCCCTTTCTTCAGAACGCGTCACAAATTAGTAAATTATTAACTGAAATTATTCATGTTGAAATAATTTATGTTTATAAAATAATTTCTCTTACTTAAAATTATTGGTATTTTATATATTCGCGTGTAATATTATATATATATATCGCTGGTGTAGCTCTTGTTCTACGCGCCTGCGCTACTCTTGCTCGCAGAAAAAATCAACAATCAGTTATTCAATAAAATAGATCGAATTTCCGGGCTTGCGCGTCGATAACAACTGCGTTTTTAAAAAAAAACGCAGAGTGTACATTGAAATGCCAATCGAGGCAAATTTTGTATTTCTATTAATTTTACGGGTTTTAGGTGACAGGGTTGTGGTGAGCAAAAAGTGTCAGGATCAAGTTATTCACTCGAGAAGTAATTTGGGGAAGCGATTTAAAATAATGATTGATTATGTAGGCCATGTATATAGTTTATTTATTATTTACGTCATACGAGTGAAGATCCTTAAATGTTTTGGCTGTGAAATAATTTTTCGTAAACATAACCAACAAAAGAAACTTGTCAGTTTTTACCAAGTCTAGACGGTATTAGAAGTGATCGGTGCGACGAAACTATTAACTAATTTCTTAAAAATATTACAAAAAAAATAAATATTTTTTTTTTTAAATTAAAAAAATTTTATTTTTTATTAGTATCGGCATAAGACTGAATTGAAGATGTTTTCAGTACCGCGCCAGCATTAACTTGCCAGAGTTTGGCTGAATAATGGCATGAACCCTAGATCTGTACCGCGCCGATAGTAAGCATCAGCATTACACAGGCATTTCCCATTGGGTATCGTCTAACTAAAATCCGTTTTTCGTCCGTTTACATCCAAAAATTGTACGGCGGTCAATTCCGAATTATTATTAATAGTCAAACTGAAATCCGTTTTTTGTAATCTGTTTTTTTTTGTCCAAATGTATTACTTTTATTTATTATCATTTTCATTAAAACGACACATCACGACATTGCTAAACGTCCTCCAGAAAAAATTGTTTTAAAAAATGTGTTTCCTATTTTCTTAATAAATAGTACTATAATCTAGATTTAAAAACATGTGACGGATAAAAACAGTATTTGTCTGGCTTCTTTCCGGATCGCAAAAAGAATGCAGGAATATTTTTGCACTAAACAGGACTCTTTCTGGATTTAAAAACGAGTACTGGATTATACCCAAACTTCACCGGACTCCTTGCCATTCACTTGATTCTTTGTGGATTGTAAAAGATATGCCAGACTTTTTCCGTATTCCGGTAAAAAGGGAGAAATGGAAAATAGTTAAAAAGATGGAGATGTTCTTAGAAAATGCAGCGAGCCTATTTAAGTAACGAAAATTGAGAATCTTAATTGATTTTAATGCAAAAATATTTCTTCGATGAAGACAACTAAAACGGTTGGCAATGGATTTCAGATAAATTGGAAATTCTATTGCTTTCAAATAGGAGGTCGAAAAATAGTGCATTAAAAATAATTTAGATTTTGAATTAGTTTCTATTATTTTATTTTTAACGGTTACCTCATTAAATTGTTCTTTTGAAGAGAAAGTACCGTAAAATGGGGTAAAGTCGGCCATGTAGGGAAAAGTCGGCCAGCAGTTTTAAACACTTTAAAGATTTACTATTACTTCTTCAAGAGAAAATCCAAATTTTATAGTTTTTGTAGTTAGAATAAATGTTAAACAATAATTAAAATAAAATATTTCTGTATTTAAAATGCCGGCCGACTTTTCCCCGCATGGCCGACTTTACCCCATTTTACGGTAATATAAAATCATTCAGAAATTAAATTATTTTTAATGCAACTATTTTCCGACTTCCTATAATTAAAAGCAATAACATTTTCTATTTTTCTAAGATCCATTGCAAATCTTTTTAGATGTCACCATCCAATAAACATTAGCGAATTATAAAAACAATTCATATTCCTAATTTCCTTTAATTAGATCAACTCGCTACTAATAGAAAATAAATGCTTTTGCAGATATTTTACGGCTTTCAGTCGGAATTAAATAACAGAAAACTCGCATATAAAATACAATTGAATGTTCCGCATGTTCTAGGAAAATTTCAACATCAATGAATCTCCAAAATCACCGGAATCCGGAGGTAAGCGAACGGGAAAGGGAAAACAGGATGACTAAAAATAATTTCGAAATTGACAGCCGGACTAATTAAAGATAAAACCAGACTTAAAGCAGATTGTGAATTTTGTGCCGGACAGTTGCCGGACTTGACCAGTCTAAAAACGGACTTCACTTTGACTATCAATAATTTCTAATTGGACTGCCGGACTAATTCCAGATAAAACCAGACTTAAAACGGATTGTGATTTTTGTGTCGGACAGTTTCCGGACGTGTCCGTACTGAAAACGGACTTCTCTCTAACTCTCCAGTCGTTCCTGTCACATTTTAGTTTTTAATATTTTAACAAACTATCAAAATTATTTTCATAACCGTCATTTTTACACGTCAAAACACACCTGCTTTCAAATTACATCATAAACTCTGCTCATATAACCTCAATTTAATCGCGGCAACAGAAATGAATTCCACACAATAGGAAATAATACGGGAAAACATCACAGTTCGGTCTATGCACCAGATCGAGTACAGGTCTCGTTCATACCCAATTATTTTCGTGTGTGCTGAATTATTTTTCTTTTACTGGGAATTTTTGGTAAGTCGTAAAATTTAGCCAAAGTAGTGTCTGTCATAGTTAATGTCTGTCTTTCATTGAATTTGTGATTCAACCAAGTGTACAGTTAAAACAATTTTAGTGATTGTGTCCAAATAACATTAAACAAATAAAATTTACTTAGCCTGTCATAATTTTAATAAGTATATCAATAATTACTTTAGCAATTTTCATAAATTACCGTATAAATTTGTATAAATTGTTGGTAACTGATTTGCAAACTTTAAATTATGTGGTTATAAATTACAATAAATGTTTTTAAAATAATTTATAAAAATACAACATATATTCCCATAAATGTCCATAAATTACCACATAAATTTCCATAAATTACCATATAAATTTACAAAATTAATTTTTTTTATTTTCTTTTATTTACTATAAATTACCTCAAAAAAATTATAAATTACCATAAATTTCCATAAATTACGAAATAAATTTCCTGAATTAGTTTTTTGAATCTTGAATTTTGATTTGTATTATTATTATAAATTACCTCAAACTTTTGATAAATTACCGCATAAGTTACCATAAATTTCCATAAATTACTACATAAATTTCATGACACAGTTTTTCAAATCCTGAATTTCGTTTGCATTATTATTATAAATTACTTTAATATTTTCATAAATTACCGCATAAATTATCACCATGGATTACTTTATTTGTTTATAGCGATTTTATTAACAAATTATGCCTTAAAATAAAATATGATTAGAACAAAATCATTCTAATTTTTCTTGTAGAATCGATTTGCATCCATACTTTTAATTAAATGTGACTTTTTTTATAATTTGTTTAAACAAATATTGTTTAACAAATATAGAATCTGAAAGTTAAAATGCTAATGATTTTAATTTCACTTTCCTGTAAATCCAACTATCGATTTTGTTATACTGCAACCGATTATAGTACATGGATGCGGTAACAGCTAATTTGCTTAAAAAATACAATAATTATAAACAATTTGTCCGGCCCATCACAGATATTTAATTCTTGACTATCATACTCGAAAGTTACATTACGATTTTTATTTTAATTAGAAAATAATATTTCTAAAATAACAGTAACCAAATTGTCGGTTTCGTGGAGAATCACCCATATATGGCGTAAAGAGTGAAATTTTCCAATAGCAGTAAATTTAAATAATAAACTAAAAGGAAACAAATACAGTAAGATTAAAGAAAACAAAATTAAATGGAATATCGATTTTTCAAAGTGTTTTATAGAACTGATGGATTCTACTCCATGTAGTCTCCCTGATTCTTCCTCTATTAATGAAATAGCTAATAAGTTAACGAAAACTATAAGTGAAACCGCAGAAAGAGTGGGTATGACAGTTGTTACTAATCCAAAAAAAACGAATATCAAAACCGTGGTTTGATTCAGATTGCGTCGTTGTCAAAAGAGATCTCAACACATTTCTTAAAACGTGCAAAAAACTAAACTTTGAAGGGGATTTATCTTCCCTATATAATGAAAAGAAAAAATTGTATTTAAATTTGTTAAAATCAAAAAGAGAAGCTCATAGACGTTTAACTTTGGATTTAATAGCCTCGACTAAAGATTCTAGAACTTTTTGGAAAATAATTAATAATTTCAGATGCAAGCATATATACCATGCTGATAATATCAGTTTGGAAGATTGGTATAAGTTTTTCCATGATTTTTTTTCAACATCGGTCGTTACTAACAGTGAATTGAAAATACATAAAATTATACATAAATCAGTTAATATGACATTAGATGCGCCAATTAGTTATGATGAAATCTGTACGGCAATTATTAAATCCAAAAATAATAAAGCTTCCGGTCCTGACGGAATTGCGTACGAATTTTGGAAAAATTTACCTCCTAGATAGATTATGTGTGTCAGCTCTCTTTTTAATAAAATATTAGATAAGGAGATAATTTCTGATTCCTGGGCCACTATTCATCTCAAAATGATTTATAAGGGAGGGAGCAAGCAAGACCCATTTAATTATTGTCCAATAGCCCTAGTCAATAGTGTTACTAAAATATTTACAAATATTATAAATATTAGATTGACAAATTGGGTTAATCAAACGAACTTATTACCAGAATTCCAAACTGGATTTAGAAGGGGCCGAAGCTGCCTTGACAATATATTCACGCTGAATTCAATGGCTCAAATTAGATTAAATGCAGGAAAGGGCAAATTGTTTGCTCTTTTTATAGATTTTTGGAATGCCTTCTCATCAGTTTCTCATAAACTGTTATGGGAAAAATTAGTTAAATTTGGCATTAGTACTAAAATTATAAACATTTTAATGGATTTTTATTCCAAGGCTAATATATCTGTCAAGAGCGGCTCGGGAACCTCTAATTCAGTAAAAGTTACTAAAGGAGTATTACAAGGAAAAGTTTGTAGCCCAATTTTGTTTTCGTTATTTTTGGCTGATTTGGAGGAATTTTTTAAGGCCGAGGGAGTCAGGGGTGTATCTCATAGTCACATAATTGAAATTATTCTACTGGCTTATGCTGATGATCTTGTTTTATTGGCTGACTCACCAGTAGAAATGAAAACAATTTTACTTGCTATTTATAAATATATATTGTACTGTCAATAAATTAGAAGTGAATGTTAACAAAACAAAAATTTTAATATTTCGGAAAGGTGGTCACCACTATAATGCCAAATACGAACCGTTTTTATATGGAAGTACTAAAATAGAAGTAGTTAAGTCTTACAAGTACTTGGGAGTCCTCTTCTCTTAATCTGCGACTGTTTTTAGTGCCTCTGAGGCTGTTACTGCTAGGACTAATTTGGCTTCTAATTCGTCTCTTACATTAATAAATAAAATAAATTCAAATTCTTGGACAATAATAACCAAAACTTTTAAATCTCTTGTGACTAGTACTCTTTTCTATGCCATAAAAGTATGGGGTCCGAACTACTTGGATGACATTGAGAGAATTCAAACTAATTTTTATAAAAAATTACTTAATGTACCATTAAATACTCCTGATTACGCCATCAGATTAGAAGTAGGTACATATAAACTGGTATCTAATGCATTTAAGTTAATTCTTAACCTGATAAGTGGATTACTGAAAATGGAGGATTCCAGATATCCAAAATTATGTTATCAAAGACTCATGTATTTATATATAACAAACAAAACCACTGTTAAATATAATTGGTTCAAACAACTCGAAACTATTTTTGATTTTATAGGAGAAAAAAAATGTAATTTATAACTTAACCAGTGACTATTTGGATATCAATAAATCTAAATTAATTAATACGTATGAAGCATTTCTTTATGCCGAAGACGTAAATCGTCTAGAGAATTCGCAATCTCTGCAAATCTTACCTCAGCTAATGTTGAGGGATGGTAGTCAAAACTATCTGAGGTTGAGAATTCCTTTAACTTATTCTAGGGTAATTGCACAAATTCGCTTAATTAATTACTACAACCTGAGAATAATAATAAAACATAATAAATTTTTATGTGATCCATCACTGATTTGCACAGGCTGTGAATTGCGAGCAAACGAAACAATGTATCATATTTTAGTAAAATGTCCAGCGTATCAAAACATTAGAGCTCGATTAATTAGTGAGAGAGAGGACTCTGTAGATATTAAAAATATATGGCTTTATAACTTAAATTATCCGAACCTGTATACTATTGGAAAAATTGTACAATTTTTGACCTCAGCTTTAGAGACCAGAAACTTGCGATAGGTCACCAATGTTTTAAAGGAAAAACAAGAAATTTCATTTTATGTAAACACACAACCTCTTTGCATAACCGATAAGGTTCAAGACAAATAAATAATAATAAGAGTGAAATTTGGAAGAAGTAAAATAAAAAAACTTTTCTGAAATATTTTGATCAAACAATACAACTGTATTGTTGTATTGATAAACATTACAACTTTTTAGAATAAATAAAATTAATTATATTAAAAATAACATTAAACTTGGATACTAATTACATAATCATTTATCTTAATTCATCTCTGTTTTTAAAGTTTTTACAAAATAAATTAATTAGTAATTATAATTAATTTTTAATTTTTTTTACGAAGAATAAATTATTCGGGAAATTAGAAATATATGTACAAAAAAATTAAAGTTTTTTTTAAATAAGAAAATCTGTTTTAATTGAAATAATTACTAAATATATTAAAACTTTTTACTGTATTAAAAATAATATTAATTTTGAATCTTAACGACAAATTTTCATTTATTCAAATTTAGCTCATGAAAGAAAATATTTTTTTCAAAAAAAAAAAATAATAATTCAGAGCAACAAGTATAAGAACAGGAAAAACTAAAGTTTGCTTTCAAGATTTTAATTTTTTCTGTTTATTTTTTAATAAATTTGTTTAAAAGAAATAGTATTTCTAAAAAGAATATGTATATACATTCTAAACCCAAATCTAATATTGTTTTTAAATTTTAAATTTTCTATAGGTACTTAATCACAATTTTTAATTTTTTAATTGAGCTTTAAATTTTTTTACATATATGTTATATGGATTTTTTATTTCAAAATTTAAAAGTTTTAAAGCAATTACTAGTTTTTTTCTGGGCATATTTTTATTACTTAAAATAAATATTATTTAAAAACAATAACGGTTTATAAGAGCTAAATTGAAATAAATAATATTTTTAAATTAGGATCTAAATTTAATAATATTAATAATAGCATTAATTTTTAAATACTTAAAATTTTTTTTTATTTTCTTAAAAAATTTTAATTAACAATTTTTTTATGCTTTATTTATTCTTTTTTTTCATTTCAAAATAAACTTTCATATTTTTCTGTTTATATTCTTTATTATTCGTAATATGTAATACGTTTTACGGTCAGTTAATGTATTTAAAAGACAAGTTGAAGTCACTGATTATTATTCGAAATTATGATTCAAGTTTAGATTCTGTATAATAATTTATTCTGTATGTCTATTTTGAAAAAGAGTCATTTCTGTAATTACATGATTTAAACATATCACTCAAATTTAGACAAATTTTAACAATTATATATTTTTCAATGTTTTAAATTTATTTAATATTTTTTAAAGTTTTAATTAATCTTTTCATTTATAGATTTTGTTTTTTAATTTCAAAAAAAAAAATTCTGTGTACATTTTTATTGCTCTGACAAACTTATTCTAAAACAAAGTGTTTTAAAAAAGCAAAGTATTACTTTTTTAATTAAATTTTTCCTTAAATTTATCAAAATATTTTTAAATATAGCCGCTGTGTTATAAAAGATAAATTTAAAAATAACGTTTGAGTTTTTTTTGTTGGATATTTATTGGCTACCAATAATGGGCCAGTATTGGCTACCTATAATTTGTCAAAGTCGTGATCATCACAAGAGTTGACCAATGGTAGTCCAATAGTGTCTGACAATTGTTTGACATTACTGACTCTCATTATTAAGTCATCAATGAATCAATCGTTTATTTCCCATTGGGTGTATTGACAACCATATAAATCCCCCAAAAAAAACCACTTTCTAGCCCGCTTTATTTTTGTTATGCGAAACCCAGATTGAACCGGATAAACGCCAATACTAACACTTTCTGACTGAAACCATATGGTTTAACATTTGTGCCCCGCACGTTAGTCGCACGACTTGCGATGCACTTTGTGCGTGCGTGAGAGCATCTTAATTGCCTGCATTATGTGTGGATGCACATTGTGTGTTTGCTCTGTTCAGATCGTGCTCGCACATAAACAAAACATTGTGTGCGTTGCATTCTGTGCGCCTAAACGAATCTTTTTTGTATTAGTGTCATAATTGCACGTACTTATTAACATAAGTAGCACAACGTGCGTCGCATTATCTAATGGTGCAAACGCTTCTTAAAAGCGCGTGGGTTACATAGAAGGCTCCATAACATCAACTCGTCTTGTTTGTTGTGCAAAGGTGGTGAACAAGTGTGGTATTTTTTACAAGGTCTTGTGAGTTCTGGTGTTTTTTGTTCATTTAGAAGAAAGTGCTTGAATTCGTGTTTTATCAATTAATAATAATAATCGCAAATTTCATTCTGTCATTCTTTCATTCTGTCTACACCTGAAGTTTGGCACAATACCTATCGATAGAAAATGACTAGCCAAGGAATGCAACACAATTCTCTTCATAATTAAAGTACTTTACGCTTTTTTAAAGTGAAATATATTCTTAAATATGATTAAAAGCTTCTAGATCAATAGTGTGTAGAAATAAATATGGTTTAAGTAATTGTAATAAGCGAAAATAACGTTTCTGTGCGTTATCCCATGCATTTTAATTGAATTCGGATCTATGAACAACCGGCGCCACCATCGACTACTTTCAACAATCGTTATATTTTCAACTCATCAAGATAAAAAACTGTTTATTTTTCAATAAACAAATAAAATATAAATTATTTAATTATTTACAACCGATTTTTGTGATCTTCAATATACACTCACTTGGTGCTTGCATTCTGTTCTCATCACGCATGTGCTCCGCACGGCGTGCAACACAAATGTTTCTCAATTGAGGACGCATCTGAGTGCTCATGTGCTCTCACTAAATGAGGTTAAGTTGCACGCCATGAGTGACTTTTGCTGGCAATTATTGCTTACCAATGTTATCTGGGATGTAGCTTCCGTATAGTAAGCTAGTTGAATAATTTTAATTTTATTTTCCTAACGGGTAGGACCTGAATAAAACCGGGTAGAAACTATTTCTGTGTTCACAACTATATAAATCCCGGATAAAACCCACTTTCCAACCGGTTCCACTTTTGTCATATAAAACCCGGATTGAACCGGATAAACACTATCACTTCCGGATTAAAACCGTGTAGCCTCCGTATAGTAAGATGGTTGTAATTCTTTAATTTTATTTTCCTGACGGGTAAAACCCGAATAAAACCAAGTAGAAACTATTTCTGTGTTGACAACCATATGAATCCCGGATAAAACCCATTTTCTAACCGGTTCCACTTTTGACATATAAAACCCATATTGAACCGAATAGACGCCAACACTATCACTACCGGATTGAAACTGTGTTGCTTCCGTATAGTAAGATGGTTGAGATTTATTAATTTTATTTTCCTGACGGGTAAAACCCGAATAAAAGCGGGTAGAAACTATTTCTGTGTTGACAACCATATGAATCCCGGATAAAACACACTTTCCAAGCGGTTCCACTTTTATCATATAAAACCCGGATTGAACCGGATAAAAGCCACTATCACTTCCGGATTGAAACCGTGTAGCTTCCGTATAGTGAGATGGTTAAAATTTGTTAATTTTATTTGCCTGACGGGTAAAACCCGAATAAAACCAGGTAAAAGTTATATTTGTTTTGACTGTCATATAAAACCCGGATAGAAACCGCATAAAAACGACATTTGTGTTATATTTTTATATATGTTCCGGATTTAACCCGTATAGAACCATACAGAATGTCACCACTTTTTTTTGTTTTAATTTCATAACCCGTATAAAACTCGACTTCAACCTTATTTGATCCGTAGATTTTTAATGGTTTCCGAATAGAAACCGGATACAACCAACTAGGACCCGAACTGGATTTTATCTGGTGTCTTTCCGGATACTATCTGTTTCTTATCGGATTTTTTTAGTAGGGATGTTAAAGGCAAACTTCCCGATATAATACATATATAATAAAGTATAACATAAAATATAAATATAATATGAAATATATAATATAATATATAAATGTGTTAAATATATCAAAGATTATTCATTTTCATTCGTGTGCATGATCGAATAAAATGGCCGTTCGTTGTTCAGCGTCGCAAGTGTACCGTCAAATGGGGTAACTTCGGACAGCAGGCTAACTTCGGACACTTGGAAATTTTTGTAAATATTTTGTATTTCCATTCTATCAAATAGTTTTTATAAAGAATCAGCATTTGTTTTGTTTTACTGAATATTCAAAGAACATAATATGACATTTGAAAAATAAAAATAATTAAAGAGGTTCAAGGAAAAAATTATTTTATTCGGAAGTGATTTTTTGAGGTTATTACACTTTGTGAAAAAAATCTTATTTATTAACGAATATATATATGTTAAGCGCTATTTCTTTTTTAAAATTGAATACACTATTATTTAACATAACAGTCACACTGACATTTTGATAGTAAATGGTAATTTCATTTAATAAAGACAAGTTAACAATGTGAGATCACTGAGGCGAATCTAACAAGTACTTGTTGGATTCGACTCAGCGATCAATACCCACGTGCAATACGCCGATTTTTTTTACACTTGGCACACAAGTAAAATATCGAAAAATATTTGACACCTATTTTTTTATATCGGCCCGTTTTGAGTTTTAAGATTAGAAAACACCCATTAATTGAATTTAAGGGATGAAACCAGTATCTGTTAAAACTTACTAGAATGACACGAAACTTGTTACTCCGGGGTTTTTGGGATCACTGATTACGAATCCGTGAAAATTAAAAAACTAACACCAGATTCGTAACATCGGCACACAAAAAAAAATTCATTTGTATTGCCAAAGACCAGACTAGTCAATTCTTACGTATTTTGAATCGCTGAATCCGAAATCGGGGTCGGTTTTCAAAAGTTAGCTCTCATTTGTTTTCTAACCTCAAAAAACCACAAATTTAAGTTTAACCTGTTGTAGTATGCATAAAAGCTGTTGAAAAAATATGAATCTCAAACTATTATAAACTGTGAAGTATCACCCTTTATTTAAGCCCAGAAAACTTAAAAAATATTCAGTAGTTCCAGAGATATGATTTAAAACGTGAAAGCATTTTTTCCTTAAAAGTCAAATAAATCGTGACTTAACCTGAAAATTAGGGTTTTTCAGAAAAATATGCTTTAACGTTTTGACTCATATCTCGGGAGCTACTGAATATTTTTTAAGTTTTCTAGGCTTAAATTAGAGGTGATACTTCACAGTTTATAATAGTTTGAGATTCATATTTTTTCAACAGCTTTTATGCATACTACAAAAGGTTAAACTTAAATTTGTGCTTTTTTGAGGTTAGAAAACAAATGAGAGCTAACTTTTGAAAACCGACACCGGTTTCGGATTCAGCGATCCAAAATACGTAAGAATTGACTGGTCTGGTCTTTGGCAATCCAAATGAATTTTTTTTTGTGTGCCGATGTTACGAATCTGGTGTTAGTTCTTTAATTTTCACGGATTCGTAATCAGTGACCCCAAAAACCCCTGAGTAACAAGTTTCGTGTCATTCTAGTAAGTTTTAACAGATACTGGTTTCATCCCTTAAATTCAATTATGGGTGTTTTCTATTCTTAAAACTCAAAACGGACTGTTATAAAAAAATAGGTGTCAAATATTTTTCGATATTTTACTTGTGTGCCAAGTGTAAAAAAAATCGGCGTACATTGTTAACTTGTCTTTATTAAATGAAATTACCATTTACTATGAAAATTTCAGATGAATTAATACGAAGTTGACTGATATTGTAACCCCTCCTGATATTTTCGATTATGATATCATCGCTTTTACAGAAACTTGGCTTAAGCCAAATATTTTGACAGGTGAGTTTCTCGAAGAAACTGTATTCAATGTTTTCAGAAATGACAGGCTTGAAAGGATTGGTGGTGATGTTCTCACTGCTATCAAATGTAGATTTAAATGTAATCAGTTAGATATAACCAATATCTTTAATTCAGTTTTAGCTGTTAATATTGTAGCAAATAACATCTTTGTGGATGGCATTGGATTTATATTTATTAACGTTTATATTCCTCCTAATTTTTTTTTAATTGAGTTTGAAAAGTTTTTTAATGCTCTGTCATTTTCTTGTTTTCATTGGAAAGATAGGATTTTAATAGGTGGAGATTTTAATATAACTAATTATTATCAATTTGTAACTACTGCAATGAGAGATTCCAAGTCCAATTTCCTTGATTGTTTCTTAAAAGATCATAATTTTGCGCAATATAATAATGTTCTTAATTTCAGGGATCGTTACTTAGATATTGTTATTTCTTCTTTTCCTTGTGAAGTCTCTTCCAAAATTCTACCACTGTTACCAGTTGATGCGTTTCACTTACCTCTATTACTTTGCTTTGAATCCGCTCCACCGTCTAATACAGAAAATTTTTTTTTTTAATTAGACCAGATTCGAAAAGATATATATTTAAAAATAGTTATTTTAATACAGTTAAATCTTTGCTATCAGTGATAGATTGTGACGAAGCGTTTCGTCACTAACGATTTTAATTATTAAGTTTTATGATTTATTTTGAGTTTTGGAAAGCATGAGCTGCACAGGTGCCTTTTATCGTTAATTAATTACGGCCCTGACTGGCGCTCTGTTTCCGCTTCGTCGCAGTTCCCTCGGATGGTTCCTTTTTGAATTTGTGTGGGGTGGTCAGACGTCCAGATTGGTGAGAAATGTGCTTCGCGCGATTTTCCGCGTTTTCCCGCGTTCACCGAGGCGACCTCTTTTCCATATTTCAGGTAGAAGGCTATCAGCGAGACGAGGAAGGATGGCCGGACGTACGCGGAAGACGGAGAGCGAGGATCGAAGACGATGGGCGGAGCCACCACCCCCAAAATATTAGCGCGCATGAGGTGCCGGTTACTAATCTCATTCGTTGGAGTATCTCGTGACAGAAGCACGTGCGCCGGCTACTACTTGTGAACTTTCTCGAGTGTGTATTTGAACTGTGAAAACTGTATAGTTTGTGAATTACGCTTGGAGATATCAGTGTGGAATAAATAGACTTTAAACTAATTGGATTCTCATTTTTTATTGGAGTGGTTTGTCCAGGAGTTGCCTTGGGTTTTGTGAGTTCAACAGCGTGTGCCGAAAGCTGCTGCTAAAACGTGGTAGACAAGGAGCTGCTAAAGAGGGGCAAAAGAGTAAGTAAATTTCTACTTTGGGTGCTATGGTCAACATAGTCTTGGTCTCGTCGGCGGAACTTCCCTTTGGTTGGTGAAGTTGAAGTTTCTTCCGAAGTTAAAATTGAGTTATTTTAAGTAATATTTAAAAATTGAAGGAAATTCTATTTCCAATTTTAATTCAATCATTTAAACTATTATAATTGGCATCCCTTGTGGGGAAGTTCATTAGCCGAGAGACCAAAATTGACCTAGTAACCTTATTCTTTGATGTGGTGTGAGAGAAAAGAGAAAAATGTTGAGAGGAGGTTGTTTTGAGGGGAGGAAAAAGTGCCGTTAATCGCGGAAGTGTTGGTTTCGAGTCAGTGCGGGCGAAAATTTAACAAAATAAATTAATAAAGTGTTCAATTAGTAGGCAGCCGGTTGCCGGAGAATTCATTTGACTGGTAAAATCGCGAAACAAAAAAAAATAATTGGGAATAACCGGAAGTCGCGTGCTCCGGTGAAAATTAATAAAACTGTCGTCAATAGTAAAATTGATTTTTGTGACAGGTCACAGGGAGTAAGAGGGGGTAGAAGTGGGAATTTTTTCTTTTTCGCGCGTAATGGGATTAAATAATGGTTACATTACATAGGGTGTGACATTTTCGCGGTGGGAAACGAATTCGGAAAAATGGCGCTTGGTAATTTCTTTAAAGCGTGGTGCAATTACAAAAGTAATTGTGAGAATTTTTGAGGGGAGAGTGCTGATGCGATTGGAATTTGAAATTAAAAAGTGGGCGATAATTCAGTTTTTCCTTTTGGGATAAATTTATTAAAGTTTATATTCTAAAAAAACGTGAATTATCACGGGTCGATTTTCACCACGTGGTGAAACCGGAAGTGCGCGTAAAGTCCAAACTGAGTCAACTGTCGATCCCCTTCTTGCGCATCGGACTCTCTCTTTCTTTCCCGTAGTAATTTCTTTTGCAGCGTGCTGAGAAATAGGATATTTGAAGTGTTTGTCCTCGTGAGTTAAAAATGATAAATTCAGGCGTGTAATTTAGTCGTGTATTGGATTTTAATGGAGATACTGTGTCTTTTTCGTTAGTGAAACGGAAAACGGAGTAGAGTTTGAATTTTAAAAGTTTGTCGGTTGTGTTTTCTCGTTCTTCCTCCTGCGTGAGGGTACGGATAGATGGCCGGTGAAGTCGCAGCTCATAGGAATTCATTTTTAACCGTTGAATTAAAATTGTTGTTTCTTCTTTTCTGCTTTTCTTCGCGAGTGTGATAACATTAATTAGTTTTTTTGTCTTATCCTGGAAATAAATTTGGGAAGGCCACACAGCGGAAGTAGTAGAAAAAAAAGAAAATTTTTCTTTTTCCTGAAAATAAATTTTAGGAAAGCCACTCCACGGAATTATCCCGGCGAAATTTTCCTAAATAATTTTGGGAAAGCTATACTGCGGAAGAAGATTTAATTTTTGATTTTTGAAAATTTATTATTGTGTTATATTATATGATTTCTTTCAGTTTGAATTGTTATTATATTTTTTATTGATTTATCTGTTATTATTTTAAATGTATTTTGATGAATTGCTTATGACGGGAGAGGAGAGAGGAGAGTGAAGTGGGGTATTATTTTTAAAATATCGTGAATTTCGAGCTTAGGAAAAACTACTTCGTTGGTTAGGTTTTGTTTCATTTCGTGGATCGTGTCGGAACAATGTTCCGACACCTGAGCGGGTGGTAGAAGAATTAGAACGCCAGGATTGCAGTGTGGTAGGCACTCTGCAGGTGTTGCGCGAGAGACTTCTTCGCTCGGAAGTCAAATATATCTTTCCGGAAACGGTCGTGGTTCCGAGGTTCGAGACCTTTGACAAGGAGGGATCGGAATTTGTTGTTAACTTCGAAGCGCTTCGAAGTCAGAGAGAGGGGGGAGCCGGACCTAGTCCTTTTGTTGCGCGGACTCGTAGGTCGAGATTGTCGGCCAAACCCGGAAATAACCCGGAAGTACAACAGGTGGGGGAAAACCCTTCAAATGATGAAAAGAATATTCCGGAAATGAATACAGAGGGGAGAGAGCCGGTAAATAGGGAAAACGGAAATGCCGCCGTTAACCCGGAAGTTACTTCCGCGTCCTTCGAGACCCCGAGGGTTACGACTAGGACCACGTTTGTCACAACTGTGACTACCACGACGTCGAGTTCGAGATTTGGGGCACCGACGTTCGTGACGTGGACAGGGGGGGGGGCAGGAGGTATTCCTGCGCCAGGAGAGTCTCCAGAGTTATGGAGTATGAGGCAGGGGGTGGGGGCGTGGGGGTTGAGCACGGATCAACGTGCAATTTATGCACAACAGCAACTGCTTGAGTTGGAGCAGTTGCGAGCACACAATGCGTTTTTGATTGAGCAATTGCATATCAGTGCAAATAATGCCCAAAAAACGCAAGTCCCACGTGATGTAGGGGGGGGGGAAGGTCCGAGGCGAACAATACCGGTAGACCCTGATCAGGGTCGTGAATGGGGACAGAGGGAAGGTGATTTAGGAAATACCGAGCAAGACGGTAAATCTACACCCCCTTTACCCCCTCATCCTCCAGGACTTTTCCCTGGGGAAGAGGGGAGAAAGGATCGACATACCGGAAGTGGAAGTTCCGGTACGACTAAACGCAAGGGGCGTAGACGCGTGGTGTTGTCCTCCAGTGAGTCAGAAACTGAAACCGACTCTTCTAGTGATAAGAGCCGACGAAAGGGTCGCGTTTACCAAAAACAATTGCAAAAAAGATTGCAAAGGGTGCAATCTAATCAGCGATTCAGAGATGCTGACAGCGCTTCCGAGTGTGTTGCGCAAAACGGCGAGTCGTTGGTTCAGGCTGGTTCAAAAAAACCTGAACTCGTGGAATGCTTTTAAAAAAATATTCAAACGGGAATTCTCATTTGCGTTGGTGGACGATGACGTTTTAGATGAGGCTCGCAGCAGGACTCAGGCGAAAGGAGAGAAAATCTCAGATTTCATAATGAGTATGCGAGTAATTGTGGGACATTTGAGGCGTCCCATTTCACGTGAATCGTTTCTGAGGATCGTGTTTAAAGGACTGACGCCGGAGTATAGGCGTCAATTGTCAAACTCAGAGTTTGACAATATTGAGGGGTTAGAAAAGATTCTAAGACGGTATGAGAAGATCAAGGACCTCGACAAGAGATATGTCCCACCTCCGTCCCGAGACAAAATAAGAATTCCGGCCGCAGCTCCGCGAGGGGGAATAAAAGTAGTAAAGGTGGACGCGTTATTAGGATTATCGGACTCTGTTTCTAGTGGGGAAGAAAGTGGGACAGTTCCACGTGTCCCTCCTAAAACGAGTGCTCCTAAGAGTAAAACGGGGAAATTTAGTAATACTACTCAAGCAGTGTTGCCGTTTCCATCATTCAATAATTCCTAGTAGGTGCTTCGAAAATTCCCAACATTTCCATGGACAAGTTTGAATTTTTCCAGGAAATTTCCACCAATTTGAAATTATTTCTAAATTTTAAAATAAGTGATTGTTTCTAATTATTATTTAAAAATCCTGAATAATAATCCAATTGTGACTAGATTTTTAATATAAATTTGTTTAAAATATAAATTTTCTTTAAATATGAAGAGGAAAAAATAAAGAGAAAATTAATTTTAATTTTGTAGACATATATATTTTAAGTTATAAAATTTTAGTAATTTGTCAATATTTCAATACAAATAAAAAACAATATATTTTAAATTTTTTTGTTAAGCATATTTTTAGTGGGATTAAATTTGAGTAATCCTCCACAATCTTGAATACCCTCTCTTGTGAGCATAATAGCATTTAGACTTTCGTTTGCAAGGTTATTTCTGTGCAGAGTTTTGGTCAGTTTTACTTGGCTAAATAACCTTTCTACAGACGCATTTGAAAATGGCAAAACAAGTAAAAGGCCAATAACTTTTTCCAAATTTTTAAAAAGATGTGTACCTGCTGCATTTTTTAACTTAAAAACTTGACGCCAATACTCTTCAGGAAGCAAGGAGGAATCTAACTCATAATCGCCATGATTTAAGCCATGCATGCGCCATTCTTCATCTAATTTTTGCACATCTACATACTCCTTTAAAATTGGAAACCTTTTTAAAACACATTGCAAAGAGTTTACTTTAAATGATTGTGCATATGGTGGATCGAGAATTTTGATAACATCAAAAACTGGATCAGAAAATTGATAACGTTCTTTAAGTTCGGAAACTAACGTCGTATAAAACTGGCGAATGCTATTATAAAAAAAGTCGACATCTTGTTTAAGTACATTTCCTTCAGTTCTCATGGTATGTATATCCTCAGCTCCAAGAATCCCTAAATATACGTTTTTATCCTCGAGAAACATTAAAGGATTTTGGTGATCTAATTCAAAAATATTTGCAGCATTTTTAACATAATGAATTTCAAGATAATTACTGCAAGTTGTTCGGATAAGTTTCTCTACTTCTGGCTTCAATCTATGTAATAAAGGAGTCTCAGACTGAAAGAGCAAATTAAAATCAGTCATTAGACCTAGAGCATACGACAAGAATTCCAGATAGATAATTGTGAACTTGTTATTCATTGTACACAGAATTTCATTAGTTGTCTTTGATGGATCTTTGCTTGTAAAAATTAATTCCGTGAAGTAAGCTTTCAATGCAGGAAACTGTTTTAAAATTCTATCTACACATTGCTTCAATGAAAGCCATCGAGTCGAACTTACAGTAAGAATCTCCTGTATTCCAGTTTGAAAAAATTCTTCAAATTCTTTTAAATTGTCACGTCTTAAAGCGCTCCTACTGAAGTGGGATCCAATATTTCTGACCATATCTTCTACAGATCGCGGAAGTTTCATGCAGGCATAGCACACAGATGTATTTGCATTATGACATGTGCATTTTATAAAAACAACATCCGGAAGAAGCTGCTTCAAAAGCGAAACTACTGAGTGGTTTGGTCCAAACATTACGTTTGTTGTATCTGAAGAATAACCTACCAAATTTTGAATGGGTATATTTTTATCTTCCACAACTTTTTTCAAACCATTGAATAAGTGCTCTGCAGTTCCACTTGGCATTTCTATCATATCGAAGAATTTTGTTTCAACTTTATATTGTAGATTGTCATAGAAAATTATCGTGAATGCACACTGTTTCGCAGAACCTTGGTCTGTTTGTTCGTCAATCACGATAGAAAAAAAACATCCTGGCTCCTTAAGTTTTTCATACAGTGTTTCACTAAAATTTTTGCCTAATGATTTGGTCATGAGAGCGGTTGCTTTGGTTCTTCGTACTGCTAGTTGCTTTGCTATTTGTGAGTCGGGAAAAATATCAGCACATAAAGGAGATAACGTGTCCATTAACAAAAAGGGTAAATGATTCGTAGCCAAAAGACCAGTTAATTTTAATTCTGCTCTTCTGACAGATGTCTCTAATTTAATTCCCGAAACATTTTCGATGGTCTTATTATTTGCCACTTCAGTTATTCTTGTTAGATGTTTCTCTGATTTAGAATGGCGTAGTAGTGTAGTCCTGTGTGCAATAAAAGTTTTCTCGCAAACTTTGCAATAAGCTTGCTCATCTCCAGACTTACTATTAAAATCAGACTTTTGCAGCCAATTTCCCTTAAATTCCTGTAACCATGAATTACAAAATAGTTGGGAATAATGTTTCTTAGATTTTGTCACCTTTGAACAAGTAACTGGAGTTTCGGGAGTCTTTTCAACTGAATAATCTTTTTTCAATTTTTTCGTAGGTTGGTCTATATCTGATGATTCATCAGAAGAATTATCTCTTGGTAATTCTACTCGAGAGA
This sequence comes from Ganaspis brasiliensis, assembly GCA_037103525.1. Lineage (NCBI taxonomy): Eukaryota > Metazoa > Arthropoda > Insecta > Hymenoptera > Figitidae > Ganaspis > Ganaspis brasiliensis. The sequence continues at coordinate 3,506,965 of JAZKLR010000074.1, read as the reverse complement.
TTGATTTTAAATTAGATCCAGATGGTTGTTGATTATCCTAAATATGCAAAACATAACCTTATTTATTACGACCATATTATATACAAAACAAATTTTTTACAAAGAAAGAACATACAAAAGAATCAGGTGATTGAAGATTTGGTTGCTTTATCACCCATTTATCCATATTCAAAGGTTTATTTATTTAAACTGCTGCAAATTTCCTACTGTAACTTTCTTTTCTTTGGACAAAATACATGAAACGAATAAGCACAAACCATATGACAAACATTAAAGCACACGTTCACAGTTTAGCATTTGTTAAATACCAGGGTTGAACAGTCTATCTGTTTTGACGTAACACACGTAAAATAAAGGAGATTATAGGTACATATAATTAGAAAAAATCAATATTTCCTTCGATGATTTGAAAAATTTGTAAAATATAAAAACAGTGAATCAATCAATAAAACATTCCCTAAAGACGCTGTTAGGGCGTTATCCCATGGCTGCGTTTCGTTTTTTGCGTTGCGTCGAAATAAGTCAGACAAGAGCAAAGCATACGTTGACTACGTTGTTCTTGTTAGAACGCAACGGAAAACGTAGTCATGGTTAAACACACAAATACGTAAATGCGGTCCCAAAGTCGATATACTTACTTAGGGTGAAGTCATATACGAGGGACTAGGGTATCAGAGGATTAGAATAGACTAATCAGATAATTGGTCACATTGGAAAGTATTTTCTGATTGGTCTATTCTAATCCCCTGATATGAGTGCGAAAGTGACAACAGTATATCTGCATCTCTTTTGCACTCATGGTCTAGTTACAAAACGCGCGTTAAAATGCAATCATTGCATCATAGGACAGGGCTATAGGACAAAGCTATTAATTACCAGAAAAAAATCCTTAGATTGTCAAAATTTCCAGGAAATTCCATGAAATTTGAGATTTTTATGAAAAATTCCCAAGTTTAATGAAATTTCCAGGATTCCGGGAAATTTCCATGAAAACAGCAACACTGTACTCAAGTTAAGTTAGTGAGTGGGACAACCGAGAGTGTTGTGGACCAGGGGACAAGTGGGACAGCACCTCTAGCTGCTATTCAGCAGGTGCCGAATATTCAGGTGCCGGTAACGTATGCCCAAATGGTGGCTACGAACCCAACTGTCCCAGTGAACGCTTAGTCGAGAAATGTGGGACAGTTAGTTGGGACAGTTAGCTCCAAGGCCTGCTGTCCCACGTGGATTTACCGGTGCTTGTTATCAGTGCCAGGCTGTGGGACACCGAGCATCGGAATGCAAACTGAGGACTTGCTTCCGTTGTCAACAGCAGGGACACTACGCTAATGAGTGTCCCATGCCAAGACCCACTAACTTAAGGAGTGCGTGTCAGGTTTGTGGGACAGCAGGGACAGTGTTCAAAAACTGTCTTAATTGTTTCGAGTTAGGGAGGATGTTGGGAAACCCCCCCAGGACCTTCATCGGTGGGACAATAGAGGAAGTAGGTGAACCGGAAATTTTCCTCACTTTAATTCGTGCGGAAGAGATTTCCAGAGGGGAGAGAGTAGAGCAGGGGTGTTCAGTGTGCTTACAAAATCTGACAAAACTGACACTGTCAGTGTTGGGAGTAGGTCATCTTCCCGGCAATAAATCTTGACGGGTTTGGGCCCTTTACTCCTTTACCTTCAACTGAGTTGTAAGCCAGATAAATACAAAATAAAATATAAATATTAACTAAATAATATAGAAATAGACATATTATGAAGTTCCGGAAAATGGGAAGAGTTGAGTTTATTGCGGACTACCTACGGTGAGGGTCTAATAGCTTCAACAATGGCTCCTCCATAAACTGAAGGAAAACGCCAAAAAAAAATTTGGTGTCAGAGTTGGCCTTCCCGTGTCAGTGTGCACTTGCCGAGACTGAACACGCCTGGAGTAGAGTCAGAGGTCGAAACAATGGTAAAAGGACCAGTAGATCTTAGTGGAACAGTGACGGGACAATCAGTACCAATTACGGAGGAAGGAGTGGTACCAGTGGGAAGTCAACAGGGCGAGATCTTACAGGGGAAAGAGAGTGTCCCACTGTCCCAAAATCGGTCACAGTGGACCGTGGTGGGGGGAGAAAATGGGACACCCATCCAAATATGCCAGGTCATTCGGGGGGAGGTGGAATTAATGGTAGAACCACCAATTATGGATCAAACCACTGGGACGCAGCTCCCAGAAGTCGGGACGGAAACTCAGGATTCTGGGACGGAGTTGGCCAGACGGGGATCCGGGACGGAACTCGTTGGGACGCAACTTCAGGACAATGGGTCACAGTCTACTGGCTCTGGTATGTAATTCATTGAGTCCAGAAGCAAGCCTCTGGAAGTCCGGACGGAAGTTGTGAACCTTGGAACGCAACCACTTAGAGAGCAATCAGGGACGGAACTCTCTTTGCATGGGACGCAATTTGGTAATGCTGGGATGCAATTTGGTGAGGCTGGGATGCAATTTGGTGAGGCTGGGACGCAACCCAGCGATGTTGAGATAAGACCAAATATTCAGGGGACGGAATCGGACAAGGCTGGGACGCAATCCAGTGATGAAGGGTTTCTTCAAGCTGGTGTTGGGACTGAATTTGCTGATGTTCCATCAGCATGTTCAGTTCAGGGGAGGGGTAAGGCTGTAATAAATACAGCAACACCTTAATTAACAGGAGAAAGGGTAGATGCCTCATCACTGGAAAACCGATACTTTTTTAAAGAAGTCATTGCTGACAAACCTTATATAGCTCTGTTCGATCCGGGCTCGACGGTTTCAGTGGTCGGACCGGAATTGGCCGAGAGATTTCGAGAGAAATTAACAAAATCAAATACTGCGATCGGAAGTGCCTTAGGTGGATCAACCGCATCGTTAGGGAAACTGAGGTTGTGGTTGACGATAGAAGGGTTCTCACAGCCTTTTGACTTACGCGTGGTGGATAACCTCTCCCATGATTTAATCATGGGTCAGGATGTTTATAGGGCAGTTGATATGCAGGTGAGGTTAGGGCAAGGTCTGTGGAAAGTCCCAGAAGGAAAGTGGCATAAATTTTTGGAATATGGTGATTGGTGTCCAGGGGGGAGTAGTGGTATAGGAAATAGTGGAGAGGGGGATATTTTTGCGGAATGCGCAGGGATTTGTGAGTTATCAGAGGAGCAGAGATCGAAAATTTAAAAATTGGTAGATCAACTGATTTTACCACAGGAAGTCGAACATGGTATGACTTCCTTGACTGAACATAGCATCAGAGTCACTGATCCAACACTAATTAAACATCGCTCGCGGAGAATGTCTCCCGTGATTTTGGACTGGGCGAACCAGGAAGTGCAGAAAATGTTGGAAAGGGGAGTGATCCAGAGATCGGCCAGTGAGTGAAGCAGTGCTCCGGTGATCGTCAAAAAGGGGGATGGATCGTTGCGTTTCTGTATTGATTACAGAGATTTAGATAAAGTGACGGTGAGGGACGCATATCCCATCCCCCCCCTCATTGATTCGATTTTGGACAAATTACGGAAGGCCCGTTATATTTCCAAAATCGATCTCAAACAGGCGTATCACCAAGTGCCGATGTCCCCTGAGAGTAGACAGTACACCGCTTTTGCTATTCCTGGTTCTGGTTTGTGGCAGTTCAAGAGAATGCCATTTGGTCCTGAGTGCGAGCCTTCTGTGTTTGGATACTTAGATGATATTATCATCGTGACTGATGATTACGAGGAACATCTCAAGTGGTTAGAAAGTGTTTTAAAAAAATTGGCGGAGGCTGGGCTGGTGGTAAACCTGGAGAAATGCGAGTTTGGGTGTTCGAGAGTATCCTACTTAGGTTATGTACTCGACAGTCAAGGGTTGAGACCGGACCCCCAGAAAATCGCACCAGTAGTTGATTATCCGGCACCAACCAATATTAAGCAGCTCCGTTGATTCTTGGGAATGGTGGGGTGGTATTCGCGGTTCATCGAGCGGGATAGCGAATTAAAAATACCACTATTGAGATTGTTACAAAAAGGCCGTGCTTGGGAGTGGGGGGAGGAACAGAAAGAGGCGTTTCAAAAACTAAAAAATAAATTGACTTCAGCACCAGTCTTGGCAAGACCAGACTTTTAGAAGCCATTTACAATTCAGTGTAACGCGAGTGGGTATGCGATCTGTGCGGTATTAACTCAAGAGGGGGAGGACGGTGAACATCCGATAGTATTTGTGAGTAAAACACTCTCTGTACACGAGAGAAATTATAGTGTAACGGAGAAAGAGTGTTTGGCACTGCTGTGGTCAATCAAGAAATTGAGACCATATATCGAGGGATATAAATTCACAGCCATTACGGACCATAGTGCTCTAAAATGTTTGCGAAATCTAAAAGAGGCGACATGCCGATTGGCACGTTGGGCCCTCGAGATGCAGCAGTGGGACTTCGAGATTGTTCACCGGAGGGGAATTCACCATCATGTTCCGGATGCCTTATCTAGGATGTACGAGGATGAGTTTGAAGAGGTGGCGGCGTTTGAAACAATTTCAGATCCGTGGTACCTAAAAAGACTCGATTTGGTGGTGAAATTTCCCAACAGATTTTCAGGTTGGAAAGTTCTTGAGGGGAGTTTATATCGTTTTAGAAATGATCCGTTATTGTTGCCGATCGTAGGGGATGAAGAGGGGTTGAAATTGGTCGTTCCGCAGGAGTATCGTGAAAGAATGTTGCAGAGTGCGCACTCAGAATTTTCGGCAGGTCATTCGAGTATAGAGAAAACATACGATAGGGTCGCGAGAGAGTATTATTGGCAAGGAGTGTGGTATGATGTCCAACAATTTGTGAGATCTTGTCCTGACTGTCAGTACCATAAGGTTTCACAGGAAGGTCCTCAAGGCCTTATGGGACAGAGAATTGTTGAGAGACCCTGGGTGGTAGTGGCAGCTGATTGCATGGAATTTCCTCCTAGCAAAAGTCAGTATCGCTACCTAGTGGTCTTTCAAGATTTGTTTTCTCGGTGGGTAAAAGTGAAACCGTTAAGGTCGGCGGATGGAAAATCGATCGCGAGGGCGTTGGAGGAGTTGATTATTTTCCGGTGGGAAACTCCTGAGTTTTTGCTTACTGATAATGGGAAAGAATTTGATAATAAATTTCTTAAGTCAGTGTTGGCCGAGTATGGTGTTCAGCACCTCACAACGCCGCCGTATCATCCGCAGGCAAATCCGGTCGAGAGGAGTAATTGCATTCTTAAGACAATGGTCGCGACTTTTATCGGGGAGGATCACCGAGACTGGGACAAACATATTCATGAATTCAGACATGCCATGAATACGGCCGTCCAGTCAACAACAAAGTTCTCGCCCGCGTTTTTGAACTACGGACGGAATCCGAAACCGGTAAAGAGTTTGCGCAGAGAAGTCGAGGGGCGGAAGGTCGTGGAAAGAATTGACCCGGAAGTGTGGAACGATCTGTTGAACAGGTTAGATGCGTTGAGAGACTTGGTAGTGAGATTTATTAATAAAGAAAGAGAGAGACAGACGATCTATTATAATCGGAACAAGAGGGGAGTCGAATTTTTCGTGGGGGACCGAGTTTTGTGGAAAACGCATAAGCTTTCAGATGCGAGTAAAAAGTTATCGGCTAAATTAGCACCGAAGTACGAAGGGCTGTTTGAGATAACGCAGAAATTATCTCCCACAGTTTATTTGCTCAAAAGTGATGATACAAAACGCATCACTAAAGTACATATTTTGGATCTGAAACGTTTTGTCCCTCCGAGGAAATAGTGTTGTGAGTGTGGTATGAGTGTGGGAATATTATTATCAAAGAAATAGAGTATTATTTGTTGTCTGATCTGGTTCTTTTTGATTATAGATTGTGGAGAGAGATGCCAGTCTGGCTGAGAGAAAAGGGAGGTCGGGGACGGGGGAGGCCGGATTTACCCGGGGTTGCACCTCAACCAAGGCCGGGTACATCGGCGGTTCAACCGTCCATTTCTGAAGGGGAGAGTAGTGGAGGAGTGAGAGAGGAGGGACACTATCTAGTATTCGGTAGAGGAGCAAGAGCGGGACCACCTCCAGAACTTCAACCTCGGCCAGGAGTGGCTTCCATGGCGGAACAAGGGGAGGGAGGGCAGCAGTGCCCAGAAATAATTGAGGGGAGCGAGTTGGAGGGAGCTTTAGTAGGGGAAGAACTAAAGGAGGGGAGTGTTGGAGCTGTGGAGGAGTGGACGGAGGATGATCCGGATCGGGAGGTCCCGAGCATGGGAGTATCGATGTGGGAGTCCGACTCCAACACTACGATCTCCCATGCTCCCTCAGCTGACCTTCCTATCGATGATTTCGAGGAGAAGTGTCAACAGGCGGTCCGTGAATTGGACCAACACTTGGCCGAAGAGGAGAGGAGAAATCAAGAGATGCTGAAGAAGCTGCGGGAGAAGCAGGAGAAGGAGAGAATGAAGATCTGCCAGAGTGTGATTCATAAGGATGATTTCGTAAGCCCAAGGGATGTTTCCCCTCCTCCGCGGCCAATAACTCCTCCGGCGCCGCCTGAACGCAGGGAACCAAGCGCTACAACACCATCACTAGGGGCGATTCCCAAGGCCTCGGGAACGTCGTCGTCGGAGAGGTGTCCACCATCTACAGCGCCAAATCAAGAGGTGGCAGTGGCGTCATCATCATCAGGAGGGAGGACGGGCTCAGGAAGGCCGCCCTTGAAAATTAAAACCAAGGGGGTGATGTTTTGCAACCTAACTTCTATTCCTACGGATCCCTCGCCTGATCCTCCCCCGGGGGTGTGCTTTAATTGTTGGAGACGCGGACACTTGAGGATACGTTGTCCACACCCCCAGTGGGAGGATTTTTGTATGAATCGCGGTCGGAGGGGAGTCCGAGTCAATCGGTGTCCCCGATGTGAGATAGGGTACATGCGTTACCAATATGAACGTGATGTGGAACACCGGAGACACCGATCGAGTTCGTCTCGAGAGGAGGATGAAGAATGCCGTATTGCAAGAAGGGGCGAAAGGGCCCGAAATTTTGAGGGGAGATAGCAGGGGAGGAGAGAAGAGGTGTTGGCGGTGGAGTTGCCTTCTGGAAAGGGAGGATGGACCTGAAGAGCGGCCGAGAGAAGGAGCTGAAGGGCAGCCAGTGCTCTTGAGGGATATAGAGGGGTTAAATTGGATGCTGCGGGATTCCCCCCAACATATCCGGGACGAGGCGATCGCTCAGCTCCTGGAGGATCCTCGGCGTCGAGAGGGGGACTATGGTTGGCCACCACAATAGGTGAAAATTTCTGAGGGGAGTGTGGAGAGAGTTCTTGATTTTTTTTTTAAGGGGTGAGTAATGATACTCTCAAATTTTTATTCGTTTTGGGAAGTGCATTATTCACCAATGTTGCTAAATGACCATTAGATGGGTGGTCGTTTTAAAGAGGTATTAAGTTTTTTTTTATTTTTATTATAAATGGTTGATTATTTTCCTTTTGATTGGATGAGATAGGCAATACTCGGAGTAGTATTGGCCTAGGGGAGGGGATTGTGACGAAGCGTTTGGTCACTAACGATTTTAATTATTAAGTTTTAAGTTTTATTTTGAGTTTTGGAAAGCATGAGCTGCACAGGTGCACTTTATTGTTAATTAATTACGGCCCTGACTGGCACTCTGTTTCCGCTTCGTCGCAGTTCCCTCGGATGTTCCTTTTTGAATTTGTGTGGAGTGGTCAGACGTCCAGATTGGTGAGAAATGTGCTTCGCGCGATTTTCCGCGTTTTCCCGCGTTCACCGAGGCGACCTCTTTTCCATATTTCAGGTAGAAGGCTATCAGCGAGACGAGGAAGGATGGCCGGACGTACGCGGAAGACGGAGAGCGAGGATCGAAGACGATGGGCGGAGCCACCACCCCCAAAATATTAGCGCGCATGAGGTGCCGGCTACTAATCTCATTCGTTGGAGTATCTCGTGACAGGAGCACGTGCGCCGGCTACTACTTGTGAACTTTCTCGAGAGTGTATTTGAACTGTGAAAACTGTATAGTTTGTGAATTACGCTTGGAGATATTAGTGTGGAATAAATAGACTTAAAACTAATTGGATTCTCATTTTTTATTGGAGTGGTTTGTCCAGGAGTTGCCTTGGGTTTTGTGAGTCCAACAGCGTGTGCCGAAAGCTGCTGCTAGAACGTGGTAGACGAGGAGCTGCTAAAGAGGGGCAAAAGAATAAGTAAATTTCTACGTTGATTGCTATGGTCAACATAGTCTTGGTCTCGTAGGCGGAACTTCCCTTTGGTTGGTGAAGTTGAAGTTTCTTCCGACGTTAAAATTAACTTATTTTAAGTAATATTTAAAAATTGAAGGAAATTCTATTTCCGATTTTAATTCAATCATTTAAACTATTATAAGATTGTGTTATTTTGGAAGAGGCTAACAATGTTGATGCTGCCCTTGAAATATTTTATTGTAAACTGTATGAAATTATGGACCAATAAATTGAAATTGCAACCTCAAAAACTAATGAAAATGATAAATATCCGGTCTGGTTTAGTAAGGAAATTATTAAAGACTTAAAATTAAAGAATAAATATACATAGTTATCAATAAAATATAAATTTTCAATTTATAGTAAAATTTTAAGTGATCTTAGATCTTTGACTAAGGGTAAAATTGCAATTGCTCAAAAAGCTTATTTAATGAAAGTTGAGAACAACATTATTTAAGACCCAAAATTTTTCTGGTCACATTTTCGTAATATAAATGTAACTTCTAGAATCCCTGGAATAATATTTAATAATGATCTGAAACTAAATTCTCCATTTGAAATAGTCAATTCCTTTAGAGGTATGTTCAATGACGTTTATAAGCCTTACACACCTAATACAAGTATTATTCGGAATAATTCTTTAAATTTAATGGGTGATTGTATAATTATACCTAATAACAGATTTCTAGGACTCTATCACAATTTTCTAACAAGCCTTCTGTAGGGTTTGATAATGTGCCGAATCAACTTCTTAAAACTTGTCAAGCAGTATTGATAATGCCTGTGAATATTATAATTAAAATGGTTATTGCTTCGGGCACTTTTCCTACGCTATAGAAAAATACTCGAATTTGTCCTGTATTTAAAAAAGGAGATAAGTCTCAGATTTATAACTATAGGCCAATTGCAATTCTATCTAATTTATCTAAAGTTTTTGAGAAATATCTTAGTAAAATTATATGGTTATATTTTAGATCAAAATTAATTGATTCACAACATGATTTTGTCCCTCGACGTTCTACGTCATCTAATCTTATTACTTTTTTACAAAAAATTGAAAATTATCTGCTAAATCATAACCAAGTTGATGTAATATTAACTGATATCTCAAAGGCCTTTGATAGCATTGACTTTAATATATTATGCAGAAAACTTTATGACCTTGAGTTTCCTAAAAAAATTATTTCTCTTATTTTCTCTTATTTACATAACAGAAAACAATTTGTTTACCATAATGGTTACACGTCTGTGAGTTATACTCCTACATCAGATGTACCACAAGGGTCTACTCTGGGTCCTTTTTTATTTTTGATATACATAAATGATATTCAGTGTGAGTTTGATGTAGATAATTTGCTGTATACCGATGATGTAAAACTATTTACTCCTGTTAATGATATAAATGATTGTGAGAGGTTACAAAGTAATTTAAATGCTTTAGTTGATTGGTGCTCCAGAAACTAAAAGCACATATAAAATAACGTTTTCTCACAATTTAAAGAAAATCTATAGAAAATCGATTTTTTCAAGTATAACTGCCGGAGAACTACCTTAAGTATAAGAGATGGAAGGATAGTTCAAAACATCACATTTTTGCTAAAATTACTCAAAAATTATATCGATTCGTCGTATCTTACATCTCAAATTGTATTAATTGTCCCGCCTTATGATACACGTGCGGATTATGTGTTTTACCCAAAAGTAGCCTTTCACGATACTCCCATTTATAGAATGATGTGGATTTACCGTGCAACCTTGCTGCAAGCTTACGGTGCAATCTTGCGATAAGCTTCCGGCAAGCTTACTGTGCAAAGTTGGGCAAGGTGGGACATTTTAACTTTAAGGCAACCTTGCTGTAATGATACACGGCAATATTGCAAATTTTGCAAACATTGCTGCAAGGTTACGGACTATCTGGGTGCAAAGTTGCAGCAATATTGCCGTGCAAAATTTGAAAAAAACTTCATTAATTTTTAAAAATGGTACTTAGTAAAGTTGACAGTTACAGAATAAAAGGAAAATTTGAACGATCAACTTAACTAAGTAGGGGAGACCGAGGAGGAAAGTAACAAAAATCAGTTTTTTGATAATAGCTTCAAAACTATTTGTCAAATAGGTTCTGTAAACATACTAATCGAAAGCTTGGACCTTCACCTATTAAATAAAATTGGAATTAAACATAAATAATAATTAGATAGTCAACAACAGAACTTTATAATCAATTCTTTGTTTGTTACTTTCCGCCTCAGGGATGAGGAGGAAAGTAACAGCAGAAAGAAAAAAAGTAACATACGGTCATACGGTTCCTGAACCAGCTCGCTCATGATATGGGGGAGTTAAAGGGGGTAAAACTGATTAAAAATTACTTTAGGACCATATCTGTCCGCTGATTGGTTTAGAAGTTATAAGCGTTTGTTACTTGCTTGTTACTTTCCTCCTCACCCCCGAGGTGGAAAGTAATAAAAAACAGGAAAAAAGTAAAATACGGTCATATGGTTCATGAAACAGTTCGCGCATGGTATGGGGGAGGTAGAGGGGGTAAAACTGACTAAAAATTATTTTAGGACCATATCTGTCCGCTGATTGGTTTAGAAGTTATTAGCGTTGTTACTTTCCACCTCTGTTACTTTCCTCCTCGGTCTCCCCTACCATTTTTAAAATTTTAAAGGAACAAAATAGGACAATGAGAGAAACAAGATTAGAATTTGAAAATTAAGTAGTTTAAAGGTTATATTTTCCAAGTAATATTATAATAATGAAAATAAAAGTTATAACGCACAATAAAGTGCTATTATCAATATTAATTAATTAATTATCGAGTGCAGCAGTGAATCTGATAGTATATGCAGAAAGAATTTGCAATCGATAATTAAAGTGTTTTCCTGAATGTCAGAAATTCTCTTAAGAAGTACTTTATTTAATGAAGATGAACGGAATAATTATCAATTTTACATGATATATTTATCTTTTACTTTACATTAATGAAATTTACGGAGACACATTAATCAAAGGCTTATAATAATTAATTTCTCTGAATTTTCTATTAACGACCACTAAAAACTGTGTAGCAAAGTTAAATAATTGCTATATTGGGTCGTTTAACTCTCCTCTATCGCATCTGCGCCTACATATTTTATGGCACCTTAGGCATTTATTCCCTTTACAGATATCGAATGCTGTTTTAAATTGAAAATCAGAGCTTCTACATCCTTTAAGCGCCATTGCTTTTCAATTTTTTAATAATCGATAACGCATATAAATTTATTCTTTCGTTTACAAAACAGAATGTACATCACCTGTAAAAGATTATTTAGAACTTTGCATTAATCAAGAGAAAAAATCAATTTCACTTTTTAATTAACGACAATTTATATTTGTGTACAAAAAGATTTTGACAATCAGTTTTTTTTTTAATTTTTAAAATTTTTAAGGGCATGTGATGGATAATGATGTCACTGATATATAGGCAAAATTTGCGTCTATAATCTTTCTCGTAAAATATTATTAAAGAGGTCTACTTAAACTGAGTTTGTTTAAAATTTCTTCCTAAGATTATTTTTGCTTCATCACATAATCCTTAAAGAGCTTATGAATCATCCTTATGAAGGAGACTTTATCTTGACCACATACAATTTAATAGATTCAGAAGAGAAGAAAAATTAAAATTACATTTTATCTAAGTTACTATTGTGGTAATATATTCTAACATAAAAATATGTGATGAGGTCAGGATAGAAGCTCCCTATTTTATAAATCACTTTTTAAATTCAACAATTATTTATATTTTTAAGTCGTTTAAGGGCATGTGATGGAGAACGACGTCACTGATACATTTTGCTGTAATATTAATTTTTAAAAAATTGTTTGATTTTAGGGAATTTGAAAAATTAATTTTAAAGCAAAATTCAAACAAACCTGGATCAGGCAGACTTTTCTAATCATATTTTAAGTATTTCTACAAAATTTCGTGAGAAAATATTCAGTATTTTAAGAGAAAGTTAACGGACAACACTAGTGTGATACTTTTTAAAACACACGGAAAAAAATGAATTATCTACAGTGGGTAAATAATATTTGCTGTTGAATCTAACAAAATTAGTAACCACAGCAAATTATTTGCTGTGACAATGAACAAAGTTTGCTGTGATAAGCAATATTAGAAAAAAAAATTTTAATTTACTCTCATAGCAAACTTTTTTACTCTCACAGTAAATTTGTTCGCTGTCCCTATATTTGCAAACTTATTTTGACGTGGCAGCGAATACTTTACTGACACAGTAAACTTCTTCTATGCGTGCACTAACCAAAAAGTTTTTTGAATATGTGAAAATTGATCAAATAATTTGAAAAGTAGATTAATAGAATTTCTTATTTTTTCATACCTTTCTTATAATTGTTATTATATAATATATTTATATATATTGTGACCTAATATTAACTATAATAAATTACCTGATCCGAAGAGAGGTACACTCAGAACAAAATTTGTTTGTGACAACCAAACTTCAGGAAAAGAAACAAATTTTAGTTGAAACAACCTAAGTTTGGTTAAATCAACAAAATTATAATATTGTTTCACCCAAAATTCGGTTCTTTCAACCAAAATTTGTTTTTTTAAACTGATGTTTGGTTGTCGCAAACAAATTTTTTTCTGAGTGTAATTTAGAATAAGTCCAGAATTTATTCATAGGTTTGGGACAGTAGAGAAAATTCCATGATTCCTAAAGAACTTTCATTAATGATTCACGAAAATTCAGAAGAAATCCTGGAACTGTAATCCCAATGAAAAAATCTGGGTTATGCCGATGCTAACAACTGGCGTGGTACTGCGCCTGTTGTTTCTGCCAAGGCTTGTCATAGAAATTTTTTGACAGAGTCGGTACGGTACTGGCTGTAAAGCTGGTTCAGTACTGCACAAATATTGATGTACAGTACTGGCAGTCAGTACCGATCCAATGCTGGCGCGGTACCGCGGCTGTTGTTTCTGCCAAGTATAGGCTTATCAACACTTGGCACAATTTATTATTATCAATAAAATTTGCAATATATAAAGATTTAAAAATTAAATAATTTCAAACTGAATCCTCAAAAATGAAATGTTAAAAAATTCTGAATTGTTTAGAATAACATCAGTACAACTTTAATAAAAAGTTTAATTTTTATAAAAACTATTCAAATAATTTTTCCCATTAATTATTTAGTCAAATTTTACTACGGTTGGAAAAATATTTCTTAAAAAAAGTAAATGGTCCTCCCCTTAACTGATCTGAAATTCAAATATTGTATTTTGTAAATCTTAAACTAAGCGAGCGTGGCCGCGGGTTTTAAGCGTACAGCTTGCGCCCGAAGGGTCCCGGGTTCGATCCCAACCAGCGTGCGATTTTTAGTTCTATTAAATAGTTTTAATTGTTAAAGTCTAGCGAATGTTAACCATATATGTAAACATTTGTTTAAGCAAATTAAAGTAACTAATAAAAATCTTAAAATAAAGTTTGAAAAACGAAGGTTTCATTCGATTAATGAAACAATTGTACATAATAGTTTTATTCCAAAATTATAAATTTTCTTTTTTATTTGCTGAAATAAGCAATAATAGTAATAATAATAAATTTGATTTCTATTTTCCGACGCTAATACTGTTTCAATATTAATACTCCAGCCTTGGCAGGGTCGTACTGCGCTGGCCCTGGCAGGCAGTACCGATTACCGTTATCATCCCAGAATTAGGTCAATACTACGCCAGCACTGCAGTAGTACTGGCATTCAGTACCGTATCAGTACTGACATTCCGTACTACGCCAGCCCTGGTAGACAGTACTACACTGGTGCTGGCAGTCAGTACCAATTACCGCGCCAGTTGTCAATTTTTCATTGGGATGTCTTAAAATGCGATGCGAGCCGTTCCTTGTAGGAAACGTATTTGTAAAAATTGTAACTACGACAGTGGCCTTCTGAGTGCAGAGGACAGCTTTAGAGCGTGGAGTCGCGTTCAAGTTCAAATCTTCCAGATACGTATTTTTCTGTTTCTGATTGAAAATAAAAATTGTCATCTCTTCAAATATTTCATTTAAATCAGACTGACAAGAGTCAGAATATAAATTTTATTTTCTACCTAGCCTTTAATAATTTTTTAGGAACAGTTAATTATTTACCTAAAATAGATAGGAGTGAATTACAAATGAATTTTCTTCCTTGCCCCAAACTCAAGTACAAAGTTTCAGAATATTTTATTATAATTATTTTTTTTCATATATCAAGTTTCAGATTCTGATTCCTTTTTTAATATACCTTTTTAATTATTATCTAAAGTCTGGAAATGTTTTTATTGGATATTTCTTTCAAGTTATGACAATTCAAACATCAGCATTTTTATACAGAATACCTACCATACACGCTTTTGTCTCATGAAACCGTCACTTCACTTAAGTAAACAATAGTAGCAATAAGACTGCAAAAACTGCTGTCTTAAAATAAGACACTTAGAAGACAGCACTTTTTGGAGTGAATACATCAGAATAGATCCTTCAATCCCTTATATACAAGAAAGCGAGCATCTATGTCCGGGCGGGGTATCCATCCTGACTTTGTCATATAAGAAAAATTTTTGAAAAACTAGATTTATACAGTAGTATAAATCTAGTTTTTAGTACAAACTTCAATTACGTTTTTCTAACAAAATTACCAAGGGCAGGCCTGTCGGATAACGAACCTAACCAGAAATTACAGACTTATGCCAAAAATGACTAATGGCGTAGTACCGCGCCAGTGAAACTGCCAAAGCTTGTTCAGCCAACAATATTATAAAAATTCAGAGGGGGTATTGATTCCGAGTGAGTGAAAATGTATGTGATCAAAGAAAGAGAAGTACGACTTATCGGACGGATACTTAACGGACTTTGACTGTATACTGTGCAGTACCTTTTTGTTTTGAATTATCCTAAAGTATCTTGAAGTACGTGAAGCATATTGAATTATATGCCCAAGCAGCACGTAATATTACATGAATATCACAGTGACATCATATTGTAATATTCGTAATATTACGGGGTGCTATTACAGTGATATTGACGTGATATTGAAATGTCCGCCTCAAGGTAATATTACAAGTAATATTACAGTGATATTGATGTAATATTACAAGTAATATTACGGTAATATTACAGTGATATTAAGATAATATGACGATGATATTAAGGTAATATTACAAATATTTATTTAACATTAAATAAAATATTTAAAAAATATTTGGCTCACACGGAGTTCGAACACGCAACCTTCGACACGACGTGAATACGCCTTGTATCTCTCGGCCATCATAGCTTTTGGAATGTATTTCAGAAAGTGTTCTTCATGTAGTACCTTAAATTCTCTTTGGTACAATATGAAGAACACTTTCTGAACTATATTCCAAGAGCTAAATGGCTGAGAGGTACAAGGCGTATTCACGTTGTGTTGAACGTTGCGTGTTCAAACCCCATGTGCGCCGAATTTTTTTTAAATATTTTATTTAATGTAAAATAAATATTTGTAATTTTACCTTAATATAATCGTAATATTACTTGTAATATTGCATCAATATCACTGTAATATTACTTGTAATATTACCTTGAGGCGGACATTTCAATATCACGTCAATATCACTGTAATATCACCCCGTAATATTACGAATATTACAATATGATGTTACTGTGATATTCATGTAATATTACGTGCTGCTTGGGTGAAGTTGTTATATTGGATAGAGGGAGGGGGGGGGGTTAAAAATCTACTTAAGGATGTACTGTAGCAATACATTTTTTCGATTTCAAGGCCAACATAACACAATATATTGCACTAAGCTGATATAAAACTCACATTGAAGATTCCTAAGCCTACACACTGAGGAAGTTTTCAGCGTCCTAAAGTAAGCGGCTTACATACAGCGGCGTGACTGAAAAAAAAAGGTTCATTGAATCAAGTAAATGCATGTACTTAAGGTACTTTACTTGAGACACGCCCATATTTTTTTATTTGAAAAAATTTATTTTCTTGTCCCAAGAAAATATTAGCATTGGAGAAAGTACTTGAAGTAAGAAATTCACGTTTAATACAAGTGAAATATGTAATTATCTCAATCAAACTATTTTACATGCGACAAGTCTCAAAAAGTATTGAGTCAAGAATATTTGCTCTCAGGTCAAATAATGAGTATAATGTTTTGAGGATTTTTGTTTCTTGAATCATTGTGCTGTATGGGTTAGTCTTTGACAAAATAATGTTTAAACACATTTTGTTTTAATTTATACGCCTATTGAGCTACAGACGTTCCTCTTACAATTAATAGATTGACTTTTCTTGTAATACAGCAAAAACCGGATCAATATTTAGATCCGAAATCTCATAAAAAATGGTAGCCATCTTGATTTTTTTTCTCCAGTTTTCTCTTATTCTTTCATATATTGCGGTGATATTAACGAAATATTCAAATGTCTGCCAAAAAGTGATATTGCCGGTTGAACCTTAAACCTCTCGGCAATTCAGCCCTTGAAATAAATTTCAAAAAGTGTTCTTTATGTATTCACACTGTAAAAAAAATTACTTGCAGAATTACAATGCAAAGTATTTTTCCGTCTCAAACATTAAATTTATATTATTGTAATATTCCATCGTAATACGTGATAAAAATACAACGCGTTGTAAAATTACTACGTAACACGATGGAAATATTTCGCTTCACGTATCACGTAGTAGTATTACAATGCATTCTGATTTCTCTGCATCGTCTGTGATTTCACGACGTCGTACGTGAAATTGTTGCATGGCGGTCGAATATTTTCATCGTAACACGTTGTAAATTTATCACGTGTCACGTGAAGCGATTTATTTCCATCGTGTCACGGTGTAAAAATACAACGAAATTTTTTACAGTGTGCACCTTAAAATCTCTCTGGTAATGCATGAAGAACGATTTTTAAAGTTTATTCAAAGAAGTGGATAATCGAGAGGTTTAAGGCGTTCACCTTCACGGTAGTTTGTTAATATTATATTTAATGTAAACTAACTGTAATATATTACCTCAATATCAAGCGGTAATGTCACCTGGAGGCGGACATTTCAATATTATCATAATATTACCCCGTAATATTTTTAATGTTACAATTGATATCACGTAATATTGACATTCACGTAATATTACGTGTTACTTGGATAAAGCAACAACATGTAATTGAAATAAAAAGTAAATGACATAAATAAAAATTATGGTATTAATTAATTTTGTATAATTTTTTAGGACGGTTCAGTAAATCGTAATTACAAAACATTGCCTTATATATTGGAAAACAAGCAAACAAATCTTCTAAGTAAATAAGTTTTAGATTTTCAATTGATTAATGCAATCAATCACAATTTTCTACAAATAATGTACATTTTCAAAAATTTCAAGAAAATTTTAACAAATGTGGAAGATTATTTCTCAAATGCACTCAGTGGCGGTTTTACGTGGGGGCGATTGGGGCGACCCCCTCCCGAGAATCTTATATTTGTATAAGAGAGAGAGAGAGAGAGAGAGAGAGAGATAGCACTATGGTGCTATCTCTTTTTATCCTATCCCAGACAGCACCATAATTATCGGCAAGTTAACGGGAAGTTAACGGCGCTAGTTAACAAATTTATCGAGTTTTACTTTAGGCTAACTTCCTGCTAATATATAAATGTCCGCCACATCTTTAGTTATCCAAGATAACTTCCCGTTAACTACAAATGTAAATTCAACGCAGATTATGAAATAAAATTTTCAGAAATGTTTAAGTGATAATTAAATTAAAATTTGCTTTTCATATTTCCTTAGAATTAGCCATGAAAATTAGCCTAAAGGAAGACAATGAAATTTCTAGGAAAATAAAGTGGCAAGTTTCAGTGAAAATAATTAGGCTATGTTTACTTAATTTATAGAAGCAATTTTGCTGAAAATGAATAAGGAAAATTTTCTTAAATATCGAAATTATAGTTTTAAAGAAATTTACTGAATATTTTTCACTAAAATTAGACAGGTAAACTAACTTAAAAATAAATAGAAAGATATCCTGGAAAGTAGACTATCAAATTATTGTCAAATAAAGTTTACGTAATTTAAAAAAACTGTTTGCTTTAAAAAATTATAAACTACATAATAAAAAATGCAGGCAAAATTAAATTTTTTTTTAATTATTACACTCATTTTTGAGTTGTTGACAGATTTTTGTTTTTGCTCTAAATAAAAAATTTTTGCCAGGGAATTTCGTTGTAAAGTCAGTAAAATGTCAGAGAAATGACAGGGAAATTGATAAACTGAATCTTGTAGCCACCCTGTTTAATTTTTTACTGCTTAAAATACTATTACTTATGCAACTAAGAGTGTAATTATAAAAAAAAAATTAATTTTGCCTGCATTTTTTATTATATAGTTTATAATTTTTTAAACTAAACAGTTTATTTAAATTACGTAAACTTTATTTGTCAATAACTTGCCAGTCTACTTTCCAGGATATCACTGTATTTATTTTTAAGTTAGTTTACCAGTCTAATTTTAGTGAAAAATATTCAGTAAATTTCTTTAAACCTGTAATTTTGATATTTAAGAAAATTTTCCTCATTCATTTTGAGCAAAATTGCTTCTATAAATTAAGTAAACATAGCCTAATTATTTTCACTGAAACTTGACACTTTATTTTCCGAGAAATTTCATTGTCTTCCTTTAGGCTAATTTTCATGGCTAATTCTAAGGAAATATGAAAAGCAAATTTTAATTTGATTATCACTTAAACATTTCTGAAAATTTTATTTCATAATCTGCGTTGAATTTACATTTGTAGTTAACGGGAAGTTATCTTGGATAACTAAAGATGTGGCGGACTTTTATATATTAGCAGGAAGTTAGCCTAAAGTAAAACTCGATAAATTTGTTAACTAGCGCCGTTAACTTCCCGTTAACTTGCCGATAATTATGGTGCTGTCTGGGATATATCGCCCCTGAGTGTACTAGTGTAAAACATTAAAATCATCCAATCAGAATCATATTAAATGTGGTATGAGAGTAAGAGAAAGAAATTAAGGGCTTACAGGAGTCAAAAAATCGATTTTTTAAAAATCTTTTATTTAATAGTAGGGTAAGTCCAGGCGATAGTTTTTTTTAATGGTCTATAAAAATAAAAAATAAAATTTTTTATATTGATGTTTATTGTTAATTAAACATTGACCATTTAACTTTCAAATATCTATAAATAATATAAAATATTTTAATGTAAAGAATCATAAAATTAATGTTTTTTAAAAAGTACGATTGGCCTTCCCTCCCTGAGAATCAGTGTAAGACGGACATAGATGTGAGGGATAGTTGTCCACACTTATTATTTAAGTAAATAAAAATAATAATTAATGAATAATTTTGAATTTATTACATGAAAGAATAAACAAAACACAAAATTAAGTCTCATCTTAAAGAATAGCACCACAATAAATAGATATAGATATAGGCAGGCTGGACATGGTCAGAACTGAAAATCAATTTTATCTCCAAAAAATTGTTTTTCAAAGAATTTTAGACGGCACCTATGTTTTTGTTTAGCTGAAAAAAAATTTTCATGGAGTTATAAAGATTTTAATTTTTAAAGTCGGAACTCTCGTTTATTTAAAATTAAAGAAAAAAAACTTATAAGTGTAATAACTTTTTAAGTAATTGGAATATCTTATTCTTTTTTACGGCCTGAAAGAGTTGTTATAGTCTTCTTTAAAAATCCATTGAAAAGTTTTTAAAATGTTCTAAAATAACAAAATGGTTGGTTTTGAAATTTTCAACATAGTAAAGATTATATTCCATAAGAATTTAACTTGTTCCCGATTTTGGTAGAAGAGAAAGAATTTATTTTTCATTTTTCTAAAAAAATACACTAGATATCAAGAAATTTCCCCAGTAAAAGTTGTTCCTATTCAAAAAATATAATAAAAGTTTCTCTTGATATTTTTCTCTATTTCTCGTTTTTTCAACAAATTTCGTCAAAATTCGATAAAAAGCTAATATTTAAAAAACTTTGCAGTGTTTTTTTTCTGCTTACATTTTTGGGCTTTATCTGACTTGAAGTCCGAATTAAAAAATATTTAAGATTTTCTTTTATTATTATACATAAGTTTAAATTTAGATGCCTTTTCAAATTCAGTTTTAAATAAATTTTTTGTACTTAAAAAAATTCATTCGTCTCGTCTCGTCTCGTGAGCAGCCCTAGTTGACATCATAACTCAAAAACTACTGTACCAATCTTCTTGCCCTTCTGCACACTCTTTATGTATGGGTAATTCTCCACAAAGCGGTAACTTTGAACAACATTAAATTTTTAAGTTAAAAATCTTTCTTCTTAAATATTACTTATGTAGAATTTATTAACAATTATTAAAATACCTAATTTTATAGAAATTTGAGCTTAAATTAATGCCTTTAGTCTAACATAAAAAATTTCAAGTTTAAAATTTTAAAGGTTAAAAAAATTCATTTAAAATGTTTAATTTTTTACCTTAACCGAACATCCCAAGAATGTTCTGTTATTTGGAGGATGTTCATAGCGACGCCTCCCGTTGATAACATGTTTATTACGAAGCCATCGCAATAAAATGTTATTTTAAAAAACAGTGGAAACTCATTTTTATTAATAATTTTTTGGATATGATTTCTATTCAATTGTTTATTTAATCAAATATGTCTATTGAAGTTACGTGTCATAAAATGTTAATTGGTCCGAACGTTTAATATACTAGTTTATTTAATCAAGTATGCAATAACATTCTATTTACAACTTTAATATTATATTATAATGTTAAAGTAAGGTTATATAGAATATTATATAGAATGTTATTGCATATTTGATTAAATAAACAAGTATATTAAACGTTCGGACAAATTAACATTTTATGACACGCAGCTTCAATAGACATTTGATTAAACAAGCTATTAAATAGAAATCATATTTAAAATATTATTAATAAAAATGAGTTTCCACTGTTTTTTAAAATAACATTTTATTGGACTGGCTTTGTAATAAACATGTTATCAACGAGGGGCGTTGATAGGAGAAAAAGAATCTTCTTGGGTTATTTAATTATAAATTAAAATAAACATATTTACATAAGTAACTATATATACAAAAATAAATCTTTTGGTTATAATCTTTTGGTTAACGATATTTTGTATAGAAAACAAAACACTATCCCCATGCTTTTCGAATTTTATGAACCGAAGTTTACAGAAACCGGAGTATACTCTAAATTTGAAACAGCGAAAATTCGCTGTTCAACCAGCCCAAAGTATACAGCTGTTTCAAAACAGCGTATATACGCTGTCGAATTAATGAATTTCGCTGTTAATCAGTGAAAAAATCGCTTTTTGATCAGCGTATATACGCTGTTTTGGAACAGCTGTATACTTTGCGCTGTTTCAAATTTAGAGAGTAAAGAAAATAAATTATTATAGCCGTAAAACTTAATAAAATAAAAAGACCTTCGCAAAATACTGCATAGATTTTCCTTCTTTATATCACTATTTTTCGTATTTTATTTTAAATATAAACAATTCAGTCATTTTTGGCGAACAGGAGTTTACACGTTATTAAAATACGCAGTAAATTAATAACACAGACCCACAAAAAAAAAGTAGTCTGTACAATAAACCAGACTACACTTTTCCTACGCATTTTGACCTTCTGAGCACGAATTTGGGGTCTAGAAAAACTTTTATAAAACAGTTTTTCTTTAAATTGCAAAAAACGATTTTTTAATTGCAAAATTCCAAAAAATGAAAATTCTTTTTCCCCAGTCACTAGGCCGTACTAAGTCTCAATAATGTTTTCTGTTTTCTTTTTTTTCTGCATACTATTTAAAGACACAAAATAGCCGACTTTTTTTACCTAAAAATCGGTAATTTGACTACGCTTCTAAGAATTTAAAATTAAAAAATATAAATGAAACGATTCGTTGTGACCTAGGAGTACTTATTTACTAATAAAATCTATTTCAATTTTTTATTTTAAATCGGGCTGTGTTGAGTTATCATGTCAATGAGAAAAAAGTTATATCGAATGCCTCATCTTGAACAACATATTTCTAGGGAGTTAATTTTATACACTTTTTACTAAAAATTTTAGAAATTATAGTTTAATGTTGCTTCTTTATGTGCAAAAGATGACAATATAATTATTTAAATAAAGAACAATAAAAAGATTCAGAAAAAATATGATTTGTTTAACATAAATTTGCTTATCCTGTAAGCCCTAAGGTTAATTTGGTCAATAATATAATTTATTAATTTACGCACTGAGAAAATTCTATCTGTGATGATTACAGAACTAACCTGTACTGCAGGGACGAAATGACCATTTCTGTTTTATTTACTTATTAATCTTGTTGTTCTTAAGAATATGTCTGCTAATTTTACAAAACGTTCTGTAATCTGTCATAAGCTGTACTATACTTCGCATCAAATTTTTGTTCTGTTATTATTACAGGATTAGGAGGAAAAAAATTACCTTTAAATACAGTGGTCTGTCATAAAAGAAAGTTAAATTATTACAAAACTCATTATATAAAGCTGTAAGGTTCCTTTAGGCACAGAGTGCAGTATAGACAAGATAATTTTACAGAACTGCTTTGTAAGCATTACGTACGCAACATTAAAGAAGGTAATATTCGGCTTCTTCCGGCATCTCACGGCTTCACTCGGCAACAGACGACGCTACACACGACGTTGTAGTTCATATAGACGGGTCAAAACTAACTGACATGTGCTGTAATAGCTGTGGTCGTTAAGGCGTTCGTGATAGGGTCCGGTCGGGTCGCGCGAGTTCGAATCTTTCACCATGCGAATTTGTTTTCAAATAGTTAAAAAAAATATATTTGTAAGCAACAGGAGGGAGGATGTATCAGTAAATAAGTGTAGGCTACGTGCGAGTTGCGTACATAAATTGACTGAAAGAGAACAACTGAAAAACTGGAAGAGAAATTTTTTATATGTGAACAGGTTAAATTACAGAACTGTTTTGTAACGTTTCACGGTGAGTTTATATCTTTTTCCAAGTTATAACATAAGTATTTCTTAGACTCTTTAATACTCGTTAAGCATATTTTGTCCTGTAATTTTATCACTACGTACGTTAATTTCTTTGTTCCTGTAACATTAAATAGTGTGAGACAATCTCGTTTTTTTTATAAGATCATTTTATATACTATTTACTGAAGGTGGCGTTTCGTCCCACCAGTACCATAGCAGTTCTGTAATCGTTACAGATATAATTTTCTCAGTGCGGTTCTTTAAACAAATAAGTGTTTTTTATCAAATGCATATGACCAATAGAAATGTCTTGGAAAATTTATTGGTGCTTATATTATAAAAAAATTTAGGATTGTAAGATTGAAAGAACGAAAAATCATTAAGGGCGTATGATGGATAAAAACGTCACTGGGTATAGGAAACATTTTTTTGTAAACTTTGTCTTAAAATACTGAATATTTTAACACCAAATTTTGTAGAATTACTTAAAATATCATTAGGAATGTCTATTTCATCCAAGATTGTTTGAATTTTTCCTTAAAATTAAGATAAGTTTAAGTCAGACAGACCTTCTTTCTACTCGCTAATGGTGCATTCTGTGCCATTTCATTTTTCTCGTGTTGTCGCGAAAAAATGACACGAAAGTAATGACATGCTACCGTGTCATTATTTTCATGTCACACTTTTCCATAATGTCAACCTTTTTTTCTCCATATTAATATTTAATATAACAATACCTTGGGCAAGTTTGAGTCCAATTGGATGACTGATTACTTGAGAAATAATCCCTCAGTTTACAATTGTAACTAAGTAATTCAATTTAATTTTCATACCACACGCATTTTAAAACTCTAATCGTTTCTAATTAACTAGTCAAATTTTCAAATAAACTTTTGTTTTATAAATAAACTCTAAATTTCTAAACCTGAGACATTTAGTTTTTTCATTTTCTGCAAATTTTCATGACTGTTAACGTATAATAAAGCATATGTAATAAATTAAAAATAATTATAGGTTATATAAATTATAAATCGTAGTTATTAATTAGACATTTCAATAACGAATGTGTACGAGATGTACTATTTTTGACCATTTTAAGAGTTGATTTAATTAATATAAGCGTAAATCCTATATTTTGTAGATCTAAAATAAAGAAATAAATTTTAAAAATGAAAAAATAATTATAGCAATACTATTAATCGTTCTCTTGCACTGCGTATGTATAGTATGAACACTAACTATACCTGTAGCTTTATTTTTTCAGTTTCTAAAATCTCTTCAAGTAAGTATCGTTAAGTAATCAATATGAGAAATTTTTTAAAAATGAAAAAATTTAGATATTGACTATGTCTTTATTGTATATTATAAGTTAAAACTAAATAATTAAATTAATTAGTCAATTGGCCAAAACTTGGAGTAGTGGCCAGAAACGGTACATCTACCATAAAGTAAAATATAAAACACCTTTTGACCTAAATCATTACAAAAAAAATTAACGAAATTGTCCAAATATTAATAACTAATTATTTGAAAAGCTTCATTTTTTGGTCAATTAATTCTTATTATAATCAACGATTCGGAGTTTTTGTACATGAGGATTATTATGCAGACATTGTCGAAATCTTCCAGTGAGTAGAGTGCGACGCTTTTTCTTCGTTTTCCCATTTTTATGACTACCAAGATGGTGCTGAATCAATTGTTCCAACGTTAGGTCCTCTGAAAGGATTTGTCGATGCTCCTGACACTAAATTATATAATCACCATAAATATTATATGTCAATTGGAAACTTTTTTAAAGTCGTATTATGCTTAGTCTGAAAACATTTCGTTTAAGTGCTGTACCAAAATAAGTTTTAAAATTGAAAATATTCTTTTAACGAATATGTAATATTATTAGATATTAACATTTTAGTGAAAAATACCTAAAATTAATATAAACTTTAATTAATTTGATGAGAAATAAAATTATCAATCTTCTAAGTCGAGGTGAATATTGGTCAAGGTGAATTATTTTAATTAATTTGATTAAGTGGACAACTTTTTAATAATTCAGATTTTGAAAGTATGTTCCTTGGATAAAAAATTTTATATTGTAATATTAATCCCCGTTGTCAATCCGTGTACAAGATCATCTACTGAACTTGTACATGATTCTAGATAATATCATCACAGGTGCATTGACTTGTCTTGTGCATGAACTTGTGAATAGTCAGCACATGAATTTGGAACGCGACGATCGTGCAAAGGAAAATGCACATGTTCATAACCACGAAAATGGATAATTAAATAATAATAATCTCCGTAAACTCCTGAAGTTAGTTAGTATGTATTTATATTTATTCATCTTTTTCTGTACCCATTTTAAAGTCTGAAGTGAAGTTAGTTAGTATTAATATTTATTCACCTTTTTCTGTCCACGTTTTAAAAACTAAAGTGAAGTTAGTCCCTGTTATTTTATTTTGTTGTGCTGGTTTTTAATTGTCATTTGTGTAAAATAAAGTTTCGAAAAATGCTTTAAAAATGTATTATGGTTTTTGAAGAAGTTTAAAATATATACACATGCAGTTAATTTCCTAAATTTCCAGTTATTATCTCAAATTTAGATTATTGTCATCAATTTTCCATTATATCACGATTTTTAAATTATTTTCTTTTGCTTAAAAATAAATTCTGCAATTTTTCTTAATTTTCACCAATTTATAATTATATTCATTCAATTTTTCATATTTAAATTATTTTCAGCATATTTTAATTATTTTTTTCAATTTTGAATTAATTTTATCATTTTTCAATTATTTTTCTCGATTGTTAATTATTATTCTCATTTTGTAAAATTATTTTCTAAGATTTTTAAGTATTTTTCTGAAAATTCAAATATTTTCTTTAATTTCTAATTATTTTCATTTGTTATCAGAATTTCAAAATTTTTTTATTAATAATCGTAAACAATTATTTTTAGCTTTCTTCAAAACTTTTCTTCAATTTTTAGTTTTTCTCATTTTATAAAATTAATTTCTAAAATGTTTTCAAGTAATTTTCTCAAATTTCTATTATTTTCTTCAATTTTTAATTATTTCTCTTTGTTTTCATAATTTCCAAAAAAATTTATTAATTATCGTAAATTTCAATTACTTTTAGCTTATGTCTTCAGTTCTTTTCTTCAATTTTTAGGTATTTTCTTTTTTTTTTAATTGATTTCTAAGATCATCCTGTATTTTTTTCAAATTTCCATTATTTTTTCTTTATTTACAAAAAATTCTGTAGTTTTTTTCAATTATCACAATTAAATGTCATTTATTTTTTACAACTTATCATTGTTTGTATCATATTTTAATTATTTTCGTCAAGTTTTAAAATTTAAAACATTTTTCAATTATTTTCCAAAATTTATTTCCTTCAATTTTCAATTCTTTACATTTGTTTGATAATTTCAAATTTTTTTAACTATTTATCTGACTTTTCAATTATTTCATTATTTATATTATTTTTTATATTATTTTCTTCAATTTTCAATTACTTTCGTTCTTTTTCTCGTTCTTTTTCATAATTGCCAAAAAGTTTTCACTTATTTCTCTTTAATTAAAACTTGTTCTGTTCAATTTTAAATTATGTTTATCTTTTTTCATTTATTTTCTCTAATTTTTAATCATGTTTTTTCAATTTTCAATTATTTAATTTTCTCTAATTTTTCATTATTCAATTTTGTTTGAATTTACTTTTAAGATTCTCAAGTATTTTTCTCAAATTTATATTATTTTCTTTATGTTTAAAACATCTTTATGATTGTTTAAATTACTTTCCCCAATTTTTAATTGATTTCTTTTTTCAATTAATTTGCAAAATTTGCAATTATTTTGTTTAATTTTATTTATTTTTTGCAATTCTTTTTAATTCTAAAATATTATAAATTTGGTCCTAAATAAATATTTATTTTATTTAGATTAATTGATTTTTAAATATTATATTTAAAAAATTTATTTCTTCTTATTAGATAAATATTATTTATTATTATATTTTATAATTTCTAAAATGTATGAAAAACTAATCGCGCGCTGGCGCGCGTTTTATTTTGCTAGTTATTTATTAAACTTTAAATGTTGCGCAATAGTTTTCTATGGAAGTGACGCACAGTGAGAAATTCTTGGCAATTGAGGTTCAAAATACTTTAAAGCTCGTAATTTTTAACCTATTCAAACTTTTTTTTTAATGAAAGCTTAATAAATAGGAACTCTAGAACTCTGTCGAGACCGACTTTGAAACAAAAACTTTTTGAATTTGTTATTTAAGTCAGGAGCTTAAAAAAAAGCGTAATTTTTTATATTTGGTATGCTAGATTTTCCATATTTTTAAAAAGTTCGGAAATCATCTGGAATTGGTAACATTTCAATCCCGGAATTGAAATAATTATCATACAATAAATTATCTTAACCGCTTAAATTGTTATAAACAATTAAAAAAAATGCAATAAATGGGTAATATTTAAGTTTAAAGCGATATGAAATCGTACACTGAAAAAAATTCTTGTGGTAAATCCTACTACAGTCCCTTAGTAGAGTGAAAAGTAGTTAAACCTATTAGATTTGTAATTAATTCAACTGTTGTTACCTAGTTAAAATTACCATTTTTATGTAGTTAAAAATTCTTAGTAAAATTAACTATCGTTCGTAGTTACTTTGGATTACAAAATTAGTAGTAAAATTGAGTACAGAGAAATGATAAGTGCTACTGTATAATGTGTAGTAAAATAACTATATCGTGACTAGTAAAATTAACAGACTTCTTGTAAATTAAACAATGTAGTAGAAACTACTAAGAATTGTAGTTGCAACAAAATTTACTAAGTTGTAAAATACAGTGATTTAATTTTACTAGTTTAAATAGTTTAAATTTACTAAGAAAATTGGTTAAATCTAGAGATAATCTTAGTTACTTTTACCTGGAACTTTATCATTAACTTTATTGCAAAAGTGTCATTGTTCTTTATTGAACTAAGAAAAGTAGTAAAATTTACTGAGAAAGTTGGTTAAATCTAGAGATAATCTTAATTACTTTTAACTGTAACTTTACCGTTAACTTAATTGCAAAAATGTCATTGTTCCTTATTGAACTAAGAAATGTAGTAAAATTTACTACTTTGGATAGTAAAGGTAACTGCGGATGAGTAGAATGTCCTTAAGTTTTATGCAAACCATCGTAGTGTGCGTGTGTGGTTAGATGGTTAAGGTATCGGCTTGCGAATGTTAGGATCGTGCGTTCAATCCCCAGCGTTTAGGGATTTTTCTCCGTTAGGAATATAATAATTAAATAATATAAGGTGCCATTAAACAGAAGTAGTAGGAGAGAGAGTGGAAAAATGTATCTTAATAATAATAAATAATAATAATAAACAAATTTATTTTCCTACTTTAAGTAGTAAAATTTACTAAGAAAATTGGTTAAATCTATAAATTATATTAGTTACTTTAACTGCAACGTTACCGTTAACTTAATTGCAAAAATGTCATTGTTCCTTATTGAACTAAGAAAGGTTGTAAATTTTACTAAGAAAATTTTTGTTGTTTCTACTTGATTAACTTACTAAAATCAATATTAAGAAAAATTATTGTAACAATTGTATTATTATTTCGATTAACCACTTAAGTAGTAGTTGATATAAATGAAAAAATTTCATTGGGGACTTATTGAACTAAGAAAAGTAGTAGAAAAGTAGTAAAATCTACTAAGAATGTTTTTCAGTGTATTTATTTATATTTTACTACTGAATTTTGTTGTAAACAGAAAAAAATTAAACGATTAGCCATAATATTGTTAAAAACAATTTTTATAAGCAAATTCACCAATTTCGTATATTTATTCGAGTAAATAACACAGGACCACAAATAAAAACTGAGGTGGACATGCTCCGAGTCCAGTGGACCTTTATGTTTTTGAGGTCGCACCGAAAAAAAATATTTTTCTTTTGAGCGTATTTCCTCTACAATATGGTATCAAAATTCCATCCTCTCAAATTGAGATGAATTAAATTTGTTTTAAGAGGAATATACTTAATTTGAAAGGAAATAGTCTTTATTTAAGAGAAATATTCTTTGTTTGAAAGAAATATCTTTCATTTGAGAGGAATACTTTTAATTGAAGAAAATCCTCTTAGAATAAAAGTACCCTCTCAAATGAAGAATATTCCTCTCAAATAAAAATATTCCTTCTAAATGAAGAAAAATTCCTGTGAAGTTAAGTAAATTTCTCTTAAAAGCAGTAGAATTGCTCTCAATTTAAAATTACAGAATTTTGATACCATATCATAGAGGAATTACGCTCAAAATAAGAATTTTTTTTTTTCGGTGCGCTAATTACGATTCCGGTGTCGACATAACTCCATCACGTCTAGTTCAAGGTCACATCAAGGTCAAGCACCTAAATTTGCAAAATAACATTTTTTGACCCCAGATTCTGAAGTCAGGAAATTTTACGTTCGGATATGCCTTGAACGATTTTTCAATCAAGCCTTTAAAGGTCAATTAGAGGTCAAATATTTATTGTCATCTCTCGCATGCATGGTATTTTAGCCAGGCATGGTTCTATAGAAAGTATATTTTTTATGTTTGTGGGGTCGCTGATTACAATCCCGTTGTCCATATAACTCCATTACGTAAAGTTAAAGGTCACATGAAGGTCAAGCACCTTATTTTCCGAAATATTTGACATCTAATTGACCTTCGAATTTTAGAGTCTTATTGAAAAAAGGGTCAAAGATATTATGGACGTAAAATTTCCTGCTCTTTCTGAATCCAGGGTCAAAAAAATTATATTTTTCAAATTTAGGTGATTGACCTTGACGTGACCTTGGACTAGACGTGATGGAGTTATGAGGACACGGGGATCGTAATGAACGATCCCAAAAACATTAATTTCCTTTTTCTATAGAACCATGCCTGGCTAAAATACCATGCATGCGAGAGATGATAATAAATATTTGACCTCTAAATGACCTTCGAATGACCTTTAAAGGTTTGATTAAAAAATAGGTCAAGGCATATCCGGACGTAAAATTCCCTGCTCTTTCAGAATTTGGGGTAAAAAAACTTTATTTTTAAAATTTATGTGCTTGACCTTGATGTGACCTTGAACTAGACATGATGGAGTTATGTATACACCGGGATCGTAATCACCGATCTCAAAAAGATAAAGGTCCACTGGACTCAGAGCATGTCCACCTCAGTTTTTATTTGTGGTAGTTGAAAGATGAAAAACAGTTTGAGATTTTCATATGGTTGTCTTGTTGAAATTATATTTTTAAAATTTCTCGTTACAAATTCTCGTTAAAGTTATTGTCATATAAATCGTTTACGTTGGTTCTAATCTTGGAAAAATAATTTAAAGTACTGGGGTCTGTCGACAATCGGGTACCTGAGTAAGACCGTCATAAAAGGTAATGAGATGAAACAATGAGAATGCAACCTTGGAAAATTGAGGGACGAAGAGGAAGGGGATTTTAGGAGGAAGCAAGGGCTGTTCTAGACCTGTAGTCGTGTGGTAGCCTTTGAGAAAAGGATTCATCGTTTTTCCGCGAGTGAAGTGTCAGTGAACGGTTTCGCGAGTGAATCTGCAGTGATCCCGAAACAACTTCTCTCCATTTGCAGCCATGATATCTTTGTGAGTTAAGAACATTAATTATAATAAATGGTTTGAGCCTCTGAGAGGTTGCTTATGTGTATGTTCATGTTGACTAGGACAAGGAAAGAGGCACGCAAGACGACTCTTATTGGAGTTGCCGGTCAACCAGAGTTGGCTATTTCTTGTCCTTGTAATTTATATTTATTGGGAGTTCCTGAATATCTTTTGATTGTTATATTTAAGAGTTAATAATATAAAATTGTTCGTGTATTGCATTTAAGGTTAATAAATGTCAATAATAATATTCTGCGCATTTAAAAAAAATTATTTCCGGCTTTCCTCCTGCCTATCCGAACGAAAATTTAACAGTGGTCCTATGTTATTTACTTGAATAAATATACAAAATTGGTGAATTTGCTTATAAAAATTGTTTATAACAATATTGTGGTTAAGCGTTTAATTTTTTTTCTATTTACAACAAAATTCAGTAATAAAAAATAAATAAATACGATTTCATATCGTTTTAAACTTAAATATTACCCATTTATCGAATTTGTTTATTAAATTGTTTATAACAATTGAAGCGGCTAAGATAATTTATTGTATGATAATTATTTCAATTCCGGGATTGAAATGTTACCAATTCCAGATGATTTTCGAAATTTTTTTAAAAATATGGAAAATCTATACATCTATATCACACCAAATATAAAAAATAATGCTTTTTTTTAAACTTCTGACTTAAGGAGGTTCTATCGCAAAAAGAATTATTAACATTACCATTTTAATCAAAATTGGTTCACTGGTAGATAACGGTTTTATAATGATGCAGTTAAATTTTTGAGACCTCAAGGTACTTTTGAAAATACATGGAAATATAAGGATATATATGACAAACGACTTAATTCCCATAAAATTCGATGTAAAATGTTAAAAACGAAAACCCTTATAACTTTTTTCACAAGTACCTTAAGGTCTCAAAAATTTAACTGCATCATTATAAAACCATTATCTACAGTAGACCAAATTTGATTAAAATGGTAAGGCTAATTATTTTTACGATAGTATCTCCTTAAATAACAAATTAAAATGTTTTTTTTTTAAATCGGTCTTGACAGAGTTCTAGAGAATTTATTAAGCTTTCATTTAAAAAAAAAGTTTGAATCGGTTAGAAATTACGAGCTGTAAAGTATTTTGAACCTCAATTTCTAAGAATTCCTTACTGTGTGACGGTTGCACAGTATATTTTAACGGCTATAAAAGGTAGAGGAATACTATAAAATAAGTAACATTTGTTAATAATCTGTAAAATATAGAAAATTATGTGTATGAACATTTACACGTTCATGAACATGTTCTTGTGTCAGACTTTATTGTTGTGCATGAACATGTAGATGATTTTGTACACGAATTTACAACCGGGATTTCTTGTAATATTTTATCAAGGACAAATTTAAAGATATTAAATATTTTTTAATACAAATATTGATGTTCCACAATAAAATACTGTACAATATTAAAAATAAAAACACAACAATAAAAAATTAAAACTGCACTTAACCAATGCTTTTAACTAAGCATCTAAATTAAGAGAGTACAATTTTGTAATAAGAATTACAAATATAATTATAACTAAACATTAAATTATTAAACAGTTTTCTATTCAATCTAATCTTCATTACCATGCTAAATTCACAACACAGAGTGAAAAGTAAAAAAAGAAAGAACAAAGAAACATGAAATTCTACATTTTAAAACTTATTAGAAGTTAAAAAATGAACTGTACAAACTGAATGAACTGTTATGAGGTTGTCTTATTTCAGTGATGGTATTTGGTTCATATAAACTTTTCCACAATAAATTCTATCAAAAATCTTATTACTGTAGGTCACTTTCTTCAGATTAGCAATGCGTTGATAAAACATATGTGTTCTTATTAATTTTCTTACTCAAAGTCCTACCTAAAAATCTAGGAAAAATATGTACATACATATTTTACAAAAGTGTATATTATAGTTAGTGAATAAAAAAAATATTCTAATATTGTTTAATATTTCATTTAAAAAATTCATAAGATATAACAATCTTAAAAATTGTTTAACAGACAATTCATTTTGATGTTGTAAATTTGTAATTTTCTATTTAAATATATTATTACGTAATCTATTTTAATCCTTTTTAAAGAATTTCAAATCAAAGATACAATCTTCTTCATACTCAGTTAGCACGCAAGCTTGCTTTGCTACAGTAAATGTCCCAGTTTGGGAACACGTACCGATTTGTGCAGTTATTCATATATGTGTAAATTAAAACGTAAATCAAATAGAAATAATGTTATGAATAGTTACTTTTTATTCTATAAAGTATTTTATAATTAAAATACATTTTTTTATAGCTAAACATTCTTTAATAATACAATAAAAAATATAAATACTTATAGCGTTTTGACATCTCTCAGCAATCAAGAGAAATACGTTGCCATCTTGTAAAATTCGTCAGCTGACAGGTTAACGAAACAGAGCTCGAAAGAGCAATAAAAAGGGAACTTTTATAAAATAAATAGTTTTAAATAGTAGATGTGAGACTAATTTACAGTTTTGAACCAGAACTGCGCATTAAGATATGAAAGTAGATTTTAAAGTGTGCAAGAAAAATACAAATCGGTACACACAGAGTGTGTATATGTCTTTATTTGTGAACGCGGAGTTAAAAGTATTCATAAACAATATAATTTTCATACTTTTTATTAGTAAAGTCTATTTTCAATATCTTCAATCTTCATATTTTCTAAATATTATAACGTGACAGAATCTTTCTGACACGTTATCTTTGGTTTTGACCAACTCTCGAAGGAGCCGGTCGCGAGAATACTCAAACAGGGAGCAAGATTAGAATTTAAGGAATTTATGTATTTTTTTCTATTTATGTTAATCACTGAGTTTTGCTCCCATTATGGGGTTGAGAAAGTCGGTTTGAACGTTCCATGCTCGAAGGAAGTCATTCTTATTGTTGAAGATCTGATTATTTATTGTTTTTATATTTTGTTTGTTCACGCAATACCGCCCAAGTGGGCGGAGGAATGTCCACAAGAGGTTGCCAGCGTCGCGCCAGGTTTCGCCAAGAGCGCAGCTGAGGGCTGTACACCGAGGGCGTCGAGCGGATGAGATTCCCGCTCTTCGAGACTCTCTTGGCGAAAAGCATAGGGGCCAAATCACACAGCAAGGGACATCTGTTCGAATCAAAAATAAGTTTGATTCGTAATTACCGATTAGAAGGAAGGATTACTCAAGGGGAAAGAAGGGGGAAGGCACATGACGAGCTCCCGAATTTTCGCCACCATCTTCCTTCCTGGTTGAGCCGTTAAGTAGAACGGTCGAAAATTTTACGTTTTAAAAGTTTTGTTTAAATTAGCCGCCATAATGGCGAGATTATTTTAAAAAGGAAAATTATTGTTACTGAGTTTGATTTTTATTGTTGGCTAGCGATTGTCATGGCGAGTCTACTTTTATTGGTAAGCGGCTTGCTACTAATTTAATCTTTTGTAAAGAATTTGAAATCGCCATGTGCCCGAATCAGACCGGGCAAAAATCAAATCAGTTATTTAATTGTTAATTTGAATTGTCTTCCGATAAGCAATGAGTTTCTTTTACGGCCGATTTCTCACCTCCTTAAGAGAGGAATATTTCCGGGTTATTTAGAAAATTGTCAACTTCTCATTTTGTTAATTATTTTTCTATTAATTGACATAATTTTCACATCATGAATTATTTTTGAATAAAACTTGTTAATTTGATATCAGTTATTTTTGCATTTATTTTATTCTATAATCATTTTTACAACCCGGTGGGAGGCTTGAGTTATCATTTCCAGGAAGCATGTCAGAATTTCGGGGAATTCGTTCGTTCCTCGACTCACGCCCCTCTCCGCACCAGATGAGCTAGCTGGTGATGTTTTCCGAGGTTACATCTACGAAATTCGTGGCGGCAATGATTAAATCTATTTAATCATTGCCTGGCGCACTCGAGTAGCACGAGTAAAGTCGTGAATTTTTATCAAATGGTGAACCTCCCAATTCGAGAACATAGAGCACGTTGAAAGTCCAAATAATTATAACGAAGTTTTTAGTTTAAAGATAATATTTTGAGAAAGATATTAATATTATTAATTTAATTGAGTAATTAATTAAAAAGTGAAAAATCTCGTTATAATATATTGTAAAATTTTGAACAAACAGACTTTTACCTGTTAATTGATTGGGAAGTTATGGGAAGTTCAAATGTACCTTGAAATTATTAGAAGAAAGTACTGGAAAGTATTTACTGTTATGGAATGAAGCTATAAGATATTGTAGTAAAATATGAGTTATTGTAATTAATATAAAGTAATTAATATTTGAATACATATCTTCTGACTAATTAACAACGTACTTTATTCTCCTATTTTACTTCATTATTATATTATTGTAACTTATTTTATTATTTTTACTTTATTTAGAATATTTTGTTTTATTAATTAATTTAATAAAAATAAATGAAATTGAATTACTTTAATAAGTTAGTTAAAATTAAGTATGCACTAGAACTCCTATCGAGCGGACAGCTCGGGTGTGTGTCTCGATATGGAAGGTCACCTTGACGTGTTAAGTGATTGGAGCTTAACTACTTCCTTCTCCCCTCGTCCCTTCGATTGCCTACTGTTTCCGCTCGATATGAGTCCGCTCGATAGAAGTTCTAGTGTAATTATAAATCTGTGCACTAATTGCTACACCTCTTTCCCCAAATTGGGTTGATCTGAATATAAGCGTGCACAAATTGGTACCGTACACTTAATTCATACAATCACAATAAATTACTATATTCTGTCAATAAAACTTTGTTCAAAGTCTCATTTACTTTAAAAAATTAGGGATCTTCTTCTTAAAAAAGTTTTTTTTGTAGAGAACTATATCAAGCATTTTATTTTACACATAAAGTGCAAATCTTAGTAGTCTACAAAGTGAGACATTTACCTTATAGCAATATGTCTTCATCGCAGCAAACTTGCTTCGTTTGCAAATTGCGCAGTTGAATTCTACACAACACTTGAGGCTGCGCAGTACATTTTTTTTATTTCTTAGCTATAAGCAGGGGCGGCGACTTGTAAATTTTTGCCATCTGCAAACTTAATATTGACTGAGAGGCGGGGGGGGGGGGAGGAGAGAGAGAAAGAGATAAATAAAACAATAATAAATTAAAGAGTTTCTTAATTATCGTAATTATTGTAACTCAAAAACTGACAATTTTATTTGGTTTCGTGTACATTTTCGGAAACAATAACCAAATAATCAAAATAATATAAAATTTGTGATGAAATCATTACAAGTTAAAAAAAAATTAAAAATTGAGGAACTTAATTGAAATTTGAGAAAAATAATTGAAAAATGATTAAAACATTGAAAATTTGAAGGACAAAAATAATATTTTATCAAATAATTGAAAAATGTCGAAGAAAATTGAACTTAGAAAAATAATTACAACATTATAGAAATAATCGTAAATTTAAGAAAATAATGGAAATTTGAGAGAAATAATTGAAATTTTCGGAATTAATCAACAAATATTAACAATAATAAAAAATCTGTGAAAATCATTGCAAATGAAAAAAAAATTATTAAAAATTGACGAACGTAATTAAAATTTGAGAAAAATAATTTAAAATTTAGGAATTTAACTGAGAAATGAGTAGTGATAATAATTAGAAATTGAAGAAATTGATTGCAAAATGATAAGAATAGTAATTGAAAATTGAAGAAAAATTATATAAATAATCGTTAATTAACGAAAAAAATAGAAATTTGAAAGATTGTCTAAAGTTATTTGGAATATGAAAAAAATAATTGAATTATGATTAAAGAATTGAAACGTGGATACGATTACTTAGATTTGAGATAATAAATAAAAATTCAGGAAATAAATTGAAACTAGGTGAGAATTATGTCCATTTCATGGACATTTCGCTTCCAAGTAAGCAAAATAATTTGCTTTTTCATAGGAGAAGCAAGAAATTAATAATATATGTGTTAATTGGGGAAGTTGTTAAAAAAAAAATTTTTAATGCAAAAAATGTAAAAATATGAATTATTTTACGAATTCTTGATCAATTATAAAAGTTATATAGGCCAATCGATTCGTTTTGAGATAAGGAATATGATTTTTGTATACTTTAAGTTGTATTTTTATCATGAAAAAAAATTTTGTCAAAAAACGATTTTTTTCGATGAAAAAAGATGCTCAAAATAATTTGGTTAGGTATTTGCAAAAATCCCTGTGTCCAAATTTAGATATTCACGAGCTTAATAAGTCATGCAAATTTTATTGGAATCCGTTAAAGCATTTTCGAGATATCTTGTACACAAAAAACGCTATACACACACACACATACATCTGGACATTTGCTTAGGAATGAAAATTTACGCTTTTTAGATGAAAATAAGTCGATTTAGACTATTTTTGGAAAATCGAAAATCTTAACGATCACAAAGCTTCCTCTATGAGGAAGCAAAATGATTAATATATCTACTTAAAAGGTGGAGAAAATAATTGCAAATGTATAAGACAAAATGAATTTGAAAAAAGTAATTGATAAATGAGATAAATAATTGAAAATTTAGGTATTGAATTGAGAAATGAATAGTGAGATTAATAAAAAAATTAAAGAAATTGGTTGCAAAATGATAACAAAAATAATTGGAATTCAAAGAAAATTATTAAAATTTGAGAACAATATTTTAAAGTCTAGAAAATTAATTGAAGAGTAATGAAACTAATAAAAAATTTGAGACAATATTTGCAAAGTGATAAAAATAATTAGAAATGGAAGAAAATAATTTAATTTTTTGAGAAATAATTTAAAAAATGGCAACATATATTTGTAATAAAAGAAAAAAATTTCAGAATGAAAAAAATAATTGTATATTGTAAAAATAAGTGGAAGTAAATAACTTTAAGAAGAAATAAGTGGAAGTTGTTATAAATTATAAAAAATTTCAAATTCATTAAAAAATAATTGAATATGACAAAAAGTAATGGAATAATGATAAAAATAATCGCAAACTGCTGAAAATGATGGAAATTTTATATAAATAATTGAAATCTAAGATATTACATTGAAACGTCGATACAGTAACTGACATTTGGGATAATAAATAAAAATGTAGGAAATTAATAAAAAAATAATTAATACATCTAATTAAAAGGCGGAGAAAATAATTGCAAAAATATAAAAGAAAATGAAAATTGAAAAAAATGTTTGAAAAATGAGATAAATAATTTAAAATTGTAAAAATTGAATGCAAAATGATAATAATAATATTTGAAATTGAAGAAAATTATTAAAATTTGAGTAAAATATTTTATAGTCTAGGAAATTAATTGAAGAATAATGAAAATAATATAAAATTGGAGAAAATATTTGTAATGTAATAAAAATATTTTAAAATTGAAGAAAATAATTTTAGTTTGTAAAAAATAATTGAAAAAATTTCAACCTACAAGTATTTGTAATATAAGAAAATAATTCCAGAATGATGGAAATAATTGTAAATTGAAAAAATAACTAAAATTTGAGATAAATAATAAAAAAATTATAAAATTAATAAAAAAATAATTGAAAATTAATTGAAAAATAAATTTAATAATAAAGTAATTAATTGAAATAATTGTATATTGAAGAAAATAATAAACATTTGTAAGAAATAATTTAAAAAATTACAGAATATATTTGAGATAAATAAAACTACAATATTACAATTATTATATATTATAATTCCTCAAACTTCAATTAATTTGAAATTCCATTGATAAAATTTTAATTAATCCACTCTTTGAGAATAGTAAATTTAAAATTATTTAAAAATTTCTTCAATTTCTAAGAGTTCTTTTCTTTCATAATTTTAATTATATTTGCTAGAATTCTCAACTATTTTTATCATTTTTTAAAATTTTTCTTCAATTTTATGTTCATTTTTTCCCCCTCATTTTTAAATTCAATTTCCCAAGTTTCAATTTTTTTCTTTAATTTTTGAGCATAGTAAATTTAAAATTATTTAACAATTTCTTAAATTTTTAACATTTCTTTTTTTATGATTTTAATTATTTGATACAATTGTCAACTATTTTTATCATTTTTCAAAAAATTTCTTAATTTTTTAATTATTTCCATTATTTTTCAATTTTCCCCCTAATTTTTAAATTCAATTTCTGCAAGTTTCAATTCTTTTTTTTAATTTTTTCAAAAAAAAAAATTTGTCAGTTTTAATTATTTTCTTTAATATCAAATTAGTTAAATTATTTATTAATTAATTTTCAACTTATTTTGTCATTTTTCAATTACTTTTTCGAAATATGTTTTTTTAAAAATTTTAATCATTTTCTTCGAATTGTAAATTCATTTATCTACATTCTTATTAAGAAATTTATTTTTTGTCAGTAATTTAGCCATATGGAATTCCATAGGGCGACATTTTTGCTCTATGGAATTTTCAGACGTACCATACACAAGTCGCCGCCCCTGACTATGAGGCTCTATGTGTATTTAAAAATAAACTTTGTAAAAATAGTATATTAAGGGGTTATACCTGTTTGGAGGCTTAAAAAAGGGTGTTTTCAAGATTTTTTGTGAGAACAGTTTTAAATTATCGTTGGCAACTAATATATAAAAATATCATAAAAATATCATAAAAAAAATCCTCTTCATTAATTTTAAAAATCGTGTGTACTTCACTAGATAATTTAACTAAGTAGCTACACTAAAATTTTCAAGACATTCGGATGCTCGCCGTTTTGCAAAACATGGTTTCGAGACAAAAGCTTTTGAAGTTGAAATTGTCTACTTTTATACTTCAGCATTGCTCCAGAAAAATTAATTTTAAGAATATTTCCGAGTTGTTTTCATGCAAGTACGTTATTGATTATCAATCTGGGGATGTTATAGTGTATTTTAAGCCAATTAAAAAAAACATTGTTTCTAGAAAAACGCTTTTGAATTTAAAAATTTCTCTTTTTGCACTTCGGAATTACTCCAGAAAAATTAATTTTCAGAACATATACAAGTTGTTTTCATGCAAGGACGTTACTGATTATTAATCTAGGGATGTTATAGTGCATTTTAAGCCAATAAAAATTTTTTTAAAAAATTGCAAACAGGTAAAACCCTTAAGCTACAAGGGTTGAAAGCTTGTCATGTTTGCTGCTGAGTCGAGCAGCAGTCGTAAAAAATTTCGACCCGTCTGGCTTAGCATGCTCTTCATTCTTAATGCACGAACAAGACGCATGTTAGGCCGAGAACGAGGGGCGAATGAAACTCATTTCTTCTAAGCGGGCAAAACATTTTTAATTTTTAAAGCTTGCAATAAAAACTAGCTGCATGGTTACAGTAATCTTTTATGGAAACTTGCAGTACACTTAAAGAGCTAGTTCAAAGTAAAGCTTGCTGCGATGAGGGAATTTTGCTATTTGCAGCAAGTTCGCGAATCACGGTGAACTTGAAGTGATCTTTCTGCAAGCTTATGCATGCTAACTCGATATCTAAAAGATCTATAGAAATAAATGTAAAATGTTTTTTTTTGTACTTAGGGTGTCTACTGGTAAAATGAAAAAATTTTCCTGATTTTTCCAGATACTCCAGATATTAAAAAATTTATTTTCCAGAGTTCAAAAATATACATTATCACCCTTAGGAGAGCAAACCATTTCTTTAATTGTATGTCCTATTGCAAATTCCTATATGGGATTTGACTTGGAACCTATATGGAAGTTCATATAGGATATAACATAACCTACATATAATATAATATATTATAACATTTATATAATTATTATAATATAATATAACCTACATATAATCCTATGTATTCCCATATAGAAACCCATGTAGGTTCCTATTATTTTGTTTTCTTGCATGTAATATCATATGGAAACTCACACTGAGAGAAGTGTGGGTCGCCTTTTGGTGCGTATGACATCCCAAATTTAGGTTACCTCAAGCACCAAAGCCAGTAGGACTCCAGAGCGCCTTCTGGCGGGGCAGCACTCGTCTCACACTTTTCTCAATTCTCAGTGCACATAGGTACATATATGTTTTCACAGGTATTCTGTTATAGGTTCCCATGTACACGGAAAAAATTTATTCACGAAAATTTACCGAATTTATTCAAGAGCGGTGGATATGAGAAAAACTCGGCAATATCTACAAAAGAGTCAATAAGCATCCTCCAATTTTTCAAGTATTTCTACAAAGTCTCCAAAATAAATTTTCATGACGCGCAACCGAAAGATCGAATCTGGACAGTTACCGAAGACTTCGGGAAAACGCAGTACAGTGACCAAGCACTT
The DNA here is from genome assembly GCA_037103525.1 of Ganaspis brasiliensis. NCBI lineage: Eukaryota > Metazoa > Arthropoda > Insecta > Hymenoptera > Figitidae > Ganaspis > Ganaspis brasiliensis. The sequence continues at coordinate 3,465,711 of JAZKLR010000074.1, read as the reverse complement.
GGCCCACTCAAGTATGTTTTCACTGTACACTAATTCAATCGCGTACTTATCTCAGTTGGACAAAGCGGAGATTTCGTAGTCTCGAGGAACTGAGTTCGAGTACTCATAAGGAAAATTTTTTTCAAAAATTAAAAAAATTGTTAACTTCTAGAGTACTTCGGTAAAATCTCATAACAGTTAGAGAAGCTTTCTTCAATTTAATTCTTATTCTTCTAGAATAAGTGTTAGGTAGTTTTTCAAGGAATTGCTAATAAAATCTCACGACTTTTTCTCATATCCACCGCTCTTGAGTTTCTTCAGTAAATATTATTGAATTATTTTTTCCCGTGTAGGATCCTATTTGATTATTTACATATAGGAACCTATATGATATTATACACATATTAGAGTTCATACCCAAGCAGCACGTAATATTACATGCGAGTATCACAGTGATATCATATTGTAATATTGGTAATATTACGGGGTGATATTACAGTGATATTGACGTAATATTGAAATGTCCGCCTCAAGGTAATATTACAAGTAATATTACAGTGACAATGAGGTAATATTACAAATTTATTTTACATCAAATAAATTATTTTAAAAAATATTGGGCTCACACGGGGTTCGAACACGCAAGGTTCGACACGGCGTGAATACGCCTTGTACCACTCGGCCATCCAGCTCTTGGAATCTATTTCAGAAAGCGTTCTTCATGTATTACCTTTAAATCCCTTTGGTAAAATATGAAGAACAATGTCTGAAATAGATTCCAAGAGCTGGATGGCCGAGAGGTACAAGACGTATTCATGCCGAGTCGAACCTTGCGTGTTCGAACCCCGTGTGAGCCCAATATTTTTTAAAATAATTAATTTGATGTAAAATAAATTTGTAATATTACCTCAATATCACTGTAATATTACTTGTAATATTACCTTGAGGCGGACATTTCAATATCACGTCAATATCACCGTAATATCACCCAGCAATATTACCAATATTACAATATGATATCACTGTGGTATTCGCGTAATATTACGTGCTGCTTGGGTATTAGGTTCATATTAGAGTCAAAATTTGTGAAGTGTGCCTATCACTTTTCGATGCGTGAGTAATTTGTATGGTTTTAACATTTTTCTACTCTATATAATAAAGAAAAAATACAAGTTGAACAGTTTTACAAAATTTTAATTTTTTTAATAGTTATTGTTAATAACATTTTTTCGTATGAATTTCGAAATTATAAATCTTCTATCGTTCTATAAGAGGAATCAAGTTGATTTTTGGTATGAATAATAAAAAATAATACCACTTTAGATTAATATATTTCATTATATAAATTTTAAAAAATTGTTAAAAATATAAACAATTTATTTATTGAATATTACTCCGTATTTAATGACGAATACATTAAAAAAAAGAAAAGTGTGTATAGTTAATTAGGTCAAAAGTTATGCAACCACGCGTCACGAGTGACTGACGCCTCGTCCCGGGACTTGATCGCCTGCGCCGCACAGTGTGGCCAATGAACAAAAATCAGCCGACACCTCAAAAATAAACCGCTTTTAATTTTTTTTATAGATACTCATGAATGTTTGTACCATAACGCTTAACTGATACAAAATCAAGATTTTGGTTAATATCTAAAATAAATGTTAATAACTTTTAAAAAGTAAAAAATTGATTTTTGAGAAAGTGATTGCAAGATTCTTTGATGCCAGAAACTATATAAACTTATATACTTTACACACAAAACTTGTCTAAAGTATTTTTAAATGGTTCTGGTTATAACACAACAATTTTTATTTTGTTTAAACAACCTTAGTTAACAAATAAATAACTTCCAAACTTTTCGTACCTTAGATTTCGTTCGTTTTGTAAAACTAATTAATAACTATTGCCCTAGAACTCTAATACGGTTGGGAATGATTACTAATAATATTAAAATTGTTTAAACAATCTTAGTTAACAAATAAATTACTTTTAAAGTTTTCTTTATTTAGTTTTCGTTTTTTTTCTTGTGACATTAATTAATTACTATTGGTCTAATGTTCTAATACAGTTAAGGATGTTTATTAACAATTTTTAAATTGTCGAAACAATCATAGTTAACAAATATATTACTTTAAAAGTTTTCTTTATACAGATTACGTTTTTTTTGTGAAATTAATTAATTACTATAGTTAAAGAATTATAACAGGTATACAGTTAAGAATGTTTACTAACAATTTTTAAATTGTTTAAACAATCTTAGTTAACAAATAAATTACTTTGCAAGTTTTCCTTACTTAGACCTCGTTTCTTTTGTAATTGTATTTTAGGCCAAGTGTATTTAATTAACTTTATAGAAGAAACGAAATCTAAGTAATAAAAACTTTCAACGTAATTTAGTTGTTGACTAAGATTGTTTAAAAAATTTAAGAATGTTCAATAAGCATCCTTAACTGTATTAGAACACTAGACCAATAGTAATTAATTAATTTCACAAAAAAAAGTAATCTGTACAAAAGAAAACTTTCAAAGTAATTTTTTTGTTAACTAAGATATTGTTTAAACAATATAATAATTGTTAGTAAACATTCTAAACTTTTGTAATTCTTTAACTATAGTAATTAATTAATTTCCCAAAAAAAAACGAAATCTAAGTAAAGAAAACTTTCAAATACAATTATTTATTAACTAAGATATTGTTTAAATAGTATAATAATTACTGTAGTAAACATCCTAAACTGTATTATAACTCTTGACCAATAGTAATTAATTAATATCCCAAAATAATACAAAATCTAAGTAAGGAAAATCTTTAAAGTAATTTATCTGTTAACGTAATTGTTTCAAAAATCGAAATAATAGAGAACGTAATAAAACTTTCAGCAAAAAAAGGTAAATGTTCAATACGTATTTCTATAAAATATAAAATTAATTTACGGCTTATCTTCTGAGATATAATTATTTAAAAGTCACTATTTTTACACAGGTATAGGTTAAAATACATCCTTTTGGTGACAATTTTTTTTAATATATAATAGATAAATCATACGCATAAAGTAGAAAAATTAGATTTCAATAATTAAAAGTTTGTAGATTACATAAATTTAAATTTTAACTTATTTCACCGCAAGATAAGAAAGTAAATTTAATTAAATAATTAAATTTTTCAAGTTTTATTTTTGTTTTATCGAAAGTTTATACATATGGCAACATCGCTTTCTTAATGATTCAGAAATTATTGTAAAATTTTCATTTTTAACCTCTTTGTTTGACGTTTGTAAACATTTAATGTTTACTATTAGTACAAAACAAATGAATGTAATTTTGAAGTTAACCTCTTTAAAAAAGCAACGTTGCCACTATAAACTATATGAAAATTACATCGGTAATCAAATTAGGTTTATTTTTCACACTTATTTTTATTTAATTAGTTTTTCATGTTGAAAGTTTATCATTTAAGTTTAAAAGATGTTTTTAATATTTATTGACTAAATCTAAAAGTAGTTCTGATTACCTATTCATCCAAAAAATCAATTTGACTAGCAACGTTGGCTTATAACTACGTTAACTAAAATATTGTTTAAACAATATAATAATTATTTGTAAACATCCTAAACTATATTTAAAACTCTTGACCAATAGTGATTAATTAATTTAAAAAAAAAAAACGAAATCTAAATAAAAAAAACTTGCAAAGTAATTTATATGTTAACTAAGATTGTATAAAAAATTTAAAAATTGTTAGTAAGCATCCTTAACTATATTAGAACATTAGACCAATAGTAATTAATTAATTTCACAAAAAAAAGTAATCTGTACAAAGAAAACCTTTAAACTAATATATTTGTTAACTATGATTGTTTCAACAATTTAAAAATTAGCCGTTCCCGACCATTCCCCCGAATACAATCCCCCGAATGGACATTTCCCGGATGACCATTTCCCCGATAGCCATTTCCCCGAATCCACAAAAAGAACATTTCCCCGAATAATAAACATCCTTAACTATATTAGAACATTAGACCAATAGTAATTAATTGAATTAAAAACAAAAAAAAGAAATCTAAATAAAAAAAACTTTAAAAGTAATTTATTTCTTAACTAAGATTGTTTAAAAAATTTTAAAATTGTTAGTAATAATTCCCAACTGTATTAGAGTTCTAGGGCAATAGTTATTAATTAGTTTTACAAAACGAACGAAACCTAAGGTACGAAAAGTTTGCAAGTTATTTATTTGTTAACTAAGTTTGTTTAAAAAAAATAAAAATTGTTGTGTTATAACTCGAACCATTTAAAAATACTTTAGACAAGTTTTGTGGTTAAAATATATAAGTTTATATAGTTTCTGGCAATTATTTATTTATTTATTTAACCAGATATACGGGCTACAAAAAACCCTTTTTTAAAAAAAAAAAATAATAATAATTAGATTCTTATATATAGAATAACAAAAAATTATATATAGAATAAAAAAGCATCAAAGAATCTTACAATCACTTTCTCAGAAATCAACTTTTTACTTTTTAAAAGTTATCAACATTTATTTTAGTTATTAACAAAATATTGATTTTGTAGCAGTGAAGCGTTATAGTACAAACATTCATAAGTATTTAAAAAAAATGAAAAGCGGTTTATTTTTTAGGTGTCGGCTGATTTTTATTGGTCATCGGCCACACTGCGCGGCGGAGGAGGTCAAGTCCAAGGGCGGGGCGTCAGTGGCGCGTGGGTTTACATGGTTTTTCTGAGGCGCATGAATATTTCCTAAATCCCAATGTACATAATACCCAATGGACATAATTCCAATGGACATAATTCCCAATGTACATAATTTCCAATGTACATAATTCCCAATGTACATAATTCCCAATGTGCATTATTCTAAATGGATATAATTCCCAATGTACTTAATTCCCAATGTACATAATTACCAATGTACATAATTCCCAATGTACATAATTACCAATGTACATAATTCCCAATGTACATAATTCCCAATGGACATAATTCTCAATGTAAATAATTCCCAATGTACATAATTCTCAATGTACATAATTCCCAATGTACATAATTCCCAATGTAAAATAATTCCCATTGTACATAATTCCTGATGTACATAATTCCTAATGTACATAATTCCCAATGGACATAATTCCCAATGTACATAATTCCCAATGTACATAATTCTCAATGTACGTAATTCCCAATGTAAAATAATTCCCATTGTACCTACATAATTCCTAATGTACATAATTCCCAATGGACATAATTCCCGATGTACTTAATTCCCAAAGTACATAATTACCAATGTACATAATTTACAATGTACATAATTCCCAATGGACATAATTCCCAATATACATAATTCCCAAGGGACATAATTCCCAATGTACATAGGTCCCACTGGACAAAATTCCTAATGTACATAATTCCCAATGTACATAATTCCTAATGTACATAATTCCCAATGTACATAATTCCCAATGTAAACTAATTCCCATTGTACATAATTCCTAATGTTTATTATTCCCAATGTACATAATTCCCAATGTACATAATTCTAAATGTACATAATTCCCAATGTACATAATTCCCAATGCACATAATTCCCGATGTAAATAATTCCCGATTTAAATAATTCCCAATGTACATAATTCCCAATGGACATAATTCTGAATGTATATAATTCCCAATGTACATAATTCTCAATGTACATAATTCCCAATGTACATAATACCCAATGTCCATAATTCCCAATGTACATAAGTCCCAATGTACATAATTCCCCATGTGCATAATTCTCAATGGACATAATTTCCAATGTACATAATTCTCAATGTACATAATTCCCAATGTACGTAATTCCCAATGGACATAATTCCCAATGTACATAATTCCCAATGTAAACTAATTCCCATTGTACATAATGCCTAAAGTACATTATTCCCAATGTACATAATTCCCAATGTACATAATTCCCAATGGACATAATTCCCGATGTACTTCATTCCCAATGTACATAATTACCAATGTACATAATTTCCAATGTACATAATTCCCAATGGACATAATTCTCAATGTACATAATTCCCAATGTGCATAATTCTCAATGGACATAATTCCCAATGTACATAATTCTCATGTATATAATTCTCAATGGACATAATTCCCAATATACATACTTCCCAATGTACATAATTCCCAATGTACATAGGTCCCACTGGACAAATTTCCTAATGTACATAATTCCCAATGTAAACTAATTCCCATTGTACATAATTCCTCATGTTTATTATTCCCAATGTACATAATTCCCAATGTACATAATTCTCAATGTACATAATTCCCAATGTGCGTAATTCCTAATGTACTTAATTCTCAATGTACATAATTCCCAATGGACATAATTCTCAATGTAAATAATTCCCAACTAACATAATTTCCAATGTACATAATTCCCAATGTAAAATAATTCCCATTGTACATAATTCCTAATGTACATAATTCCTAATGTACATAATTCCTAATGTACATAATTCCTAATGTACTTAATTCTCAATGTACATAATTCCCAATGGACATAATTCTCAATGTAAATAATTCCCAATGTACATAATTCTCAATGTACATAATTCCCAATGTACATAATTCCCAATGTAAAATAATTCCCATTGTACATAATTCCTGATGTACATAATTCCTAATGTACATAATTCCCAATGGACAAAATTCCCAATGTACATAATTCCCAATGTACATAATTCTCAATGTACGTAATTCCCAATGTAAAATAATTCCCATTGTACATAATTCCTGATGTACATAATTCCTAATGTACATAATTCCCAATGGACATAATTCCCAATGTACATAATTCCCAATGTACATAATTCTCAATGTACGTAATTCCCAATGTAAAATAATTCCCATTGTACCTACATAATTCCCAATGTACATAATTCCTAATGTACATAATTCCTAATGTACATAATTCCTAATGTACATAATTCCTAATGTACTTAATTCTCAATGGACATAATTTCCAATGTACATAATTCCCAATGGACATAATTCCCAATATACATAATTCCCAAGGGACATAATTCCCAATGTACATAGGTCCCACTGGACAAAATTCCTAATGTACATAATTCCCAATGTACATAATTCCTAATGTACATAATTCCCAATGTACATAATTCCCAATGTAAACTTATTCCCATTGTACATAATTCCTAATGTTTATTATTCCCAATGTACATAATTCCTAATGTACATAATTCTAAATGTACATAATTCCCAATGTGCATAATTCCCAATGCACATAATTCCCGATGTAAATAATTCCCGATGTAAATAATTCCCAATGTACATAATTCCCAATGGACATAATTCTGAATGTATATAATTTCCAATGTACATAATTCTCAATGTACATAATACCCAATGTACATAATTCCCAATGTACATAAGTCCCAATGTACATAATTCCCAATGTGCATAATTCTCAATGGACATAATTTCGAATGTACATAATTCTCAATGTACATAATTCCCAATGTACGTAATTTCCAATGGACATAATTCCCAATTTACATAATTCCCAATGTAAACTAATTCCCATTGTACATAATGCCTAAAGTACATTATTCCCAATGTACATAATTTCCAATGTACATAATTCCCAATGGACATAATTCCCGATGTACTTAATTCCCAATGTACATAATTACCAATGTACATAATTTCCAATGTACATAATTCCCAATGTACATAATTCCCAATGTAAACTAATTCCCATTGTACATAATTCCCAATATACATACATCCCAATGTACATAATTCCCAATGTACATAATTTCCAATGTACATAATTCCCAATGGACATAATTCCCAATGTACATAATTACCAATGTACATAATTTCCAATGTACATAATTCCCAATGTACATAATTCCCAATGTAAACTAATTCCCATTGTACATAATGCCTAAAGTACATTATTCCCAATGTATATAATTTCCAATGTACATAATTCCCAATGGACATAATTCCCGATGTACTTAATTCCCAATGGACATAATTCCCAATATACATAATTCCCAATGTACATAAGTCCCAATGTACATAATTCCCAATGTGCATAATTCTCAATGGACATAATTCCCAATGTACATAATTCTCAATGTATATAATTCCTAATGTACATAATTCTTAATGTACATAATTCCCAATGTACATAATTACCAATGTACATAATTTCCAATGTACATAATTCCCAATGTACATAATTCCCAATGTAAACTAATTCCCATTGTACATTATTCCCAATATACATACATCCCAATGTACATAATTCCCAATGTACATAATTTCCAATGTACATAATTCCCAATGGACATAATTCCCAATGTACATAATTACCAATGTACATAATTTCCAATGTACATAATTCCCAATGTACATAATTCCCAATGTAAACTAATTCCCATTGTACATAATGCCTAAAGTACATTATTCCCAATGTACTTAATTTCCAATGTACATAATTCCCAATGTACATAATTCCCAATGGACATAATTCCCAATTGACATAATTCTCAATGTATATAATTCTCAATGTACATATTTCTCAATGTACATAATTCCCAATGTACATAATTCCTAATGTTTATTATTCCCAATGTACATAATTCCTAATGTACATAATTCTAAATGTACATAATTCCCAATGTACATAATTCCCAATGTACATAATATCCAGTGTACTTAATTCCCAATGTACATAATTCCCAATGTACATAATTCCGAATGTACATATTTCCCAATGGACATAATTCTCAATGTACATAATTCTCAATGTACTTAATTCCCATTGTACATAATTCCTAATGTTTATTATTCCCAATGTACATAATTCCCAATGGACATGATTCCCAATGTACTTAATTCCCAATGTACATAATTCCCAATGTACATAATTCCCAATGTACATAATTCCCAATGGACAGAATTCCCAATGTACATAATTCCCAATGGACATAATTCCCAATGTACTTAATTCTCAATGTACATAATTTTCAATGTACTTAATTCCCAATGTACATAATTCCCAATGTACATAATTCCCAATGTACATAATTCTCAATGTACATAATTCCCAATGGACATAATTCCCATTGTACATAATTCTCAATGTACATAATTTCCAATGCAAAATAATTCCCATTGTACATAATTCCTAATGTACATAATTCTCAATGGACATAATTCCCAATGTACATAATTCCTAATGGACATGATTCACAATGTACTTAATTCCCAATCGACATAATTCCCAATGTACTTAATTTCCAATGTACATAAGTCCCAATTTACATAATTCCCAATTAACATAATTCTCAATGTATATAATTCTCAATGTACATAATTTCCAATGTACATAATTCCCAATGTACATAAATTCCAATGTATAATACTTCCCATTGTACATAATTTCTAATGTACATAATTCCCAATGTACATAATTCCCAATGTACTATTTCCCAATGTACATAATTCCCAATGTACATAATTCCCAATGTACGTAATTCCCAATGTAAAATAATTCCCATTGTTCATAATTCCCAAGGTAGATAATTCCCAATGTACATAATTCACAATGTACGTAATTCCCAATGTAAAATAATTCCCATTGTTCATAATTCCCAAGGTAGATAATTCCCAATGTACATAATTCCCACTGGACAAAATTCCTAATGTACATAATTCCCATTGTACATAATTCCTAATGGTTATTATTCCCAATGTACATAATTACCAATGTACATAATTTTAAATGTACATAATTCCCAATGTACATAATTCTTAATGTACATAATTGCCTATGTACGTAATTCCCAATGTAAAATAATTCCCATTGTACATAATTCTCAATGTACATAATTTCTAATGTAAATAATTCCCAATGTACCTAATTCCCAATGTACGTAATTCCCAATGTAAAATAATTTCCATTCTACATAATTCCCCATGTACATAATTCCCAATATACATAATTCCCAATGTACATAATTCCCAATGTACATAATTCCCAATGTACATAATTCTCAATGTACATAATTCCCAATGTACATAATTCCCAATGGACATAATTCTCAATGTACATAATTCCCAATGTGCATAATTCCCATTGTACATATTTCTCAATGTACATAATTCCCAAGGTACATAATTCCCAATGTACATAATTCCCAATATACATAATTCCCAATGGACATAATTCCCAATGTACTTAATTCCCAATGTACATAATTCCCAATGTACATAATTTCCAATGTACATAATTCCCAATGGACATAATTCTCAATGAACATAATTCCGAATGTACATAATTTCCAATGTAAAATAATTCCCACTGTACATAATTCCTAATGTACATAATTCCCAATGGACATAATTCCTAATGTACATAATTCCCAATGGACATGATTCCCAGTGTACTTAATTCCCAATGTACATAATTCCCATTGTACATAATTCCCAATGTACATAATTTCCAATGTACATAATTCCCATTGGACATAATTCTCAATGAACATAATTCCGAATGTACATAATTTCCAATGTAAAATAATTCCCACTGTACATAATTCCTAATGTACATAATTCCCAATGTACATAATTCCCAATGTACATAATTCCTCATGGACATAATTCCCAATGTACATAATTCTCAATATACATAATTTCCAATGTATATAATTTCTAATGGACATGATTCCCAATGTACTTAATTCCCATTGTACATAATTCCTAATGTTTATTATTCCCAATGTACATAATTCCCAATGTACATACATAATTCTCAATGTACATAATTCCCAATGTACATAATTCCCAATGTACATAATTCCCAATGTACGTAATTTCCAATTTAAAATAATTCCCATTGTACATATTTCTCAATGTACATAATTTCCAATGTACATAATTCCCAATGTACATAATTTCCAATGTACGTAATTCCCAATGTAAAATAATTCCCATTGTAAATAATTCCCAATGTACACAATTCCATGTCCTAACGGCCGCTGCACGTGCTTTGTCTCGCTCGTCAGTTTTTTAACTCGTTTGTGATTATTATTGTGATTTTAAGCTAAAATGGTTGGTTACTTATGTGACAAGGAAAACTGTTTTACATTTTATCAACTTTATCTATGACTTTTTGATGTTTTTAACTGTGTTTTGGTGCAAATTGTGTATTGTGCTTTCCTAACCCTCAAAACCGTTACGAACAGTTTGAATTTTGGATTAATTATGCCTCCTAAAAATGAGAAAATCTGCTCATGGTGTGGAAATGTGATGGGCGAAAGGGCTGTACGATGTCCCGGCTGTAATTCTCCTTATCATAAGGTATGTTCAACATTGGTCGACAAACTTCCTAATGGTTTTTTCGCTAAGTGCTGCAGGCCTCGATCATTGTCTGCTTCAGACATCAATCACCAACCTACATCATCAAGCAATCAAATTCTGACTGCTGTGGATGTAGCAGAAATTGTAAAAAAATCCAATGAAAGTTTCAGTACACAAATAACTGATTCCATTGCAAAAACTATTAAAGCATCAATCGATTCCGTTGTCAGTAACCTAACCTCTAAAATTGACGAGACATTATTGTTGATCAAAAGTACAGATTCCAGAGTCAATGACCTTACCACCAGAGTCGATTTGCTCGAGAATTCATCGAAAAGTTATGCTGATCGACTGGCTGCCGTCCCGGATGTCTCGTCATTGATACGCTCCTGCTCAGCTGAGTTCGAAAATAGAGAATCACGTAAGAATAATCTAATGTTATTTGGGCTTACTGAACCAGATTCATCCTTGAGTCCTAATATATTCACTGAAACTGATAACAGTAATATCAAGGCTCTTGTTTCTGATTTTGTTTCTCCGTCGGTTTTCGATTCATTGAGTATTAAAAGAATTGGTTTATCTGTTCAGGATCGTATCAAGCCGAGGCCCCTGATGATACGGTGTTCCTCTCACGAATCAGCGAAAAAAATACATGCAAGTTTTATGAAATTAAAAAGGAATCCCGTGCCGTTGGAGAAATTCAAAAAAATCTCTATCACACCAGATCGAACGAGGCTGCAAATATTGGAAATGTCGAACATAATAAAGGAAATCAAATCTCGTCAATTAAAGGGAGAAATGAACCTCAAGCTGGCTTATCGTCAGGGCAATCGTTTTATCCTCAAGATGCCCAATCCACAAGTGAGCTCCAACTCATCAATACAAGAGAGCGCCAGTCTTCAGTTTCCTCAAATCAATTAGTTTCTCAGAATTCTTCGTTCCTTCTACGTTCGTCATCGACTGCTATCTCCACTACCACCGCTTCCACCACTACCACCACTGCTCAGTCGTACACTGACGTTCTACTGAATGAATGCTCGAGCTCTGTCTTTCAGTCTACCTCTCTTGCCTTATCAGATGTGAATCATCGTTTCAAGTCTCGTAATGTATCTCGTAAATCTAATGAATGTAACTTCTCTTTATTTTATCAAAATGTCAGAGGAATGCGAACAAAGTTAAATTTATTGAGAATCTCTTTTTTTATTTTATTTTATGATATCTTTGTTTTAACTGAGACTTGGCTTAATGATCATATTCCGTCCTCTGAATTATGCTTTGACGGTTACGATGTATTCAGATGCGACAGGAGTATTTTTTTCAGTTCTCGTTCCATGGGTGGTGGGGTTTTGATTGCGTCTAACGTAAAATTAAAATGTACTAGAATCTTTTCTTCGATTAATTCAGTTGAGCACGTTCTTATTATTTTTCAACACTCTATGATTCCCAATGTACTTAATTTCCAATGTACATAAGTCCCAATGTACATAATTCCCAATTAACATAATTCTCAATGTATATAATTCTCAATGTACATAATTTCCAATGTACATAATTCCCAATGTACATAAATTCCAATGTATAATACTTCCCATTGTACATAATTTCTAATGTACATAATTCCCAATGTACATAATTCCCAATGTACTATTTCCCAATGTACATAATTCCCAATGTACATAATTCCCAATGTACGTAATTCCCAATGTAAAATAATTCCCATTGTACATAATTCCCAATGTACATAATTCCTAATGTTTATTATTCCCAATGTACATAATTCCCAATGTACATAATTCTCAATGTACATAATTCCTAATGTACATAATTCCCAATGTACATAATTCCCAATGGACATAATTCCCAATGTACATAATTCTCAATATACATAATTTCCAATGTACATAATTCCCAATGGACATGATTCCCAATGTATAGCTATCGCCAGATATGCTTTAACATTTTAACACGTAGGTCCAATGGAAATATGTTAAAGCATATCTGGCGATCACTGTACTTAATTCCCATTGTACATAATTCCTAATGTTTATTATTCCCAATGTACATAATTCCCAATGGACATGATTCCCAATGTACTTAATTCCCAATGTACATAATTCCCAATGTACATAATTCCCAATGTACATAATTCCCAATGTACATAATTCTCAATGTACATAATTCCCAATGTACTTAATTCCCAATGTACTTAATTTCCAATGTACATAAGTCCCAATGTACATAATTTCCAATGTAAAATAATTCCCATTGTATATAATTTCTAATGTACATAATTCCCAATGTACATGATTCCCAATGTACATAATTCCCAATGTACGTAATTCGCAATTTAAAATAATTCCCATTGTACATAATTTCTAATGTATATAGTTCCCAATGTACATAATTCCTAATGTACAGAATTCCTAATGTACGTAATTCCCAATGTAAAATAATTCCCATTGTACATAATTCCCAATGGACATAATTCTCAATGTACATAATTCCCAATGTACATAATTCTCAATGTACATAATTCCCAATGTACATAATTCCCAATGTAAACTAAATCCCATTGTACATAATTCCTAAAGTACATTATTCCCAATGTACATAATTCCTTAAGTACATTATTCCCAATGTATATAGTTCCCAATGTAAAATAATTCCCATTGTACATAATTTCTAATGTACATAATTCCCAATGTACATAATTCCCAATGTACATAATTCCCAATGTACGTAATTCCCAATGTAAAATAATTCCCATTGTACATAATTCCCAAGGTACATAATTCCCAATGTATATAATTCCCAATGTACATAAGCGAGTCCGTGTTATACGCTGAACAAAAAACGTTTTTGTAGTTTTAAAATTAGATAATTAAATGTTGAAGAAATATCCTAAAGACAAATTAAGTTGACTAAAATTGTTCATTAAGATGATATACGAAAATGTGGAACGTAATTTGGTGTTTGGATAAAGCGTTCATGGTGTGTGTGTGATATGAAGCTAAACGACGCTTGAGTCAAGGTTGGTACACCCAAAATATTGCCTTTCTGAAGCATTTTTGCAATGAGAATGAATTCGTTAACTTAAAAAGGTGTCAAAAACTTCATTTCTATTGGAAAGAAAGAAAATTCAAATTTTTGGTAATACTTTTTCACTTTCGGATCAATTTTGCGATACAAGAGGAAATATGATTTATTTCACTTTCATGTTTCCTTTTGTCATTTCCAAATGTATTTGAGTGCCATTCTATCATGCGAAGGTAAAGATATTGTCATTTTCAATGATTTATCTTTATATTTCATTGATTTTCTACAGTGACCCAACTCTGACTACCTTTTTTTTTTAATTGCCTGTAACTCTGAAACTTTTGGTCCAAATTTTTTGCAATGTTTAGCAAAAACATTGCATTTTAGTAGAACTTTCCAATAATATAAGAGACATCGCAATATTCGGCCTACAGGAGAAGTTATAGAGAAAAGTCAAAACTATATCCAACTCTGACTACTCTCCCCTACGTAATTCCCAATGCACATAATTCCCAATGTACATAATTCTCAATGTACATAATTCTCGATGTACATAATTCCCAATGTACATATTTTCCAATGTACATAATTCCCAATGTACATAATTCCAAATTTACATAATTCCTAATGTACTTAATTCCCAATGTACATAATTGGAAATTATGTACATCGGAATGATGTCCATTGGGAATTATGTACATTGGGATTTAGGGAATATTCATGCGCCTCAGACAGGCTAACTTCGCTTATGTAGGGGAACTGAGAGTAACTTTGCTCAGTGATAACACAGCCACACAAAAAAAATAAATTTCCCTAGCCTGGGTATGAGACCCATGTTTTCCTATGTATTTGGTGGATTTCACGGAAAATGTCCTGCCCCAAAAATAAAATATGTCCAATCTATTACAAATTTTTTTTATGAATTGTCCTATTGGATAGTAATTTATCCTATAAATATTTTTACATTTTTTTAAAAATTGGGGCAGAGGGAGGGGGAGGAAGTTTGGAGTGTGTTGGTAATTCACTCTTCTTTTCCTATTTCCACTGTTTTAAAAATTAAAAACAAATTTGAGTTTTTCTTAAAGATGGCCCTTTTTATTTTTTTTAAATATTTTTAAACGAAAGCGGAGGTTTTTTCCTATAAGAACACAACATTTCAAAAAGGCGTTTTTTTTTTGTATTCGAGAAATTAAATGATGAATACCGCGCGACGCCGGATCAACGTCGGATCGTCGCGTCGACGCGAGCCCTTGCAGTCGATCCGTCGTCGCGCGGTATTCATCATTTAATTTCTCGAAAACAAAAAAAAAACGCATTTTTGAAATTTTGTGTTCTTATAGGAAAAAACCTCAGCTTTCGTTTAAAAATATTTTTAAACAATTAAAAAAGGCTCATTTTTGAGAGAAACTCAAATTTGTTTTTAATTTTGAAAAATCATGGTCAAATTATTTACAAAATATAAAATGAACATTCTCAATCGAAAGGTTATGCAAAAATCTACGCAAATCATGTCACATAAAATTTTTTTAAACTATTTATTAAAACAGTGGAAATAGGAAAAGAAGAGTAATTTACTAAAACACTCCAAACTTTTGCCCCCTCCCACTGCCCCAATTTTTTAAAAAAATTTTAAATATTTATAGGATAAATTACTATCTAATAGGACAATTCATAAAAAAAATTTGTAATAGATTGGACATATTTTATTTTTGGGGCAGGACATTTTCCGTGAAATCCACCATTTTGATGCGCTGAATCAGAATCCGCCATCAGAATTGGTCCAGCGGGTCTGATTTTCGACCTAACCTCAAAATTAATAAAATGACACTTTTTGTTCTTTAGAATCTGAACCAGATTTAACTTTAATACATGACTAGGGCCAATAGAAAGCTTGATTTATGACCCTTAAACGCTGTTTTAAAAATTGTTCTCCGATGATTTTTAATGAAGATAAGATGTTTTACATAAAATAATTTTTTTTTCATAAGTTACTATATTCATGCATTTTTAACATTTTAAAAAATCATATTTTAAGTAAAACATCATATATTCGTTCAAAATCATCGTAGAACAATTTTTAAAAAAGCGTTTTAAAGGCCATAAATCAAGCTTTCTATTGGCCCTAGTCATGTATTAAAGTTAAATCTGGTTCAGATTCTAAAGAACAAAAAGTGTCATTTTATTAATTTTGAGGTTAGGTCGAAAATCTGACCCGCTGGACCAATTCTGATGGCGGATTCGGATTCAGCGCATCAAAATAAATAAAAAAAGTATGGGTCTCATACCGAGGCCAGGGAACTTTATTTTTTTTTTTGTGTGGTTGTGTAATCTTTATTTTCAAAATTTATTTATAGTTATTTCTAGGAAGAAAAATATTAGATTTGTAATTGATACTGTTAATAAATGTTTTAAATTGTATTTTAAAAGTATTTTAAAGCAGAATTATCGTCAAGTTTTGATAAAAATAATATTTATTTAAAGATGTCTATTTTGCTCGGGGTAAATCTGGTTACTTTTGGTCAGATAGGTAAAAATGTAGAAAATTATTCTCTAAATCCAAGTTAATTTATGTCACTCGTAAGCTTATCATTTCTACTATCAAAATAAAAAAGGGTTTTTGATTTATCTTTTTTAGTTTTACGTATATAGATAATTTTTAATTCACATATATACCAAATTTCAAAATCACAACTTTCCAAGGTAAATCCGGTTACTTGATTTTTTCCAGAATTTAAGGTAACCCCGACAGATTTATTTTTTAAATATTAAAATTCGCTTTATTCCTGTCTAAAGTATGATTTAATTCTGATTTTATGATTGTTAAATTATGAGTCTTATAAACAGTAAATATTGGTTCAATAAATAATAAATATAGGTTTCATGAATTACAACTATGGATTTAAAAACAAAACTATATATGTACTTCGAAAAAAGACATTCAAAATCATCGAAAAAACTTACCCAAATAAATTAAGACTCAAAAATAATGATCGAAAAACTTAAAAATCCAAAGAACGTTTTTTTTACAGACACGTCTAAAAGCACTTAACCGCCTCTGATTCAATGTTGAATTCATGAAACTAAACGAAATTTCGTTAACATAAGTTGAATGTTAAGTACTATCCACAGTATCGATATCTCCTTCTTAAGTTGAGTTATTAGCGACAAATCGCAAGTTACCGGATTTACCCCGGTTTCCCCTAGTAAGTAAAAGTCGCTTGTAAAACCTATATATTTATAGAATTTTGTGTTAAAGCATCTAACAATCTTATTTCCCACATCTCTGACATGATGTTAAAAAAAGAAAAATTCATGAAAAGTTGAATAAGTCTAGAAAAAGTCAATTTACAATTGTTTTTTTTTTATTTGTTGGGTAATTTTGTTTATCAGTATAAGGGGCCATTCAAGTATTACGGAAGCATCAAGGAGGGAGAAGGGTGTCCCAAATGCTGACACTCCATACAAAATTGTTTTTTATCTATTGAAAAATCCTGACATGGGGGGGGGGGGTCAAAAACCTCTTAAGATATGCTGACGTATATTGCAAATAATTTTATAAAATGATTATTGTTTGTAAATTAACATATTTTTGTTATTAATTAAAGTTAAGCAAAGTTATCCCACATCGAAGTGTATGTTTTTAAAAAAAAACATGAAAGTTTGAGCGAAGTTAGCCTGTTTTACGGTATAGTCTTAAAAAATTAGGTTACTTTTTTAAAATTTTTATAACTCCTCGAAAAATAGGCCAAATTTAACATGTTTTTTTTTTTTGAAAATTTTTGTTTTTAAATGTGCTTTTCATAAAGATGTATCGAAAAAAAATTTGAAATAATATTCCTATTAGCTTTTCAAGTTTTTTAAATAAAATTTTCATTTTTAACAATGTATGTGCAGTTTGATTTTTTCAAATTTTTTTGCAAAAAACTATCATTTACTTCTTAAATTTTAACCCTAGTCTGATCATGGGTTATCAATGGGATCTATTTTTTTCGAATTTTCAATTTTCATGTTTTTACTTACCTAAGTTGAAAATAAATCATTATTATCTGGGGAGATTCACGATTCATCCCCGCAATGTCTAAAATATTCGATCTTGCTTAAGTAATATATATGTTTCTATATAGGAACCTTCAAGGGTTCCCACAACCTTAACACCATATGGATTCTAATAGGATCGTTTATGGAATCTGAAAAAGATTCTCAAATGAATTCCCATATAGGAATCCATATAAGTTTCGAGTCGGATGTCGGATCCCATATGAGAATTCGCAATAGGGTTGATATCGTTAACACTACCAAACTCGAATTAACTGTAATTGAAAAGCGAAAATTAATGTTTAGGCTTTTAATCAATTTTTAAAGGTTTGCAAAAATAAGTATAGAAATAGATTCCTGACATTCAAGAAAAGTCCCTGATATTTCCTGGTGTTTCAGGTGTTGTGGACACCCTGTGTACCATTTAAATCTGCAAAGCAGCATATCCCCTTTTGACGTTTTTATAAATAAAAAAAGATGTAAAAATGGACAGGAACTCGTGTTTACCAATTTTTATGATCTGTAGGAAGAGACCTCCCTTATCCTTTGCCATGTCATTTTCTCTCGTGTCATTTTTCTCGTGTGGTCGCGAGAAAATGTCACGCATTCGTGTCATTATATTCATGTCACATTTTTCCATAAGGGCTACAGCAATATATTACCTAATTGAACTTATTGTTGCAAAATTTATATGAATATTATAACCTATACCATTTCTTAAAAGAATATACCTATGAAATTTCAAAGGGGTCATCACATGAGTAATTTTTATTCAAAAATTAGGTTTTATTGGAATAATTAATTTTATTTCTATATTGAAATAAAGATATCTATTTTTTTTTATTACGTCATTTGATAAAAATTACGAAATTTTCAAAAATGAATGTCTTTAAAAAAAAGATATTTTAGAAAAGTGTTTTTTTTTTGTTATTATTAAATATTAACCCTTTCACACCCAAGCAAAATTGAACAATTAAAAAAACAAAAGTAAAGTGGTTCTTATAGTTTTTGGGGTCGATGATTACGAATCTGGTGTTAGTTTTCAAAAATTCAAAATGGCGGATCCAATATGGCGGACAAATTTTGTAAAATTGTTTAGATTCGCCTAAAATTGATAACTCGGGGTTTTTGGGGTCGCTGATTACGAATCCAGTATTAGTTTTTTAAAATTCAAAATGGCGGATCCAATATGTCGGACGAATTTTGAAGAAATGTTTAATATCGCTTTAAATTGGTTACTCTGGGGGTTTTTGGGGTTGCTAATTACGAATCCAATGTTAGTTTGTTAAAATACGAAATGGTGGATTCAATATGGCGCACGCATTCGTAATTATCGCTTCTAAAAACCCCCGACTAACACATTTCAAGCGAATCTGAGCAGTTTTTTAAAAATTATTTTTGCATATTGAATGCGTCATTTTAAATTTTGGGAAACTTATATTAGATTCGTAATCAACGACCTCAAAAACCCTCGAGTAATTAATTTTAGACGATTTTAAACACTTCTTAAAAATTTGTCAGCCACAATGTATCCGACAATTTTTATTTTAATAAACTTACACTGAATTTGTAATCAGCGATCCTAAAAACCTCTGAGTATCTACTTTTAGTTGAATCTAAAGGATTTTTTAATTTTTTCGTCCGCCATATTGGATCCGCCATTTTGTATTTTTTTAAAATTGACACCGGATTCGTAATCTGCGACCCCAAAAATCTCTGAGGAACCAATTTTAAGCGAATCTAAACACTTTTTAAAAAATTGTCAGCCATATTGGATCCGCCATTTTAAATTTTCAAAAACTAACACTGGATTCGTAATCAGAGACCACAAAAACCCATGAGTAATCAATTTTAGGCGAATCTAAAGGATTTTTCAATTTTTTGTCCGCCATAATGGATCTGCCATTTTGTATTTTTAAAATAAAATCTGTCTGTAAGCAGCTCCAACAAGATCTAATTTTTAATGAAAATAATATATGGAATGTCTCATAATATATTCTGCTTGATATTCAATAAACATTTGTAAGATTCTTCCGTAAGTTAATATGTTAAAAGTCTCAACTGAAGATACTGAACCTCTCAGTAGTTTTTGAGGGTATCAAATTTCGAACATTGAATAACATGCAGATGTTAACCCGTCGTTCGTAAAAATCAAAATTTTCGAAATTTAATATCTCAAAAACTATTGAGAGGTGTCTTCTACTGTACTATGTATATCAAAATTAATCTTTAGTAGAGATCTTTTAGTAAACTGTGAGTATCAGCCAAATACAACAGTTTGATTTCATGATCTCCCCTTGTTAATTGAACAGAAAAATAGATTCAATTCAATATCTTCTTTCAATTTCTGTGATAAAATATTTTTAACACTAAGATTTTAATACTAAAAATTAAAAAAATATTGTCATGTTTTTAAGATGTCAACTCTTCGTACAGGTTATGACGAACTAATTTTAGAATATTTGTAAAATATCTGAAAAAAGACAATTTATTCTTCAATATGGACAAAAAAATAAAATAAGAACTGTAGAATTCAAAAAATAAATGTAATTCACAGAATAAAAAAGTGAAAAAAAGATAAATTAAGCCTAACATTATAAGTAAGTACTTTGTGGAAAAGAGATCTATCTGTATAATAATAAATGTATCAAGTAGCCTACAACAATTCGGTGCCTTCGATAAAAAAAACCACTCTAGCTTTATACGTCTAAAAACTCCTCTCTAATGTTGGCTGTCTAAACCCTCTACTGTGTTTTTTTGATTAAATGAAATGGCAAAATGTTTCAATGAAAATCAAAACAGTATTTAAAACAGACCAAAATTAATAAGCACTAATCTACACGGAAGAACTTTTGGTTTTAATAGTTAATATTATAATATGTATTTTTACAAAAGTTCGATTGTAAATCAGGATATAACTGTAAAATGGTATTTTATACTACAGGACTAGAAGAATATACTTTTTTAACAGTTAATATTTATATATTTTGAAATTAAAATTTACTATTTAAAACTGGAAAGATTGCTTTTTTAAAAGGAAAATGAAACTAGGAAAAAGTATAATCTAAAAAAAATAATTAAAATTATTTAATTTTTATTAAATAATAATTTTTATAAAAATATTTACAAAAATAGGTTAAAAATATTACTATATTCAATAGGAAGCAACAATAAAATAAGTTCATCTTGAACATCTTACTATTAAAAAGATTATATTTCAAAATAATGCTTTGTTGAAATTCCATTAACTATTGGAAAATTGGCGGCTATGACAGTTTAACCGTTGTGCGCGTCTTGTCACTGTTGATTTGCTTATTCGGATTATATAATTTCTCTCTTAAAAGAAACGATTAAAGCATTAACGTTATCGTAAAGTGGGTGAAAAATAACACAATAAATACTTTCTACGTGATAGTTTTATTCAATATAAACCGGTTATATCATGTAAAAACTTTTAAGTGAAGTTTGAATTTGGCGGATGTCAAACTTCAACTATTGTTCACAGATGGAAACTTGTGATTTTTGTGGATTTTTCTCAAAAGTGGTAATGTATTATGTCGATTAGTATATAAGAAAACTTTTCCCTTCAAACATTATATGTATTGTGCGATTCGTTAAGCATATATATGTGCGTGCGTATTATCGTTAGTGTTTAGGTTATGTTAGGATTTCGTTTGTGACGGTGATTGTGTTTATATGTATATAAAAGTGTTAAAAATATATGGAATGTCAATTACCACAGGTAACCTATAATAATATAATAATCATGAAGATCGGTTTATTTGCCTTTTTATAGGAATTACTTATTAATCTCGATTTTACTAATTCCAAAACTCAATAGCAATTTTCCCAACAAAATGTCGATTCAAGTTTCTTTTAACATTTCCTATCGAAAATAGTAAATATTAAATAGAAATAGTAAATTCTGAAAATATAACGATATATCCTGGTTTCCTATCGAAATTTTGTAAAAATAAATACTATAATATTAAGTATTAAAATCGAAAGTCTTTCCGTGTATACAATATTGTATGAAGATTTTGAATATTTTAAGTTTCTAAAACTTTAGAAATTAGTTTCCTGGAATAATTGGAAAAACAATGTGTGATATTTTGACGTTCATTTTAACAGTGGAGGTTTTAGACAGCCAACGCCAGAGTCGAGTCTTTAGGCGTATAAAGAGAAACTGGTTTGTTTAGCTCGGAGGTACCAAATTATAATCAGATTTTTCATGAAATACTTAAAAAAAATCGTGTTTAAACACTTCTAATAAATGATCAATAGTATTGCACAGGACGTTAAATAAAAAAAATTCAGTAAAACAATGTTTTACAAACTAAAAAATTCTGAATCGGGATAGAAGGAACTAAATGAAATGTCGGTTTAGATCCCTCTTTACTGTAAAAAATACTTTCGTTATTTTTTTTATTCTGAAGAAACTAAAATATTAGAGAATTTAGTGTATTATATTTTTATTTCTAACAGACGCACCGAAAGTATAATATTTCTTACCTGTGTAGAGGTCGGAAAGTAAGTATTTCCCAGCGACAAAGGCCGGTCACTCTGAGAATGTTAACTAGTATTTATTGTCAAATGGTTTTATACTTTCGATACCATTCAGAATCTAATATGAGACATTCCATATCTGTGATATGCTTATGATATAAAGGAGAAACTCCCTTAAATTAAAAAAGGACTGATTGAAAAAATTATAAAACTGTATTTCTTTTAAACTAAATGTCAACAATGCAAAAATTGTTTTCAAAGAAAGCAAATAGAAATTAAGTAAAGAAGAAAAATATAATGTTTCCCTCTTTTTGCTATACTTACATCTAGTTAATATATTAGTCGATTTTTAAATGAATGTTACGAATGTAAATAAAATGGTTAATAATTTAAAAAACAAAATATATTTTTCAAAAATTAAAAGATTATTATTTTATAAAGATAAAGGATGGCTTGGCCTCGATTAAAGAATTGCCAATTAAACAGTTGAATAACATGGAATACTATTATATCATCACAAATAAATTACAATATGCATTGAAAAAAGTTTGGGAGAGCTACTGCTCATGTAGGTAGATGAGAGTTAAGTTTGTAAGGAGCAGCCTCGGAAAAGTGCAGCAGTTCACCCATGTACAATACATACAATTACTGGGACAAGTGTTACTCTTTTAAGTGCGAATTCCAATGTATGCGTTTTTCTTTGCGTTGTAATGAGAAAGAATGAGACGAAAGTATATATACAACTTTTTCTCTTTCATTACACGGAGAAAAAAATCTAACATTTATAGCATGAAGTGCTTCCCTATCTTTATAGTAAGACCCCACTCTGACCTTTAAAGCAAGAAATCACACTGTAAAAGCAAGCGCTTCAGCACCAAACAGCATGACGGCTTGCTTTTGCAGTATGATTTCTTGCTATAAAGGTAAGAGGGTTACTATAAAGAGAGGGAAGCACTCCATGCTATAAAGGTTAGATTTTTTCTTCCGTGTACACACAGAAAAAAATATTAGCAGCCATAGCTAAGAATTAGCTACCTCAGCTAACCTTAATTGCTATTATATGGATAGCTATTTTTGTTAGCTAACACAACTAATAATTAGCTTTCACAGCAAATTTCGTTTGCTGTCACAGCTACTTCTTAGCTACCGCCGCTAAAAATTAGCTATCCATGTAGTAGCTAACTCATTTTTCTCAGTGCAGCGAAAAAAAAACGCAGTCATGGGAAATGTACAATTAACTTCCAAAAACGATTAAATTCGCTCCTAAGTGCGAGAGTACAGTTGAACTAATGTCTAATTCATACTAGCAGCCGAGCAGCGCTCCCAAAGTTCTTTCTTTGTACGGTAAAATTAAATGTTCCATCGAAGCAACTAGTACAATAACGGCTAAAAATAAAAGTAGGTACGAAATATTTACCTAATAGGATCAACGTTAAATGTGAATCAAAAATTAATTTAAAAATCGTTATTCACATGAATTCTTACTTAAGCTTGTAAAAAAATTTCAAAAGAATAAAAGCTTAAAACGAAAATATAATGTGTACTTACGGTACTTACAATAAATTTGGACTATATTTACGTGTACGCTTGTGAACGAAAAAAGTTCTCGAGCCATGCGTTTAAAATTATGCATGTGCATTTATACTACAATATGTGTGTACGCACTTGTAAAAATAATTAAAAGATAAATTATCATTTTCGAATTGGTCCATTTTCTTAATCTGCCTGTTTGTGCCAAAATAAAAGTTATCAGCTCAAGAAACAATAAAATTATTCTATAGCACTAGCAGCACATCAGGATCATGCATAAATATCTACAATTCAAAGTGGGAAAACACCCGTCAAGAAGGTTAGAATAGAAAAACATTCGAATTTTTAGAATTTAATGTACAATAGAAAGCTGTCTGCTCTCTTACTGCATAGAATTTCCTTCTCGAGAAGGAAATACTAGTAGGGGAGACCGAGGAGAAAAGTAACAGAGGTGGAAAGTAACAACGCTTATAACTTCTAACCCAATGAGCGGACAGACATAGTCCTTAAATAATTTTGAGTCAGTTTTGCCCCCTCTAACTCCCCCAATTTATGTTAAGGGTCTACCGGAAGCTATATATCTGATACTGAAATTTTGTGCAAAAATTACGTCAAAAGTAAGTTTTTGCCCAAATTTTAAAAATATCATATTTTCTTATTTTATAGATATTTTAAATATGCTTTTCGTTTTTTTGAAGCTTTTTTATTTATCTTTAAGTCGTGCTAGTGCATAATTAAAAAATGCGAAATACTTTTGTGTAATTTAAACTTGTTTTTTGAAATCCAAGGAAAAGAGAGGTGAGGTGGATAATAACCAGGGACTGACACGAAAACCGAATCAAAATATATTTTATTTTTGTTTCGTTTCGGTTTTGAAAAACTGAAACAAAATATCAATTTAATTTTGTTTTGTGTTGAACCTGAAACGAAAAGGCTCTGAATTACGTTTTCGTCTCATGCCCGAAACGAAAAGGCTTCGAATTTTGTTTTCTTTTCATGCCCGAAACGAAAATCCGCTCCGAATTCCGTTTTCGTTTCTCATAAAAAAGGCTCTAAATTTCACAAAAACAATTTTAAACACAATTCTTTTCTTGCAGGAGACGAAAACGAAATTCAGAGTCTTTTCGTTTCGGGCATGAGACTGAAACGAAATTCGGAGTTGTTTTCGTTTCGGGCATGAGACGAAAACGTAATTCAGAGCCTTTACGTTTCAGGCTCAATACAAAACAATATTGATTGTACATTTTTGTTTCGTCACAACAATTCAAAACAGAAACAGAATTCGGTTTTCGTGTCAGTCCCTGATAATAACACAATAACTATGTGATTTTATATGTTTATTTTATATTTTAAAGATTAAATATTGGACTTTTGATTTGAATTTTTACGAAACTATGCTTTTTTAATGTAATTGCTATTTAACGAATATTAAATAGATCAAAAAAACTTGATTTCAAAAAAGTGCAAAAATATCTGCCAATTATGTACAAAATGTAGTTAATATCACTTTGTCTTTTTATATGTTCATAATAAAACTAAATTAAAATAACAGCAGTTCTATATTTGAAATGCTAGCCTTAATTTTAAAGTGTTACTTTCCTCCTTCGTGCTGTTACTTTCCACCTCAGGGGTGAGGAGGAAAGTAACAAATAAAGAGCTGATTAAAAAGTCCTGCAGTGAACTATCAAATTATTATTAATGTTTAATTCCAATTTTAGTTAATAGGTGAATGTCCACCAAGCTTTAGATTAATATGATTACAGAACTTATCCGACAAATAGTTTTAATGCTAGCATCAAAAAACTGATTTTTATTACTTTCCTCCTCGGTCTCCTCTACAATACTAATTATTTTTTATTCCGAAACAGTGGATTACACTTTTAACTCTCTCTTCATTCAAAAACTGAATTATGATTTTTAATGAATAAGCAAATTGCAACTATTTATGTTAAGTAATTCTTTGTAATGCGAATTTTTACACTAAATAACATTATTTGATATCTACGCATTTATGCATTAACATCAAGTTCCTATCTTTAGGAATGGAAGTTTGCAGTTCCTTGGGATGAATTGCAGAAAAGAGGAAAATCCAGTTATTAAATATAACTTATTTTTTTAATACTTTTCTATTCCAGCCTTCGTGTCGGCCAGTCAATTACAATTTTTATGAAGTGAGAGTGCCTGTGATTTAGAAAGAGGCTCGTAAAATTCATTAAAATCCTAGATTATTTTACAACTAATAATCTAGAATATATGTTTCTTCAATTTTCTATTATTCAGCTGGAATTTTCTCACTTCTGATTAAAATTCGACCCCTTAAATAAAAAATAATTCTTAAAAGCTTAATAAATAAATAAGTGGGTGTCTTCTTAATCATGAGTGAGGAAATAATTGTATTCTTTTTGGTTCACAGATAAAAGGTGCACTTTCACTTTCCTACTGCAGTCATAGATCTACTGATGAAAGAGACTAGAATAAAATAAATCAGAAAATGCGAATGATGACAACGACGAAAAGTGTCAGTGCTTTGAATTTTGTAAACTAGATACCGGTGGTATAGCTGACACGTTCTCCTCCACTGTTCAAAGTGGTACTTTCATTTGCCATTGATGGTGGGGGAGGCATTGCAAAAGCTTGCTGACTACTTGGAGCTCCCTGAGCTGCTCCAGCCTGAGGCTGAGAAGTTACCGCCTCCTCGTCACTCTCGTCCTCCTGTTTAAACAAAAATTTCATTACTGCACTTCTGCTTTTCATAATTTATTTCATTGCTCTCCCATAGGGATCCTACTTTCAATCTTATCCATTATTCTTTTATAATATCAAATACAATAATAAATTATCATAATTAGCAAGTATATTATTCCTCCTACTATTAGATAGTATTTTATAACTTATTCTTTCTGTACAAATTGCAATGTATAACCTGATAATGATCTAATTTTTGTTTAATTCAACACTCTTAATAAACCACTTTTACCTCAACTCCAAGTAAATAGTCAAATTGAAAAAATAATCTATACAAACAATAGATAAAAAAATAATATTATACATAAAATAGAAAAAAAAACTTTTTGACTTTGACAAATAAAATATTTCTTAAAGCAGGGTGAATTTCATATCAACTCATAGTAATACTCTCTTGATGAGGCGTGATTTTGCTATTAATACGTAGACTTGTAAGGGCATATTCAAGTTGTTCAGGTCACGGAAGAAACATTAATTCTACCCTATCGCCTTTGAAGAAAGGAGAAATTGTTTTTTAAAATTATTAATGTTTTTGTCTGAAAGATTCTTTAAATTATGATATCAACAGTAATTTCTCAATTTATAAATGGTTGAATCTTGCGATGATCACGGTTTTGCCAATAACGAAATAAAACAGACTAAACTAGGTGTGAATTCTGTCCATTTCATGGACACTTTGCTTCCGAGGAAGCAAGATAATTTGCTTCCGAGGAAGCAAGATAATTTGCTTCCTCATAGAGGAAGCAATAAATTTATTTATAATATAAAAAATAATAATTTAATTTTAAATTAATTATTATTTATTTTTATGCAAATAAGTAATAATAATAAAATAATAATAAATCAATATTTAGTCAATTATTTTAAGTCAATTCGTTTTGAGACAAGGAATATGATTCTTTTAATTCATTTGTTTTAATTTTTACCAAGAAATTTTTTTTTGTCAAAACACGAGATTTTTCAATAAAAAAAAATTTTTAATTATGAATTAATACGTGAGTTTTTAGTCAAATATAAAAGTTATGTAGGTCACTCGATTTGTTTTGAGACAAGGAATATGATTTTGTAATTCGTTTGGTTGGATTTTTAGCATGAAAATTTTTTTTGTCAAATCGCGAGATTTTTCGATGAAAAAAATGAAAAATCATGAATTATTACGTGGGTTTTTAGTCAATTATATACTTTATATAGGTCAATCGATTCATTTTGAAACAAGGAGTATGATTTTATCATTTATTTGTCAAAAATCCCTGTGTCCAAATTTAGATATTTGTGAGCTCCATATGTCATCCAAATTTTATTAAAATCCGTTGAAGCGTTCTCGAGATATCCTGGCGACAAAAAAATTACCACATACACACACACATACACACACACACACACATCCGGACATTTTCTCAGGAATGAAAATTTGAACTTTTCAGATGAAACTGAGTCAATTTACACTATTTTTGGAAAATCGAAAATCTTAACGATCACAATGCTTCCTCTATGAGGAAGCAAAATAAATCAGAGACTAAAAATAATTAAAAACTGACTGATTGCTCGAAAGTGTCATTGATTTTATTATTAATAATAAAATAATAATTTCTTTTTGCAAATTTTTAAAATAAATCAATTAAATTTATAATTCTTTACACTTACAGACTAACTATGCGAAAAAACATTCTTTTTATGAGAAGAATAGAATAGTATATTAAGCAACAAGAGGTTAAAGGCAGCCATTTGTTTACGATGATGTTTGTGGACAAGTGATAGTCGAGGGCGAAGCCCGAGACGAAACGAGTACACAAACATCATTGTAAACAAATTGGACTGACTTTAAACCCGTGTTGCTTACGATACTTTTTATTCCAAAGGCACAAACGAGGCGATTTTAGATAACCTGATGACAGGGACTGAAAGTCATTCATTTGTTTGATTATATAAAAATGGCGTCCATTTTTAACCAAAGGCAAAAAAAAACACACGCGTCTTGCATCCCTTTTTGCCCAAGGGTAAAAATAGACGTCATTTTTATACAATCGAACAAATGAGTGCCTTTTAGTCGCTGTCTTCAGGTATCTAAAAGCGCCATTTTTGTGCCTGTGGAATAAAAACATTTTTTTGTTTGTAAATTTTTATAATAATAATCAATTAGGTTCATTATTCTTTACACTCACAGGCTGAATCATGCAAAAAAGCATTCTTTTTAAGAGAAGACTAAAAAAATATAATAGAAAAAATTAAATCCCTTACAAAATTCTTAATCAGGAAAATTTGTTCGATTAATCAGGCCTCGCACTCTATTATGGCTTTGAAAAAAGTAGGAAAAAGTAGCCTCGATGCCAAAAAAAGTAGCAAATAGTAGCCACGGGGATAAAAAAAAGTAGGAAAAAGTAGCATATATTTATTTTTTAATATGGAAAAGGGTACAGATAAGTTTTAATTAGAAAATATATTTGTGATATTTTTTTCAATTTTTAACGAAATAAACAATTTTTTGTGATTGTTTAATGATAGGAACATTTTGGTTCCTTCTTAACTATTCGTTTTTATGCTTACCGTCAAGCGGGGCTATTTGCCAGGTTCCTAATGGGTAATTCCACTGACTTTCATCTGAGGGCTGTTGCTGACATATTTTTAAAAAATCTTGTTTTAATATATGTGAAACTCGATGAATTTCTACGTTCATTAGCCATAACATTATAAAATAAATTTTAATTTCTTCGATGATATTATTAATCAAAAATAGGATGTTCATACATGATTTCGTAACCTCAAATTATTGATTTTTTTAAAAACGTTAATATTAAAAAACTACTTAACAGTATGTGTTCTTACTTACAAGAAACATAAATCACTTTATTCTATCTTTAGAAATTATGATATTATTATAAAATTATTTTATGTTATGATTATAATTAAATTTAAAAAATGTTTCGTTTACAAAATTTCATAATTTTTTAAAGCTTGTAATTTTTTTCTGGAAGCTCAAAAAATTTTGAAACTTTGCAGATATTTTATTCTTAATATAATTTACCTGCTATTAAAATTTGACGAGGGTATTTTGCTTCGTTTCGAAAATATTAAATTTGGAAAATTTTTACTCAAAAAGGTTAATTTGAGGATTTAAAACATTTTACATCTCTCTTTTCTTATGAAATAAAAGAGATATATGAAATTGTTTTGCTTACTTCAAGTCCTCGAATTAACCTTTCTCAGTAAAAAATTTTCAAATTTAATATTTTCGAAACAAAGCAAACAAATTTTAATAGCAGGTAAATTATATTAAAAACAAAATATCTGCAAAGTTTCAAAATTTTTTGAGCTTCCAGAAAAAAATTACAAGCTTTAAAAAATTATGAAATTTTGTAAACGAAACATTTTTTAAATTTAATTACAATCATAACATAAAATAATTTTATAATAATATCATAATTTCTATAGATAGAATAAAGTGATTTATGTTTCTAGTAAGTAAGAACACATATTGTTAAGTAGTTTTTTAATGATAACGTTTTTTAAAAAATGAAAAATTTGAGGTTACGAAATCATGTAGTGAACATCCTATTTTTGATTATTAATATCATCGAAGATATTAAAATTTATTTTATAATATTATGGCTAATGAACGTAGAAATTCATCGAGTTTCACATATAATTAAACAAGATTTTTTAAAAATATGTCAGCAACAGCCCTCAGATGAAAGTCAGTGGAATTACCCTAATGAATAAAATCTTTACATTGAGTTGTTTAAGTTTGCTACTTGATATAAATATTTTCTGATATCAAGATTACAAAGATTACTAAATAAAATTACCAAATTTTTTATCAGAAATAAGAAAAAAATGTGAAAAACAAGTTTAAATTTCTCAATGCACTCAAACTTCTGTTCAGATCTCTGGAAATTTAAAAGTGTTTTTCAAAGTATTAATAATAATTCTTGGCAACCTACGATTAGTTGTGATGATGTATACGTGATGCTCTAACTTTTTATTGTATATTTAAAAAAAAAAAGTAAACCTAAAAACTATAAAACCAGGATTTTGTGGGTTCTTCTGTGCATTCATTAAAATCAAGTTTTTTTTTTAAATTTCTGTCATAGTTAGTAAAAAAAACTCTACTGTTTCGTTTTTACACATTATTTTCTTAGTTTTGTTATAAAATACGAGAAATAAGCATTAAATTTGAATTTTTCACAGGGTGCTATAAAAACCTCATAAAAGTAACGTTAATAATTACATGCTTTTCAAGTTAATTTTCAAATCTCTTAAAATAACACAAGAAGTATAGTAGAAGTTATATTAAGTAAAATTTTCTAAAAAATAGTATATTATGCATCAAGGGAGGGAAGTCCGTGTTTTTTTGTCAAGCACAAATGTTCGAAGAATGAGTGTAGCACGAGCGTAGCGAGTGCGAAACGAGTTCGGAGAACATTGTGCGAGACAAAAAATCGGCCTTCCGAGGTGCATATGCTATTTTCTATCACATATGTACGAAAACACGATGTTTTCGTGCATGTGTGGTAGAAACAACTTTTTTTGTAAATCTATATTTTTGTGAAATTTCAGTATTTTACATTCAAATTAGTAAAACAATTCCTAAAAAATAAATATTTCTAGCTTTGGTTTTCTTTATTGCACTCTAGAATATCTAGAAAAAATACTTCATACAATAAAAACGATAAAAAAATTTTGTTGACAACTTTATAAATAAACAAACTTTGATGCACAAAATAGCCCCACCAATGGGACTAGAAAAAAAATTCTCTCGTCCGCTAACTCATAGAAGAGTCAAAATTCCTGAAGTGTAACAGCCAATTTTCAAATTTATTGTATTTATTTGGCTTTATGAAAAATCTAAACGTAATTATGAACTTATTAAATGGTCCAAAGGATTTTTCGAAAAAATTAAATTTACATTAGTTATAAACAATTGAAGTTTTTTATAGTGCTTAATTGAAAAATTAATATCTCAGGATATAATGATCGGATTTTAATGAAATTTAGTATGAGTGTGTAGTAAGTATTGTAGTTTTAATTTAAATAAAAAAAATTTTTAATTGTTAATATTTAGTAATTGTTATTGCAAAATTAATTGTTTAATTGAAAAATTAATAATGTTCTCAACGTCCTAGAAGGTTCGTTCAAATTTCATTGCATAGGATATTTTGTGTCGATTAAATACCTTTTTTAAAATTTCGTGGCCCGCAATTAGAAGCTAAGTTATTGTGTTTTTTGTGACGGGAGGCGCGTATCTCTATCTCTCCGCGCGGCACATCCACGAGCAATGCATACACATTCTTCACTCATACATTATTATATTCGTACATTTCTTATTAATATTTTTCTCTGAAGCGCCCTAAATAAGATCAGACGTATTTTGGCAACTGAACATTCACTTTACTCGTAAGTTGATTATTGTAGAATCAGTACTGTCATTTTATATAAATAGTTTTTACAATCTGTAGACGTAAAATCAGCAACGATGGAATTATTCACTTACTTTTAAAAACTTTTATTTAATATTTACCACTGCTGCTGAGTTCTTGAAAATTAACATTGAATTCTTACTGAAAAAATGCATTTTTATTAAAAAAAATCTATAAAAGTTGATATTATATTATTCAATAAGCAAATCGTGTTTCTCTTCAAAAAATTGTCCAGAAAATGAAAATCGATGCTTTATATATCAATAAATTATTGTAATTATTTTTAATAACGTCCCAAACTCCTCCCCCTTAAGAAAATTGGAAATAACTAGTTTTTTCTCTATCATCTAGATCTGTTTGTTTTAAATGTTTTTAATAAGAAAAAATATATTACTGTGTTTTTTTAAAAAATGTCTTAAATTGTTTAAATTATTTACCAGTTATTATTTTAATTGTTTATTATTAACAATTTTGCTTCCTCATAGAGGAAGCTTTGTAATCGTTAAGATTTTCGATTTTCCAAAAATAGTCTAAATCGACTCATTTTCATCTAAAAAGCGTAAATTTTCATTCCTAAGCAAATGTCCAGATGTATGTGTGTGTGTGTGTGTGTGTGTGTGTGTGTGTGTGTGTGTGTGTGTGTGTGTGTGTGTGTGTGTGTGTACGTGTGTGTGTGTACGTGTGTGTGTAAAGCGTTTTTTGGCGCCAGGATATCTCGAGAACGCTTCAACGGATTTCAATAAAATTTGGATGACTTTTTAAGCTCGTGAATGTCTAAATTTGGACACAGGGATTTTTGAAAATACCCAATCAAATTTTGTTGAGCACCTTTTTTCATCGAAAAAAATCGTTTTTTGCCAAAATTTTTTTCCAAGCTAAAAATACAACTTAATGAATAAAAAAATCATATTCCTTATCTCAAAACGAATTGATTGACCTATATAACTTTTATAATTGATCAAAAATTGGTAAATTAATTGATGTTTTTTCATTTTTTTGCACTTAAAATTCCTTTTTTTAAAGAATTTCTCGAATTAAATTTTATATTATTAATATATTGCTTTTTCTATAAGAAAGCAAATTTGTTTGCTAACTTTGAAACGAAATATCCACGAAATGGACATAATTTTCACCTAGTAAAATAATGATAATAATAATAATAATATTACTAATAATATTAACCCTCAACTGCTAGACTATCGGGATTTAATGTAACTGCTAGATTGGGTCTACGGGACCCGAGCGATTTTCAAACGCTGATTGCTCAGAGCCTAATGAACATATTGGGACGTCTTTTTTTTAAAACTTATTGCTAGAACCTGTAGAAAAAGAATATATAGCTTAAATTAATGTGTCTTTAATATTTTTTTAAATATTTCAAGAAATGTAAAGATACTTTTTTAAAAAGTCGTTTTTTTCAAATAGCTATAGTAACACCAAAAATAGACATAAATAAAATTTCTAAGTGGATTTTTAAAGCTTTAAACATGTACCTTAAGTCTGTTTAAGCCATTTTTTGATTGGCTAAAAAAACATATTTTTTGGGAGAAATGAAAATCATCAAATTTGCTTCATTAAGTGGAGTCACCTGAGAAATTTCAACCCATCGAAATATATGTTACTTATCGGTGCCAATTTTTTTTCTGGGACTATTTTGGATGTAAAAAATGCCATATTATTAAAATTAAAAAAAAAAAATTTTTTTGAAAAAAAAAATTAAAGAAAAATTTCTTTTTGTTGAAAAATTTTTTTTTTTTGTTGTAAAAATCTATCTTTTCCCACAATTTTTCATATTTTTGTAATGCGAATTTTTTTATATGCCTTTTTTAAGATTTCAAACAAAATATCGTATAGGTTTTAACATTTTTCAATTTTTCCAACAAAAAAAAATTTTTTTTAATTTTTTTTTTTTAATCTTGATAATATGTCATTCTTTTACATCCAAAATAATCCCAAAAAAAAATTCCTCTTCCTCTATGAGGAAGCAAATTGTTTTGCTTCCTTGGAAGCGAAGTGTCCATGAAATGGACAGAATTCACACCTAGTTTAGTTTATCCTTAGAGAATAGGAATTTTGAATTATGCAAATTTCTTCCTGAAACAAAATCATATATTATAAAACATTTCTTAATTTATAATTTAACAATTATATAAACAATTTTCTTTTGTTAATTAATAATATTTTTTTAATCTTATATTCAGGGGCGGTCAAATGCCCGGGCAAGCCGGGCGGCTGCCCGGGGCGCCCAAGTCCTGAGGGCGCCAAAATTGTTGTAATACAAAATTAATATTTTTTTTAAAGAGTTTATTTTATAAAAATCAGACCAGAGACCATTAGATTTTTGTCTTAATTAAAAATGAATAGAATCATAGTTGATTTGTAAATTCACTTAAAAATTTTCCCTTTTAATTGCAAAAAATATTTATTTAATTTTATTTTTTCTGTTATTAAAAAAAGTCTTTAAATTTCAGTAAACTATAAATGAAATTCAGATAATATAACATAATTTTTTGTTAAAGGAGTTAACAAACTTTATAATATTAAACTTTTCTAAAAAGAACCTACGATTAATTTATAGAACGATTTCCAGAAAATATTAAGAAATAAATTTAATTTCTACCCCACATGCACGAAAACCTCGTGTTTTCGTTGGCCTTAAGCGGGGCAGAGCTCACAGTTTTTAGGTCAGTGAACGTTAGAGGTAAAAAAAACTCCCGAACAGTGAAAAAACTGTTTTTCACTGTTCGGAAGTTTTTTTATCTCTAACGTCACTAACCTAAAGACTGCGAGTGCTGACCCGCTAACGCAAACGAAACACGAGATTTTCGTACATATGTGATAGAAAATAGCATATGCACCTCGGGAGGCCGATTTTTTGTCTCGCACAATGTTCTACGAACTCGTTTCGCACTCGCTACGCTCGTGTTACAATCGTTCTTCGAACATTTGGGCTTGACAAAAAAACACGGACTTCCCTCCCTTGATGCATAATATACTATTTTCCTCGACTTCAAATTCAGACTTATAAAGCTAAAATTCAGA
Source organism: Ganaspis brasiliensis (assembly GCA_037103525.1). Classification (NCBI taxonomy): domain Eukaryota; kingdom Metazoa; phylum Arthropoda; class Insecta; order Hymenoptera; family Figitidae; genus Ganaspis; species Ganaspis brasiliensis. The sequence continues at coordinate 3,430,015 of JAZKLR010000074.1, read as the reverse complement.
GAACCTAATAAAAATGTTTAAATTTATAAATTTAGTAAATTGACAATCTAGAGAGCGGAACGGTTTTCTAAAAAGTCCTAGGATTGATTCTTAAAACGTTTTGACGAAAATTTTCTAGATTTTTATTAATTCTTCACATATGCAAATTTTAAAACCTTATTAAAATAAAAGCAAGAGAGAATCTAATAACAATTTTAAGCTAAATAATTTCAATAAATTAACTAATTTAATAAAATAAAACCACGATTAATTTAAAAAACGGTTTCCAGAAATTATTAAAAATAAAGTTAATTTTTCCTCGATTTTAAATCCATACTTGTTCAAATTCAGAGAACCTAATAAAAATTTTCAAATTTATAAATTTAGTAAATTAACAATCTAAATAGTGTAACGGGACGTATGATTAAGTTCTAAAATTAATTATTTAGAATTTTCATTTGATAGAATTTCATGAGGTAGAATTTTCTTGTAGCCGAAATTGCAAATGGCCGAAAGAGGATCCGACAGAAATATTTTGGCGCGAATTTTGAAATTGACCAATGGGAATTTTTTCCATATTTTCTGATTGGTCAATTTCAAAATTCGCGCCAAAATATTTCTGTCAGATCGTCTTTCGGACATTTGCAATTTCGATCAAATGAACATTCTGTATTTTAAGTTTTCTATCAAATGTGAATTCGTACTAATACAATTTCGGAAAAATGAAGATTCGGTCAGATGAATATTCTGTCATTTAAAAATTCGATTAACTTAAAATTCTATAAAATGAAAATTCTTCTAAATTAAGATTCGCTTAAATTGAATTTCTTTTAAATGAAAATTCTTTTAGATATAAATTCAATGGCCTAAAACTTCTGTTAGGTAAAAATTCGAATTCATTTAAATTCGATTGAAAACAAATTCGAAAATGTGAAATTTCGGCTACAAGAAAATTCTACCTCATAAAATTCTATGAAATGAAAATTCTAAATAATTTATTTTAGAACTTAATCATACGTCCCAGTGTAACAGATTTCTAAGAAAGTCCTAGGATTAATTCTTAAAAAGTTTTCAGGAAATTTTTCTAGATTTTTGTTAATTACTCAAAAATGTTAAATCCTTATTAAAATAAAAACCCGGAGAATCTAATAATTAATATTAAATAAATAATTTTATTAAACTAACAAACTTAAAAACATAACAGTTGTCTCAAAGGAACCTACAATTGCAAATTTCTTAAAAAAGTTCTATAGGATTGGTTCTAAACACGTTTTTACGAAAAATTTCTAGATTTTTATTGATTATTCATCTGTTCTAAAGCCTTATTAAAATAAAAACAAGAGAGAATCCAATAAAAATTATTATTTAAATTTCATCGACTTTAAATTAAGGCTTCTAAAAATAAAATTCAGAGGCGGGTTCCATTTTAAATCAGGTAGGATGTCCACTTGTCATCACAGAATGTGATGAGGATGAAATATGTTGATTTTGAATGGAAATTAGGTGACACGTATTTTTGCGAATTGCGAAAAAAAATTTTTCCTTGAAGTTATGAGCATTTGAATTTTGAAGACTTTTCAGAAAAAAAAACTCAATTTTTTTCTTTAAATGTTCATATTTCTTGATCTAATTAAGATATTTAGGTTTTCTTTTCAGATTCTGATAGGGTTTTTCAATCTCTTCTATTATCCAAAAGAAAAATTTTAAAAACATTAAAAATTGACAAACTGACAATGGTTTTTTAAAAATATTAAAAAGTCGATTATCTCGGAAAACCCACACTTATATTTTTTTCTGATTTTTTTTTTAATTTGTCTTATTATAAGGAATATATACTGTGAAAATTACATTCGCTAAACAATTTTTATAATAACTAAAAATTAAAAAAAAATTTTTTTTTAAACGATTGTAAAATCTGTTTGAAAGAAAATTTTTCTCAAATTGAGAACCATTATAGAATTATATTTACCTAAAACATTTTATATTTCGCTTACTTTTTCAACTATGATGTAAAGAATTGAATTTTTTCCACAAGTCTATAGAAATCCAGTCGTGTTTAACAATTTTGGCCATATAACAAGTAGTTCTTGTCGGTAATCTTGTACCTTCATTGTCATTTTTTATTTTCTACATGACATTTATAAAATCGAGCGATTGGCTGAACCTCTTGCACTGTGGAAATTGAATTGGATAATAATTTTTGAATTAACTAGAAATTATAAAAAAAAAATTTCATTTTTTTTTAAATAAATGTAAAATTTGATTGAAGCAAAAGTAAAATTGTATTTAAAGGCATGTGTTGGAGTATGATGCCACTGCACTGTAAAAACATGGTGTCTTAAATTGGTCAAAAATGTCTTAAATTAAGATACTTTTGGTGTCTAAGACACGAAAAATGTCTTATTTTAAGACATTTTTGAACAATTTAAGACACTTGTTTTTGAAGTGTGATATTGGCCAAAATTGTCCGTAAACTTTCTTATAAAATAACAAATATTTTGAAGCCAAACGTTGTAAAATTACTTAAAATATCATTAGAATGGTCTGTCTGGCCCAAATTTGGTTGCATTTTGCTTTAAAATTAGCTTTTTAAAAAATTCTATGATTGTTGTAAATTTTTAAAACTTAATTTAAACAGATTTAAATTTAAATATATTTAGGTCAAGCAGATGTTCTTAATAGTATTTTAAGCAATTTGACAAAGTTTATTATGGGGGTAAATTTACTGACAAATTTGACCTATACTAGAGATGTCATTCTCCATCACATGATCTTAATTAATATATTTCATATTTCGATTACTTTTTTAACTGTGATGAAAAAAATTGAGTTTGTTTTCGCTTGTTTTTAAAAATGGCAGGTAGAAAATAAAAAATGACAATGAAGGTACATGATCCCGACAGGAACTACTTGTTATATGGCCAGAACTGTTAAACACGTCTGGATTTCTATAGACTTGTGAAAAAAAGCTTTATTCTTTACATCACAGTTGAAAAAGTAAGCAAAGTATAAAATATTTTAGGTAAATATAATTCTACTTTTCTTTAAAACAGATTTTATAATCGTTTAAAAGAAATTTTTTTTTTAATTTTTAGTTATTATAAAAATTGTTAAGCGAATGTAATTTTCACAGTATATATTCCTTATAATAAGACAAAGTTAAAAAAAAATTAGCAAAAAATATAAGTGTGGGTTTTACGAGATAATCGACTTTTTAATATTTTTAAAAAACCATTGTCAGTTTGTCAATTATTAATGTTTTTAAAATTTTCTTTTGGATAATGAAAGAGATTGAAAAACCCTATCAGAATCTGTAAAGAAAACCTAAATATCCTAATTAGATCAAGAAATATGAACATTTAAAAAAAAAAATTTAGTTTTTTTACTGAAAAGTCTTCAAAATTCAAATGCTCATAACTTCAAGGAAACATTTTTTTTCGCAATTCGCAAAAATACGTGTCACCTAATTTCTATTCAAAATTAACATATTTCATCCTCATCACATTCTGTGATCACAAGTGGACATCTTGCCTGATTTGAAATGGAACCCGCCCAGAGAATAAAAAAAATGGTTAAATTTATAATTTCAGTAAATTAACAATCTAAACAGCATAGAAGTGTTCTAAAGAAAGCTCTAGGTTTTATTCATAAAACGTTTTTAGGAAAATTTTCTAAATTTTTATTAGTTTTTTAAAAATTATAAGTCCTGATTAAAAGAAAAGCGTAGAGAATGATAAAAAATTTATTGAATTAATAATTTCGATAAATTAATAAATTTAATAATATAAATGTTTTCTAAAAATAACCAAAGATTAATTTATTAAACGGTTTTTAGGAAAGATTCCAAATTAAAGTTCATTTTGTGTTGATTTGCACTTCAGACTTCAAGATAACATTGAAGGAATGCAGTAAAATAATTATAATTCATAATTTCAGTAAATTAAAATTAATTAGCATAATTCAAACTTGAGGGCAATCGGAAAATTTTAGAATTTTGTCTAAAAATCGTTTTTTAAATCAATCGTAGGACCTTTCAGAAAACATATATGTCATTAGATTTGCTAATGTATAACAATTATTTATTCCATAATTTTTATGTTATTCCACTGAAAAAATTAAAGGACAGTTGCTGCACCGTAGACAATATTTAATAAATTAACTAACTTCACAATTATTATTTTGCATGTGATTTCCTTGGTGTGAAGTTAACTTTTTTTAAAAGGTTCAACAACTGCCCTTCAAAAGTGCAGCAACTGTCTTTTAATTTTTTCAGTGTCTTTGGGTTATTTTAACAAGAATTAAAATTTTTTGAAGAATTAATAAACTAGGTGTGAATTCTGTCCATTTCATGGACACTTCGCTTCCAAGGAAGCAAAACAATTTGCTTCCTCATAGAGGAAGCAATAATTTAATAATATTTTAAATATTTTAAGTTAATAAAATCAAAAATTAAAAAAACATGAATTATTTTGATTAAAAAGATACTAAAACAATTTGATTAGTTAATTTCAAAAATCCCTAAATTTTATGTTTTGGAAACAATGAAATATTGTATTCTTAATAATGTGGTTTCTCTTTATTTAAGGGGAGTCACCTGAGAAATTTCAACCCATCGAAATATGTTACTTATCAGTGCAAATTTTTTTTTTGAATTATTTTGGATGTAAAAGAATGACATATTATCAAGATTAAAAAAAAAAAAATTTTTGAATAAAATATTTTTTGAAAAAAAAATTAAAAAAATTTTTTTTTTTTTGAAAAAATTAAAAAATGTTAAAACCCAAACGATATTTTGTTTGAAATCTTAAAAAAGGCATATAAAAAAATTCGCATTACAAAAATATGAAAAATTGTGGGAAAAGATAGATTTTTACAACAAAAAAAAAAAATTTTTCAACAAAAAGAAATTTTTCTTTAATTTTTTTTTTCAAAAAAATTTTTTTTTTTTAATTTTAATAATATGGCATTTTTTACATCCAAAATAGTCCCAGAAAAAAAATTGGCACCGATAAGTAACATATATTTCGATGGGTTGAAATTTCTCAGGTGACTCCACTTAATGAAGCAAATTTGATGATTTTCATTTCTCCCAAAAAATATGTTTTTTTAGCCAATCAAAAAATGGCTTAAACAGACTTAAGGTACATGTTTAAAGCTTTAAAAATCCACTTAGAAATTTTATTTATGTCTATTTTTGGTGTTACTATAGCTATTTGAAAAAACCGACTTTTTAAAAAAGTGTCTTTACATTTCTTGAAATATTTTAAAAAATATTAAAGACACATTAATTTAATCTAGATATTCTTTTTCTACAGGTTCTGGCAATAAGTTTAAAAAAAAAGACGTCCCGATATGTTCATTAGGCTCTGAGCAATCAGCGTTTGAAAATCGCTCGGGTCTCGTAGACCCAATCTAGCAGTTACGTTAAATCCCGATAGTCTAGCAGTTGAGGGTTAATATTATTAGTAATATTATTATTATTATTATTATTATTATTATCATTATTTTACTAGGTGAAAATTATGTCAATTTCGTAGATATTTCGTTTCAAAGTTAGCAAACAAATTTGATTTCTTATAGAAAAAGCAATATATTAATAATATAAAATTTAATTCGAGAAATTCTTTAAAAAAAGGAATTTTAAGTGCAAAAAAATGAAAAAACATCAATTAATTTACGAATTTTTGATCAATTATAAAAGTTATATAGGTCAATCGATTCGTTTTGAGATAAGGAATATGATTTTTTTATTCATTTAGTTGTATTTTTAGTTTGGAAAAAAATTTTGTCAAAAAACGATTTTTTCGATGAAAAAAGGTGCTTAACAAAATTTGATTGGGTATTTTCAAAAATCCCTGTGTCCAAATTTAGATATTCACGAGCTTAAAAAGTCATCCAAATTTTATTGAAATCCGTTGAAGCGTTCTCGAGATATCCTGGCGACAAAAAACGCTATACACACACACGTACACACACACACACACACACACACACACACACACACACACACACACACACACACACACACACACACACACACACACACACACACACACACACACACACACGCACGCACGCACACACACACACACACACATACATACATCTGGACATTTGCTTAGGAATGAAAATTTACGCTTTTTAAATGAAAATGAGTCGATTTAGACTATTTTTGGAAAATCGAAAATCTTAACGATCACAAAGCTTCCTCCATGAGGAAGCAAAATTTAGAAAATTTTCGTAAAAACGTTTTAAGTATCAATCTTAGAACACACAAAATCTAAGGAGCTCAAAACGTTGCATAATGATACCGTTTTTTCGATTTATTTTACAAATTGAGCTAAAAAATGGCATCTTTATGCAACGTTTTGAGTACTTCAGGTTTTGTGTGAACTTCTTTTTTATACCGTTGATCTCTTTAGATTGTTAATTTACTAAATTTATGAATTTAAACATTTTTATTAGGTTCTCTAAATTTTAACTTTAAGTCTAAACTTAAAATCGATGATAAATTTACTTTACTTTTCAATACTTTTTGAAAATGTTTTTACAAATCAATCGTAGGTTATAACTTTTATGTTATAATATTAGTTTTTTTATTGGAATTATTAAGTGAATAACTTTGATTGGATTCTTTGTGTTTTTAAGTAGATGAGGATTAAAAAGTTTTTAATAATTAATAAAAATCTAGAAAATATTCTTAAAAACTCTTTGCGAATCAATCCCAGGAATTTTTTTTAGAAATCTGTTATGCTATTTAGATTATTCCTAAAATCACCTAGTCCTGAAATTTGTGCTAAAATGTCCTAAAATTAGTTCTTCCCTTCTCCCCTCACCTTTAATAATAAATTGTTTAGGTCCTCCCCACTTCTTTTGGTACAATCTCAGGCCTGGGCACATTTATGGTCAAAAGAAAAATTTGTACAATGATCAAAAGCTGTCTTAAAAATATTACATTTTAAAATGAGACATCTTTTTTGCCTTAAAATAAAACTTTCTTTTTACAGTGATAAAACATAAATATAATTTTAAATCACTTTAAAATAAAAATTGTGGGGGGGGGCGCTAAAAAGTACTTTTGCCCGGGTAATAAATTTACGTCGGACCGCCTCTGCTTATATTGATAGTTCTACTTTTTTCCTAGTTTGTAATTTTTGGTATATTATTGAACAAAAAAAAAAATTTGTAGAAATGAATCAAACCAATAATACTTTTTTCTGAACTTTTATTTAAAGTGCCTAAGGAATACTTAAAAAAAATTAAATTTATAGTTGAGAAAGAATGAAACAAAATAACCATAATTTGTTTAAACAATATTTAATGTGCATGTACTAATAAACCTTTTTTTGTTTGTTTGTTTAATAATACACCAAATTACAAATTAAGAAGACAAAAAGTTATGAAAAAATACAAATAATTTGTTTAACAATGTCTAATATAATTTTGTACCAATACTTTTTTTTTTTTTTTTTTTAAATAAGTATATAGAAAGTTTTAAATTAAGGTAGTTTCCTTGGCAGTTATAGTTGAAAAAATCGATTTTCTATGTATTTTCTTTTAATTGTGAGAGAACGTTATTTTATATGTGCCTTCTATCTGGTTAAAATTTCAGTACCCCTCGCGATGCTCAAAATTACATTTATATTACACAGTAAAAAAAAAAAATTATTTAATATTTACCACTGCTGCTGAGATCTTGAAAATTAACATTGAATTCTTACGGAAAAAATGCCTTTTTTCGAAAATTTATTTAAAAAAATCTATAAAATTTGATATTATATTATTCAATTAGCAAATTGTTTATCTCTTCAAAATTTTCTAGAAAATAAAAATCGATGCTTTATAAATTTATAAGTTATTGTAATTATTTTTAATAACGTCCCAAACCCCTCCCCCTTAAAACTTCACATTTTTGTAAACTGAATTATGTTCTTCTTTCTACAATGGGTTAGAGCACTTCTTCACAGAGGACATTTTTAATAAATAAAAGATTATTAATTAACATTGTAAAAATTATTTATCTACAATGACAGTACTGATTCTACAATAATCAACTTACGAGTAAAGTGAATGTTCAGTTGCCAAAATACGTCTGATCTTATTTAGGGCGCTTCAAAGAAAAATATTAATAAGAAATGTACGAATATAATAATGTATGAGTGAAGAATGTGTATGCAAAAACACTAATGTTTTTTAAAAAATATTTCAAAATAATAATAGGAACACCTGCGCACAATGTAAGTGAAACGAAAACAGCGCAACGCGATTTCGCATTGCTCGTGGATGTGCCGCGCGGAGAGATAGAGATACGCGCCTCCCGTCACAAAAAACACAATAACTTAGCTTCTAATTGCGGGCCACGAAATTTTAAAAAAGGTATTTAATCGACACAAAATATCCTATGCAATGAAATTTGAACAACCTTCTAGGACGTTGAGAACATTGTTAATTTTTCAATTAAACAATTAATTTTGCAATAACAATTACTAAATATTAACAATTAAAATTTTTTTTTATTTAAATTAAAACTACAATACTTACTACACACTCATAATAAATTTCATTGAAATCCGATCATTATATCCTGAGACATTAATTTTTCAATTAAGCACTATAAAAAACTTCAATTGTTTATAACTAATGTAAATTTAATTTTTTCGAAAAATCCTTTGGACCATTTAATAAGTTCATAATTACGTTTAGATTTTTCATAAAGCCAAATAAATACAATAAATTTGAAAATTGGCTGTTACACTTCAGGAATTTCGACTCAGAAGGATGTTTATAACAGAATTGAATAGTTCGATGTTTTATTTTTTTAGATTCTGTAAAAAACAGTCCACACAACATTGTTTTAATATAAGATAGAAGCCTTAAATTCAACACTTTGGTAGTAATAGAAACATCTGGGTCATTTCATTTAAATTGTCATAATCGTGTCCTTTGCCAATAAAAACTTTTTTTATAATTTTTTGTAAAATTTTTTTGTTCAAAGTCGTGTAATACAATCTCTTTTAATATTTTTTCAACTTGCAATCATGTAAAAATGCAAAGTATAATAGTAGCAGAACGAAATTCAGGCAAAATGTCATGAGTGTCCCGTGTCCTGGAGTGAATTATTAGTTTTCAAGTGAACGTAATTTCGTAATTTTAGTTCATAACCAGTAAAACAAAATTTTGTAGTGAACTAGAACTTCCATATTTAAGGAAAATTAACAGCTGATAACTTTATTTAATTGTTTATCCATTCTAAAAAAAAAAAAAAAATCTGTTTTATCGACGAATCCGTAGCAGAAGATAACGACGAATCAACTGCAAAAAAATTAAACGTCGTACTTCCAAACGTGACAGTTCTACACTGAGAGACAGCTTGTATGATTAAATAATATGACTATATCAAAGTTTAGTATAAAACCGTTTGAATTTAGGGATAACGTGAAAAACTATAAATACTAGGTATATTTGTATCAATATTTGAAATAGGAACATTGTAATTTGATATAATGCATGCGAAAGACCATAACACTGTATCAATCTTTCGCACGCATTATATCAAATTCCAATGTTCCTATTTTAAATATTGATACAAATATACCTAGTATTTATAATTTTTCACGTTATCCCTAAATTCAAACGGTTTTATACTAAACTTTGAGATAGTCATATTATTTAATCATACAAGCTGTCTCTCAGTGTAGGTTGTGGCAGAAAAAAAAACTTTCATTGTAATTCACTTATGTCATGAGTGTCCCACCTGTTCAAAATGGTAAGTTAATGTTTTATATTCTATATTAGTATGAAATTAATAATAGTTTTTGATTCTCTTTCGAATGAGACAAGAATTGTTGACATAAATATAACCTGTTTATAGATACAAGCAAAAACGAGCAAAATGTCATGAGTGTCCCACAAATTTGTATAATAATTTTTATACATGCCAGGCTTCGCACTCTTCTACTATTTGATACTATTTGCTACTTTTTGCTACTTTTTTTATACAAGGTTACTTTTTGGCAACTTTTTTCAGTCCGTGTCGACGAAAAACGGTACATATTCAATAAAAAAGTATTAATCTATAAAGTATAATATAATAAGGTACTAATTGTGTTATAACTTAATTTTTATTGTTTTTTTTTCATTCTTTAAGTTATCGAAAACATTATATTCCCAATAAGTGAGTCGCGACTTGTTTTTTAAACTCTTACTTAGAAATACATTAAAAACTAGGTACATTATTGCGCCTCCAGGCGCGCGATAAACTTTGCATTGTCGTTGTTCATTATGAAATAAAAAATTTTTTGCAAATTCAAATAATGAAAATTACAAGAATAATGACAAAATGAATAAAAATATCTGAAAAACGAGAAGATTAATAGAAAATTGAAAAAAATAATTGAAAATATTAGACAAGAAATATTAAATTTAAAGAAAATAATTGCGAATAGAAAAATTTAGAAAATTATAGGAATAATTGTTGAAAATAATTGCGCATTGAACAACTTGATTGAAAATTGAAAAAAAAAATTAATATTGCAAAAAATAATTGAGAATTGAAAAATGGAATAAAAATTTAAGGAACGTGCTTAAAAATTGAAAACAGGCGAGAATAATTGAATACACAAGAAAATAATTAAAAACGAAATTATGCAATTGCATTTAAAATTAAAGAAAAATATTGATGATCGAAAAAAATAATTGAAAACTAAAAAATGGAATCAAAATTTGTAGAATTGAGGGAGAATTGAATAATAATAATTGAGAATTGAAGGAAATAGTTGTAGAGTTGAATAATTGAATAAACTCCTAACTCCTAAACTTTGTTGAAGAATGAAAATAACAATTTAATTAAAATGGATTGAATATTTTTCCCAACGAATGTAATGAGTGTCCTATTATGTCATGAGTGTCCCAAACGGTTACTCCAAGTTCTGCCTTCGAACAAATCTATGATTCGTTTGACTTTCAGAATTGTAAGAGTAACGAAACAATACCTATCTCTAAAAAATTAATCGTCATTAAGGGGTCAGTATGGGTTTATTGGACATATTTTCAAGAATTTATTTTTCACATTAAAATATATTTTAATAAGCCAGGCTTTTTACACATAAAAATTGATATTTAATAGTACCAAAAAATACTTTTTATTTTTATTTTCGATTGTTTATTTCTGAGAAACAGCTGCTCGAAGTTAACTTTAAATTTTACTGTCCGACACGATATCTGGAGTTTGGATTGTCTAAAATAAAAAAATTAAGTATTTTCTTAAAATTTGGATCTGTAGTTATCGTATGAACTAGGATATGTTAATTCCGATGAAAAAAAAACAAAATGTCGGATATTTGAATTATTTAACCCCTTTTTTACAACTTAATTTGTTTAAAAAAAGGGTTAAATATTAATGGATTTTTATAATCCTAGTTCATGCCAACGCGGCACGTGCATAGAAGAATCCCTGAAAATTTGAGATCAATCGGTTCACTAGTTTTTTTTAAATCGTGTCGGCCAGGTCGAAAAACGTTGTTTTGAGAAAAACGTGTTTAACATTCGCGCAACCAAAGGCTGCTCGGGCTGGTCACGCAATATAAATATTCTATTGTGCTTTTGATTTATGTGGTTAAAACGACTTAAATACATAAATACTTTTCTCTAATATTACAGTGTATGATCAAATAATAAATTTTACTCATAATGTTACAATGACATTTGTTTAAACAATTTTTCATTGCCATGCTATACACAGTTATGCTTCTGCAGTATCGCGTTTTTAGTTTTTTTTTAACTCTGCTATCTATATATTAGTTTTAACCTTATTTCTACAGGTATATAGGATACGAAATTAATGTTTTTGAAAAAGAAATTTTTTTAAAAAATAAATCCATACTGACACCTTAAATGGAAAATTCGTAGCAAAAAAATATTTTTTTTTAATTTGACTTTTTCTGAAGGAAAGCGACTCTCATGTGAAATATATTAGTTTAAGTGCGTGACCACTATGAATTTCGTTCATGTAATACATATACACTCAAAGTCCCATCGGTGGGGTTGATCGGGGATGGAACCCCACGGATCGAATGAGAATTTGAAGCATTTGATTCGTCGCTTCAGAGTCTCCGCTTTTCCCTCCATCCCACTTCGTCAACAAACTTCGGCGAACTAAGTAAACAGTGTTCCACCGATCAAAGTTCCACCGATGGGACTTTGAGTGTAACTGTTTAAAAAAATTGGTTACAGTTGCAGAATCGGAACTTGCTACTTCAACTTTTGTTGAGGCTGAAAATGACAATTTAAATGAAATGGCCCATCTATAGAATTATAGATATAAATAAAAACATCAAACTTGCAGAGAAGTTTGCGATAGAACATAAAATATCGTATTAAAATCGTAAATATTACAATAATTTTAAAAAATGTTTATGACAAGTCTTTAATTGGTACTTCTTTTTTAAAAGTGATAGAATTGACGTTATGATGAACATAATCAATCATTCTAACTATATTGTTAGTATCGTTTTGTTCAGATTTATTATTTAGAAAATAATATAATTTGCTTTGAAAATTTATTTTTTTTATTTTGTGAAATAGTAACTATTACAGAACTAGCCTTTCTTTTATAATTTCTTCAGCATGAGAAGCTTCAATTTTTTCTAAATATAAACTTGAATTATTCACAGGTATTGTTTTTTTAGTTTGCTTGTTTCTGTTCTTTTTTTTTTTTTTAATAATTCTATTTTTTTAGGTACTTATTTTTGAATTCTTTTTAACTAATTTTGTTTTATTTTGTCTTCCTTATTTTGTTCCAAATGTAAATCACGATCAGTTTCTGATTTTTTATTGTGTAATAATGTTTTTTATCGTTTTTACTGCATAAAGTATTTTTTCTAGATGTTCTAGAGTACAATAAATAAAACCAAAGCTAAAAATTTATTTCTTTTTGTAGGAATTGTTTAACTAATTTGAAAGTAAAACACTAAAATTTCACAAAAATGTAGATTTACAAAAAAAAAAGTTATTTTTTAAAGAAAATCTGACTTAATATAACTCCTACTACACTTCTTGAGTTATTTTAAGAAAAAAAGTTTCAAAATTAAATTGAAAAGCATCTAATTATTAATGTTACTTTTTTGAGATTTTATGGCATCGTGTGTAAAGTTGAAATTTGATTCTTATTTTTCGTCTTTTTTTTTAACAAAACTAAAACAAAAATGTTTTAAAACGAAACATTAGAGTATTTTTTACTAACTGCAAAACAAATTTTATAAAAAAAACTTGATTTTTAAGAATGCACAAAATGACCCACAAAATCCTGGTTTTTTAGTTTTTTATTTTTTTCTTAAAATATGCAATAAAAAGTTAGCTCATCCCGTATATATCATCACAAGTAAATTGTCAAGTACTATCATTAATATTTTTCGAAACACTTTTAAACTTTCAGAGATCTGAACAGAAGTTTGAAGGCATTGAAAAAATTTGAGTTTCATTTTCACGTCTTTACGAATTTTTTCTGATTGTTGATAAAGAATTAAGTAATCTCATTTAGTATACTCTTTGCAGTCTAGATATTAGAAAATATTTAAACCAAATAGGAAACTGAAACAACTCACTCTTAAAGATTTTATTCATTAAAAATCTCGCGTGCACAAAATAGCCCCACGGTTACGGTAACTTAAGTATTTTTGAGCAAGAGTTGGTAAAATTATTTCCTGTTTTATTGACTATGTACAAAACCGTTTTTCGTTGACGCTTTTTATGTTTACGCCGTTTTGAAAGAGAAACTTAAATAATAAAATTATTTACTATTGACTATTTCACCAAAAAAAGTAGCTTTTAGTAGCATTAGGCTGAAAAAAAAGCCAAATAGTAGCCTCATACAAAAAAAGTAGCAAATAGTAGGAGAGTGCGAGGCCTGCGATTTAGGAAGGCAAATAATACAAAACACATTTATAATATTATGTGCAACGTTTCAATGGCTAGGTTCGCATCCTCTTTAGGCCACTTTTGTAAACACAAGAAGACACCAATTTTAGAAAAAAAGCGCTGTAGAATAATCAATTTAACATAAATTCTCATTTTTCTCTTTTTTTCATTTTTTATATAAAAAAATGTTTGAAATAATACACAAAAATAAAAACGTACCTCCGACTTTACACAGGGTGGCCACAAGATTCAGTTTATCAATTTCCTTGGCATTTCCCTGACATTTTACTGACTTTATAACGAAGTTCCCTGACAAAATTTTTTTTATTCAGAGCAAAGACAAAAATCTGCCAACAACTCAAAAATAAACGAATTTTAATGTTATTTTTTTAAAAATACTCATAAATGTTTGTACTATAACGCTCAAGTTGGTACTAAAAAATCAAGACTTAATATTAACTAAAAAAAATGTTAATAACTTTATAAAATATAAAAAATCATTTTTTTAGAGTGATTTCAAGCTATTTCGATATAATCACTTCAAAAATTTTCATTACATGCTTAGAATTCGTTTCTTTTGTAAAATTACTTCGTCACTACACGGAAAAAAAGTACTTTAATGTTTCCTTGACTTAGTACTTGACTTTTGGATAGGGCCAAAAGTCCATTGACGAACAAATACTCATGCACTAAAATTTCAAAGAAAGTCTATGAAATTTTCGTTGACTGACAAATTCTTTTATTTGTGCAAAAAAAAAATTAATTTTTGTGATTTACACTAACCACAATATTATTTATTTAACAGAGTCACACCCAGGATCATTTAATACACTATTGTATACTATTTACACAATTTGAAAGTTAATTTATTATTTCTAAGTCTCGAACATATGTACCTACACCTACACGAACGCGAAACCGAACACTTCAACCCCTCGGCCACCTCGCACTTGAAATCAATTTTGGTTTTCGTTTATATGACTTATCGATCAAAATTAGAAAAACATATAAAAATTCCTTTCCCGCACCATGTTAAGATTAATGTTTTTATACAAAAACAAATCTAATGCACTTCTTTTATGACATAGAATGGCATTTTGCTCTGGAAGCATCTCGAGTCACCTCGAGCTGCAGACAGCTGATAATGCACAGATGCCCACTAAGAATATCCGTCTTAAACGCACTCTAGCAAAGTCAACGAATTTTTCGAGTACTCGTGCAATAGCAGTTCTAATATATCAATCCTTGACTGAACTTTAATAAACCTTGCAATAGTTTTTACTGTTTCGAGATTAAAGTAAATTACTGGAAATTTCCAGAAACTTATGTCTCATCCAAAATCAAGCATTTTCAATTAAAGATTCACGTACTATTTTTTTCCGTGTATTGGCCTAGAGTCCTAATACAATTTAGAATGTTTCGAGGGTCTTTTCACTTAGGAAATCAACGTAAAATCTTGTGAGATTCTTCGTCAACGCACAGCGGACTCTGACTGCAATTCGTGAGATTCCCCGTCAAGTTCCGTTAAAGTCACGTCGAAGTCCCGTTAAAGTCACGTCGAAGTCCGCAGAATTCAACGCGTTGCGTTGTCAGAATCTGTCATGCAATGATCAAATGAATTTTACGAAATTCGAAGTGAGAAACCCCTCTGAATGTTTACAAACAATTTTTAGATTGTCTAAACAATAGTGAAGCTTAAGTTAGTTTAGTAGTTAAGCATTATTGTACAAACATTTATAAGTATTTTCAAAAAAAGAAAGAATCGATTCATTTTTGAGTTTATTTATAAAGATTTTTGTCAAAAAAATAGTAACTTTGACCGCACTATGGTCCGTCTCAATTTCTTCAATTTCCCTGACAAAAAACTTTTTCCCTGTCATATCTCTGACTTTACTGACAAAAAATTGTTTCCCTGTCATTTCCCTGACTTTACTGACACGTGGCCACCCCGTTACAACTTAGTTACATATAGTAACGAGTCAACAATCAACAAATATATTATTCAGTTTTTGTAATAAACAAATTTTATTTTTAAAAAAAATTATATAACAGAAAATGAGTCAAATAAATAGAATTAACAGTCATTGTCAAATCGCCGATTGATTTTGTCAAACTGAAAGTTAGAGGTAAAGGTCATACATTTATAAATAAGTCGACGACAATTAAATTCATAGAGATATAAGAATAGAGCGCGCGAGTTGGTTAGATTCCCATGAGAGTCGGCGACAGTGGTTTTAGAGCGAGACAGCTGCAAAGGAGGCCCCCTGAGTGTGTCCTTCTATTACACACAGGGGGCCTCCTTTGCAGCGGTCTCGCTCCAAAACCACTGTCGCGCATTCGGGCCACTCGCGCACTCTATTCTTATATCTCTATGATTAAATTAGAGGAGAGTTGCCTAAGATGGGCTAGCGCCTAAGACGGGCGCACCCTTTAATATCTTCGAAATAAAGAAACTTATTGAACAATTGTGCATATAGATATGTAGTCGAGATGTATCTAATTAATTTAGAAGTATTTTTTTGTACTTTTCAAAAAATATGAATAATAAGAGGAAAAAATATTTTTAGCCCTTCAAAAGATGAAATATAAACTAGTTTTCAAATTGGAAATTTTCTAAATTAAATGTCATTTGGAATAGAAGTATTGATTTTATCTCAAAGAATATTCTCTTATGTTTGAAAATCTTACATATATTTAATTGATATTTACTTTATATAATTAAAAAACGTAAATATATTTAAAATAAGCCTGTTGCCTAAGACGGGCCCCATGAATTTATTAAATTTTCGATTAAAGCGGAATCTTCTTTACCCTGTGAAGATACGGTGCTAACAGTGATCATAGCCTATAAATGCAAAGAAAAATTTTAAAAATTCAAATTTTTATGCATTTGCCGCTTCTATTTCTAACCTCAAAAATCACTTTTAATTACTAGAAAGAATATTAAACAAAAGCTATTTTTATGATGTAAAACAGTTAAATTCTGAAATTAAATGTAAAATTATTTAAGATTGTACAGTTTTTTCTCATAGATATTATTCTAATGTCATCAAAATCGTATTTTATATAATAGTCATATTTGTTGTCTTTTTGCTTTTATTTCACCAAATTTCCTGATATAAGGCTTTAAAAAGGCATGTGTTTTGCTTAAAATACCTAAAGCAGTTGTAATTGAAGTATATATATTGTTCAGTAAGTAGATTTAGGGGATTTTAAAAAGGGCCTGTCTTACCCTACACGGGAAAAATTAGTTCTAGAAAAATTCCTGAATTAGTTCAAAAACTCAGGATACGAAAATAATTCGGCGATATGTCTAAAAATTTCAATAATCTTTCTGAAATTTTTCAAGTATTTCTAAAAAGATCTTCAAGAATTCTTAATAGCTGCGCGATTGGAAGATTCCTTTTGCGGTGATCTAAAAGTTCTGGAACTGAAACAGAAGGCGCAGTACACTGACCAGGCCACCATATAGCGCCTGGTTCACTCAAGTATGATTTATGCGTAAAATATTACAATCGCGTGTTAGCTTAGTTGGACAAAGCGAAGAGTTTTTCTGTAGTCTCAAAGAACTGAGTTTGAGTACTCGTGGGTGAAAATTTTTTTCAAATTAAAAAAATTTTCTCTTCTTAAACGAGTTCCGTAATTCTTATTCTAAATTTCGGAAGTCTTCTTGAAATTCATTATAAGTCTTCTAGAAAAACTCTTAGGCATATGTCAAAGAATTGATAATAAGAACTCCCGAAAAATTCTCGTATCCTAAGTTCCTGTACTAATTCAAGAATTATTCTACAACTAATTTTTTCCGTGTACCAGGTAGTCTAAGACAGGCTAGTATGAACTTTTTTTAAACATCAAAATTAATTGTTTTTCAAACAATTATAAAGGTTTTCGTCTTATCAATTATTTGGAGGAAATGTTAAAAATAAACATACATACATTCGCGTTCCTTTTTTAATTCTCTAACTAAACAATTTTTTACAAAATATGGATAGGGGCCCGTCTTAGGCGACTTTCCCCTATATCAAAACAATGAGACACATTAATTAGAATTAAAGCTTTCCCAGTAACAGAAAATATCTGCTACTGAGGAAACTAATATCTTCTTTCTTATTAATCGTGTTATTAAAACCTTTGATATGTATCATCTCTGAGATAAGTCTTTTTTTATAATCAGGTTCGGAACGTTGCACATATAATAAATGTGTTTTGCATTTTTGCTTTCCTACATCGAAGAAATTTTCCTGATTAAGAAATTTGGAAGGAATTTAATTTTCTCTATTATACTTGAGTCCTGGATGAATTAAGGACTTTTCCACCAACGAATCAATAGTTACACCAAGTTTTTTCTCATCAGTTACACAAAAATATGGACTGCTGATGACGAATTTACTTAAAGATTGGACCAGACTTCATAGTCAACTTGCAACATCTCTTTCTAAACGTCCCTTCTTACTAAGATGTAGATGCAACGATATCATACCTACACATCTGGCTCACATAAGTAAACGCTTAAATCACCTTTTATATTCGAGTCTTTCTTGTAAAAGTAAACTTTACGATTTTAATCTCCATTATTCACGTTAATTGTTAAACTTGGAAATCAAGGACGTTCATTTTCATATCAATTATTATTCATAAAAAAGTCAAATTTATTAAAAGAAAAAATTCTTAATTCACCTCTAGATCGAAACATTTCTGAAAAGTTTTTTCATTTTACTGACTCTAAATTTTACTCGTTACGTCAAACATACAATCAAAAATTTATTAAGAAATTTTCCAATTTGAATAATAATAAATCAAAAACTCATGTATGTACGAACATCTGACAGAAGTAAATGGCTCATTAACTTAACTGACAAAAATATTCAGGCAGAAGTTTCTGATATTATCACTTTGAGCCCAAATTTTAGCAATTGATCAAGAAGTTTCTAAACAAAATATTATTTCCACAATTAAGAATGTAGAACCAACAATTTTACATTTGAATTTGGATCCGAAAGTAAAAAATGAAATTAGAGATAAAATCAGTGCTAGAACTTCTATACATCTCTTTGTTTGAACAAGAATGATTATTTGTCTAAAGCGGAAATTTTACTATCTGATAAAAATACTTATGACATTAAAAGGAACTTGATAAGAAAATTACAAACTAACACTTACAAAATTCGCAAACATTTAAATGAAAATGAATTTTTAAAATATAAATACGATAAACTCTAATTAACTATGACAGACACTAATTTGGCTAAATTTTACGGCTTGCCATAAATTCTTTAAAAAAATTTTCCGCTTCGATCAATTATCTCTCTTGTTGCACTACAAAAACTGCTATCTTCTAAGTGTCTTATTTTAAGACACAACCCAGGCGCGCAGGGACGATGATTTGAGGCTTTATAAAGCTTGACTGAGGACTGGTCAATATTGATTGAGGATTGGTGAGTCGGAGGAAGCAAGACTCGTCCAAGCTAGAATGTAACAGCGATTCAAGCCTGACGCTCCAAGCTTGGTTGAGGATTGGAGTTCAAGACTCAATCAATGTTCTGAAGTCCGATTATAGCTTCGTCAAGCCTGATTCCACTGTCGCTTACAGAAGACAGAACGTTAAATAATTATTAATATAATAATATTCTTGTTGTATTATGTTGTTAATAATTATAATTCTTATAATTATAATAATTATAATATTATATTATTATTATGAATTATATTATTATATGTGACGCGTCGCGAAGAAAAGCACCTAAGAAGCAAAAAATCAATTTTCGGATTTTGATAATAATAGATTAATTAAATGTCCCTTTTTCATTATCTAAAGTCAAAAAACATTTTCACTGAATATTTTTCACGTATTTAAGACTTAAGCATAAGCGATTTGTACAAAATCCAATGGCGCGCGCGCCGCTTCTTTTCACTCTCCTGTAAAATTGCCGTTTGGCTTCTTAGGTGCTTTTCTTCGCGACGCGTCACATATTATTTATAATTATAAATACAATAATAATATTATTATTATCATTTTTTCTTAATTACTGTACTGCTGCAGATTATCATAAAATTAATAAAATAAAAATTTTTTTTTATGTTCATCTATAATTGAGGGGCTGGATGCAATAAAGGGATATAGACGACTTTCGAAGTCCCCCGTTTCTGCCGGAGACTCGCGGTACGCGGGGCCAACGAAAGTCTCGCGTATCCCCTTATTGCATCCAGCCCCTCAATTATTTAAATTGATATTCTTCAGATTGTTTTTTTTATAATTTAAGATTAATTGCACATTTACACACTTAATTATTATCGACTTAAGATTAATTAACAATTTTAATACATATAAACACTTAACCTATGAAATAAAATTTCGCATACTCAAGGAGGGAGCAAGATGCTTTCTCATTGGTTTAAAATTAAGACACTTTAAAACGTCTTAAAAGTGAGGACAAAAATGTCTTAAAATAAAAAACTTGTTTTTACAGTGTGGTAGTCCTACACATTTTTTGGCGAAATCATTATACAATGAACTTCAAAATGCTATACGTCTTCCTAAATCTCATATATAAACAATAGCTTTGAATTAAAAGAGAAAAAAAATCAAAAATAATAAAATTCTTCCTGACCTAGAGGACAGACCTATATATTCCTATGTTTTTGGGGTCGCTGAATCCGACACTGAAAAAAATGGTAGGTGTGTTCGCACATGAGTTCGTAAGTGTGTTCGCACCTGTGCTCTTACATACGTACGCAGATGAGAACTCATATAAGAACGCTGTTTCAATTTCATATTGAGTAACGTTATACGCGGCTCATGACGGAATTTAATATAAGAACTTACATGCGTTCGTACCTACGTTCTTATATAAGATCTTATGCGAGATCTCGTCTGTGTCACCTGAGATCTTATATGCGTACACATGTAAGTACATACCTACCTTCTTACGACAGATCACACGCACGTTTTTACAGTAGGGATGTAGTCGAGAGAGGTTGTTGATATAGCACCTGCAAAGCACTTTGTTTATTATTAGCAGAATAAAGGCTACCTTTAACCTTGAAGTTCGGTTGTGATCGCCGGTATCTTGTTTGTTTTGTTCCGAGTCCCTTAACCTATAAATTGGCTAGAGTCTTATTTTCTCAGTGTGGCGGGTCTACACTGAAAAAAATGGTATTGGTACTTTTCCTAAAAATATATTGCTGATTAAATATAGGTACAATTGCAATCCGTTATTGGAGTAATAGTTAAACTAGATTGCCGAAGTACAAAAACAATTTAGCTCGTGCGTACAGAAAATTTAGGAAAAATATTTACCACCTCTTGCTATACTATCTAGCAGCCTTACCGATACAGTTTCATGTTGACAGTTCTGTTAGAAAGTTTAGGTGCCATGGCTATACATTATACCTGTAATGAGCAGAATGCAGTGCTATACTTTCAACATGGCGGTCCTTCAGTGTAAATCATATGTTCGTGCTATTTTTTACGCATTGCGTTTCTATTTTTGAATAAAGTGGTTTGGTTAGTGATTAATATGTTGGATGTGTTCCATTCGCAAAGTTCTGTGCAAGGATCTAATTGTTTTAATGTTTAAAGTTATTAATTGTGATTGGTTAGTGGCATATGTAAGTTTTAATTGTTTATGATCATTGTACCAGCTTCAATGTAATAGAAAGTAAAAATTTTCAGTTTTTAAGTAGTCTATATACAAGTTTTATGAATTAAATAATTTCCTAAAAGATTTATGCTTTTATGGTACCTCAAATGCTTTCAATAACGTTAATTTAAATAAAACAAATTATGCGATTATGTTAATTTATCTCGATCTAACTTGTAATATAGAATGTTGCAGATAACGCTTTTTTATTAATAAAGAAACAGTTTATTTACAATTTTATATAAAAATAAACAAATATACGTGCACTAATTACAAAAAATTACAATAAAACCAACAATTATTATCAGTTAGAAAAATGATTTGAAAGATTGAAAGTGACATATTGTTTAATTCTAATGAAACTACAAATATCATTTATTAAAAGTCATGAGGTACTTTTAAATATAAAATCTTATAGTGATTTTTATTTACGGAAATTCATATTCATTAAATCTTTTACCTTAAACGGTTTTGTATTGTTAAAATATATATTATTTTATGTCTGTGAGATCAAATATGGCTATATAAACAAGAGAGTAATGTCATCTAGAAATTCTACCCACTACAGCTAGAAATGCTGTCAACATTAGCTAGACGTATTGCCTAAAAAATGTTGCTAAAAGAATTTAGGCGCTACTCCTATATTATCTAGCTGTTATTCAGCTAAAAATATAAAATAACTGGTTAAATTTTTTAGGTAGAATAGATATATCTTTTCTGCAATATAATTTAGGTACCACAACTAAACGTTTAGGTCGTCGATATGAAGCGATATTATTTAGCTGTAACCGCCAGCATTCTTTGTAGTGTACCTAAACATTTTTTTCAGTGATATTTTGTGCATCAAAGTTGACTAATTTATAAAGTTGTGTAAAAAATTTTTTTGAACGTTTTTGCTGTATGAAATATTATTTTTAGATATTCTAGAGTACAATATAGAAAACCAAAGCTAGAAATACATTTTTTTTGTAGGAAGTTTTTAAGTGATTTGAAAGTAAAACACCAAAATTTCACAAAAATGTAGATTTACAAAAAAAGTTATTTCTTCAAAAAAATTTTACTTACAATAACTTCTATTACACTTCTTGAGTTATATTAAGAGAAAAAGTTTAAAAATTAACTTGAAAAGCATGTAATTCTACATTTTACTTTTTTAAGGTTTTTAAGGCACGGTGTGTGAAACTGAAATTTTTATGCTTATTTCTTGTCTTTTATACACTGAAAAAAATGTTTAGGTATACTACAAAGAATTCTGGCTGTTACAGCTAAATAATATCGCTCCATATCGACGACCTAAACGTTTAGTTGTGGTACCTAAATTATATTGCAGAAAAGATATATCTATTCTACCTAAAAAATTTAACCAGTTATTTTATATTTTTAGCTGAATAACAGCTAGATAATATAGGAGTAGCGCCTAAATTCTTTTAGCAACATTTTTTAGGCAATACGTCTAGCTAATGTTGACAGCATTTCTAGCTGTAGTGGGTAGAATTTCTAGATGACATTACTCTCTTGTTTATATAGCCATATTTGATCTCACAGACATAAAATAATATATATTTTAACAATACAAAACCGTTTAAGGTAAAAGATTTAATGAATATGAATTTCCGTAAATAAAAATCACTATAAGATTTTATATTTAAAAGTACCTCATGACTTTTAATAAATGATATTTGTAGTTTCATTAGAATTAAACAATATGTCACTTTCAATCTTTCAAATCATTTTTCTAACTGATAATAATTGTTGGTTTTATTGTAATTTTTTGTAATTAGTGCACGTATATTTGTTTATTTTTATATAAAATTGTAAATAAACTGTTTCTTTATTAATAAAAAAGCGTTATCTGCAACATTCTATATTACAAGTTAGATCGAGATAAATTAACATAATCGCATAATTTGTTTTATTTAAATTAACGTTATTGAAAGCATTTGAGGTACCATAAAAGCATAAATCTTTTAGGAAATTATTTAATTCATAAAACTTGTATATAGACTACTTAAAAACTGAAAATTTTTACTTTCTATTACATTGAAGCTGGTACAATGATCATAAACAATTAAAACTTACATATGCCACTAACCAATCACAATTAATAACTTTAAACATTAAAACAATTAGATCCTTGCACAGAACTTTGCGAATGGAACACATCCAACATATTAATCACTAACCAAACCACTTTATTCAAAAATAGAAACGCAATGCGTAAAAAATAGCACGAACATATGATTTACACTGAAGGACCGCCATGTTGAAAGTATAGCACTGCATTCTGCTCATTACAGGTATAATGTATAGCCATGGCACCTAAACTTTCTAACAGAACTGTCAACATGAAACTGTATCGGTAAGGCTGCTAGATAGTATAGCAAGAGGTGGTAAATATTTTTCCTAAATTTTCTGTACGCACGAGCTAAATTGTTTTTGTACTTCGGCAATCTAGTTTAACTATTACTCCAATAACGGATTGCAATTGTACCTATATTTAATCAGCAATATATTTTTAGGAAAAGTACCAATACCATTTTTTTCAGTGTAGACCCGCCACACTGAGAAAATAAGACTCTAGCCAATTTATAGGTTAAGGGACTCGGAACAAAACAAACAAGATACCGGCGATCACAACCGAACTTCAAGGTTAAAGGTAGCCTTTATTCTGCTAATAATAAACAAAGTGCTTTGCAGGTGCTATATCAACAACCTCTCTCGACTACATCCCTACTGTAAAAACGTGCGTGTGATCTGTCGTAAGAAGGTAGGTATGTACTTACATGTGTACGCATATAAGATCTCAGGTGACACAGACGAGATCTCGCATAAGATCTTATATAAGAACGTAGGTACGAACGCATGTAAGTTCTTATATTAAATTCCGTCATGAGCCGCGTATAACGTTACTCAATATGAAATTGAAACAGCGTTCTTATATGAGTTCTCATCTGCGTACGTATGTAAGAGCACAGGTGCGAACACACTTACGAACTCATGTGCGAACACACCTAAGTATGAAATTAAATATATTATTAAAAAAAAATTCGCGGTAACGGGATTCGAGCTCATCTAACCTGAGCCTAACTACGCCTTAAACCCCTCGGCCACCGTAGTTATAGAAACAGTTTTACAAAATCTTAGTCATGTCATTCCGGAGAAATTTATGTATTAAACATGACTAAGATTTTGTAAAGTTGTTTCTATAACTACGGTGGCTGAGGGGTTTAAGGCGTACTTAGGCTCAGGTTAGATGGGCTCGAATCCCGTTGGCGAGAATTTATTTTTTTATGCAACTCAGGCGTTTTATGGTCACTTTACCTACCTATATAGGCGCATCCTAAGTTCTTCCTTATAGTCCAGCGGTCAATAAAGTGCCCATTATTACCCTAGGGCAATAATGGATACTTTATGGACCGCTCGCAGGTCAATAATGTGCCCATTATTACCCTAGGGCAATAATGGTCACATTATTGACCTGCTCGCGGGTCAATAAAGTATCCATTATTACCCTAGGGCAGTAATGGTTACTTTATTGACCTGCTGGGCTATATGGAAAAACTTAGCATGCACCGGCATAGGTAGCGTAGAGTGACCATAATACGCCTTTTTGCATAAAGAATCGTATGTACCATGTGTCATAGGTGCGTCTTTCGTCTCGCGCGATATTTCCAAACTCGTCTCCGGCTCGAGCGACCTCGGCTTCGCCTCGGTCTTGCTCTCGCCTGCAACTCGTTGGAAATATCTGCGCTCGACTATAAAGACGCACTTATGACGCTTGGTGCATAATATACTATAATAATATATTTAATTTAAAATATTTAATTTAATACTTAGGTGTGTTGGCACATGAGTTCGTAAGTGTGTTCGCACCTGTGTTCTTACATACGTACGCAGATGAGAACTCATATAAGAACGCTGTTTCAATTTCATATTGAGTAACGTTATACGCGGCGCATGACGGAACTTAATATAAGAACTTACATGCGTTCGTACCTACGTTCTTACATAAGATCGCTTATGCGAGATCTCGTCTGTGTCACCTGAGATCTTATATGCGTACACATGGAAGTACAATCCTACCTTCTTACGACAGATCACACGCACGTTTTTACAGTAGGGATTTAATAAAAAATTAGTTATATTTAGTCAACTTATTTTCTCAGTGCATGGGGTCTATTTTGTGCACAACATTGCACTGAGAGAAATAGATGGTAAGAACTTTACTATCTTTGATGGTAGAGAGGTTATGTTACACTCTACCATCAGAGATGCTACACCGTACCATCTAAATGCTACATCGTACCATCCAGATGCTATCAGATGCTAATCCGTACCATCTAGATGTTATCCCGTACCATCTAGATTCTTGTCCGTATACTTAAGATCAAATATGGTATCTGGTACCATGTAGATGGTACCCCATAGCATCTATTTCTCTCAGTGTGAGTTTCTACAACCCAGACAAACATTTTTTTTCTTGTCGGCTAACTCATAGTACACCTTTAGGAGGATGTCCACAACATAATTGAATAGATACATTCTTTATTTTTTCAAATTCTGAATTTTAATAAAGCACATTGTGGAAAAAAAACGGTTTTGTGCACAAAATAGCCCCACTTGACGGTATATAATTTTTTTAAAAAATAAAATTTTATTTATTACAAAAACTAAATAATATGTTTGTTGATTGTTGACTCGTCACTATGTAACTACACTGTAAAAAATTTTTGTGTAAAATTCCCTAAAATTCTGTTGACGCTTTTTTCCACAGATAATTTGTGATTATTTCCAAACATTCGGAAGAAATTTTTACCTGCAAAAGGATCGACTTTATTATGACCAACCCTCTTAAATTTGAAGGATTAGTACCTGCTGTTTCAAAATGTTTAAAATAAAAATTAAAAGTTTATTTTAACATTATATTTATTTTTTATGAACTTATAATACTTTTATGTATCATTTATATAATATATCTTTTGGCATCTAAATTCAAAAATGCTATCTATTTTTTTTTAACATTAAAGGTTTGCGAGATAATTTATAACTTTTGCAGATATAATTATTTTACAATAAATTTTAGATATTTGTAATCATGAAATATTACAGATTATAAATATGCTTTTTAAAAACTTGAATTGTTGAAATTACAAATTTTTTAAGTCATAAAATTTTAAGCCATTGGAACAATAGATCAAAGGGTCTATTGTTCAAGTAGAGTGAGCAAGATAATATTCGAAACTTCCCAGGAAATTCATTTAATATATTTATGGCTTTTTTCAAACTCAGGTAATCTATACATCTATAATGACGGATAAATACTGTTTTCCTAATATTTTGGGAGATCTATAAAAAGTTAGGGAAAAATCCAATTTTTTTCGGTAAATGAATTTTTCCTATGTGATTTGGGAATTTTCCCTAATTTTTGCAAGGGAAAAATCCCAAAATTTTTTACAGTGTAAGTTGTAAAGTCGGAGGTACGTTTTTATTTTTGTGTGTTATTTAAAACATTTTTTTATATATAAAAACAAAAAAAGAAAAGAAAAAAGTTAGAATTTCTGTTAAATTAATTATTTTACAGTGCTTTATTTATTATTTTTTTTCTTCTAAAATTGGTGTTTTTTTGTTTTTAATAAAGTGATCTGAAGAAGATGGCGAACCTAGCCATTGAAACGTTGCACATATAATAAATGTGTTCTGCATTATTTGCCTTCCTACATCGAACAAATTTTGGATTTACTTTTTGATTACTGTAAAGGTAATCCGTAAAGGTTGTAAGGTTACAAATTAAGCCAGTAGTAAGCATACAGTGAACTTAAATTTTCCGCCTTACAGTAAACTTACGAAGTAAGGTCGTGGTAACCTTACATCGTAAACTTGAGGTAAACTTACACCACAGTGCACAGTGGTTCAAAATGCCAAAAAGGTGGCCAAAAGTAAAAAAATGAAAGTCGTTGGAATGTTGAAAAATTTAATATACATAAAGCTGTATATGTTGCCCACATTTAAACGAAAAAAGTTAGATCAAAGTTTTATTTATTTCTCGACAGCAGCGGTTCAAACAGACAAATATCAGGTAATTAATCGATACACGTTTTTTCATGAACTAGTGCAGCTACTTTAAAATGTTATAAATTACGACAAAAGTCAGCTATGTTAATTTTGTAAAATGAAGAATTTTTTGGAAGGTGTGTAAAACATAGTGACATAGATTAATTTACAAAAAATTAAAAAATTTTTCATTATTGTTATAAACTAAGAATGTAATTAATTTACTAAATCAGATAATATTTTTTCAGAAAAAAATGCATACCTAATTTTTACCACCTATTACCACACTAGTATTTTTTTTCTGAGTTGATGGAAACATTTTATGAAACATATCAAAAAATTGACTGCTACCTCTTGCTACTTTGAGTTTTACATTAATTGTTCTTCGGTGTAAAAGGCGCATAGTGATGATTTGGAAGATCATCAGTCCAAAAAAAGAAATATATTAAATTTTTTTCTTTTAAAAGTGCAGTTGTTTGTGATTTTAATTTTGTCAAATGGAAGAGTTTTGTAGAGATAAGTAAAATAGTTCTCGTTTTTCAAAATTCAAAATGGCGGATTCAATATGGCGGGAGATTTTAAAAAAATTTATCAGACTCGACTGTAACTGGAATGGAAAAATTTCAAAATGGCGGATTCGAAATGGCGGGAAATTTGTAAAAAAAATTGATCGGATTCGATTGAAATTGGATACTCAGGGGTTTTCTGGGGTCCTGATTACGAATCTTATGTTCGTTTTTCAAAATTCAAAATGGCGGGAAATTTGTAAAAAATTGATCGGATTCAATTGAAACTGCATACACGGTGGTTTTCAGGATTGGTGATTACAAATATGATGTTGTTTTTTAAAATTTAAAATGGCGGACCCAATATGGCGGGAGAGTTTTAAAAAACTGATCGGATAACATTGAAACTCGATACTCGGGGTTTTTTTGGAATTTACAAATTTCTGGCGGGATTTGTAATCAGCGTCTCTGAAAAAAGATTTTGTTATTATAGACCTGGGCACATAAATTGTTATTGTTTATTATTTTATTATGATTTCAGAAAGTACATCGAGTAATGATGAGTTGAAGATCGAGGCGCATGAATTCTTCCAAAATGACATTTGATTAGTGATGCCGTCGATCGAGATTTTCCGAGACCGATACGATATCGATACGATACTCCACTGAAGTATCGGTTTTGTCTCGATCGGTTTTCGTATCGTATCGGTTTAGTCTCGGAAAAGTAGTCTCATATCGGTATCGTATCGGAATTTCGATACTACCAGTGCCAGATGTGAAACTTCTTCAAACAGCATAAAGAAGGGAACGTACAACTGAGCAAAACTGTCTCCGGACACGAAAAGTAGATTTGGGACTGCAGAAAACTGACCGTTGCCAACATGGGTTTTATTACATCCTTTGTATTTTTGAAGCATTGAAGCATTTATGTATTATAGAGCGGGACCGGGAAGGAGTTTGAAATTTTGTTTTAAATGTCTCATTAAATATCAAACTCACAAAATTTTTATATCGTCAAATTTTGTAGATAATAATGAGATCTACAACTTTTATTCCAAACATTTTTTTCTAAAGGCAATAATAAAAAAGTTATAAACAAAAAAGAAGTAAAAATTAGGAGATCAAAATTTTAAAATTTAATTAACTCCTTTATTATTAATTTTAGAGTAAAAACAGTTCAGAGATATTTTGTAGAGTGTTTTCAACCAAGTAATTTAAATAGTTACATTTTCCATCCGTTCATTTTTGTAGATTTTAGAGCAGTGCAAAGGCGGTTACATTTGAAAAATAACGGCTTACAGAAGCCCGCGTAACACAAGACTCTCACTACTCACTATAAGAAAAATTTTGGATTCAACTTTATTTAACAATTAGAATATGAGGAACGATATTTCAAAATTAGAACACATAGAGGGCACACTCCCCTATCAGAAAACATATGTTAACACACAAAATTTTGGTGTGTCTGGCCGCCATTTTGTTTTAAAGTTTGAAATTTTGATCTGAATTTATCTCATTAAATATCAAACTCACAAAATTTTTATATCAACATATTATGTAGATAATAGTGCGATCTACAACTTTTATTTACAACATTTTTTTCTAAAGGCAATAATAAAAAAGTTATAAACACAAAAGAAGTAAAAATTAGGAGATGAAAATTTTAAAATTAATTTAACTCCTTTATTGTTAATTTTAAAGTAAAAACAGTTCAGAGGTACTTTGTAGAGTGTTTTCAACCGATTAATTTAATTAGTTTTATTTTTTCATCCGTTTATTTTTGTAGATTTTACAGCAGTGTAAAAGTGGATACATTTGAAAACTAACCCTTTACGGAAGCCCACTGACCACAAAAAAGTTTATAGATATACCCGACTTTGCATTACTGTAAAATTTATAATAATAAATGGATTGAAAAATTTAGCTAATCAAATTAGTGGAAAATACTCTACAAAATACATCGGAACTGTTTTTACTCTAAAATTAATAATAAAGGAGTTAATTAAATTTTAAAATTTTCATCTCCTAATTTTTACCTCTTTTTTGTTTATAACTTTTTTATTATTGTCTTTAGAAAAAAATGTTGTAAATAAAAGTTGTAGATTGCACTATTATCTACAAAATTTGTTGATATAAAAATTTTGTGAGTTTGATATTTAATGAGATAAATTCAGATCAAAATTTCAAACTTTAAAACAAAATGGCGGCCAGACACATCAAAATTTTGTGTGTTAACATATGTTTTCTGATAGGGGAGTGTGCCCTCTATGTGTTCTAATTTTGAAATATCGTTCCTCATATTCTAATTGTTAAATAAAGTTGAATCCAAAATTTTTCTTATAGTGAGTAGTGAGAGTCTTGTGTTACGCGGGCTTCTGTAAGCCGTTATTTTTCAAATGTAACCTCCTTTGCACTGCTCTAAAATTTACAAAAATGAACGGATGGAAAAATGAAACAATTTAAATTACTTGGTTGAAAACACTTTACAAAATACCTCAGAACTGTATTTACTCTAAAATTAATAATAAAGGAGTTAATTAAATTTTAAAATTTTCATCTCCTAATTTTTACTTCTTTTTTGTTTATAACTTTTTTATTATTGTCTTTAGAAAAAAATGTTGTAAATAAAAGTTGTAGATCGCACTATTATCTACAAAATTTGTTGATATAAAAATTTTGTGAGTTTGATATTTAATGAGATACATTTAAAACAAAATTTCAAACTTTAAAACAAAATGGCGGCCAAACGCACCAAAATTTTGGGTGGCAACATGGGTTTTCTGATAAGGGAGGGTGTCCTCTATATGTTCCAATTTTCAAATATTGTTCCTCATATTTTGCATACTCAACTCCTTCCCGGTGCTGCACTAAGGGTGGTCCAAAACAAAAAAAATTTTTTTTAATGCTCTCACCCCCTAGGATTGTTCTATATCGAAAAAAAATACTCCTATTTTTTTATTTTTTAATATTTAGATGGAGCTCAAAGCGCTCAAAGTTTCCCATGCAAAATGCATGGGAAAAAAAGACTTTTTCGTAGAAATGGTATAGAACCCTTGAAAATCATAGTTTTCAATCGCTCAACTCTGCTTCTCTTTAAGAGACTTCAAACAACAATGACAAATTGTTTATTTAACAATTTTTTAATATTAACTATTTTTTATAGGGCCCCAAAAAAACCCCATAAATTACAAAATTATGAAAAAATCGTTAAAAAATATTTTTTACGATTTTTATGTGAGTTTTCTCCTATATTTTGAATAAATAACATAAATATTGATTTTTAATCATTATTCCATGTAATTGCTAATTTGTATAAACAAATTATTATTATTTATTTACAACTTTTTATCAAATTGAGCTAGAGAGTTGCAAATTTTTCGTAATTTTGCAACTTATCGAGGCCATTGGAGCCAAGCACAAACAAAAAAGTTAAAATAATAATTTTAACAATTGTTTAAACAAATTATATTGTTTATTTTCAAGATTTGCACAAATTGAGCTACAGAGATGCAACTTTTTCTTAATTTTGCAATTTTTCGAGTTCAGTGAAGCCATGTACTAACAAAAAACAAAAATAATTTTTACAATTGTTTAAACAAATTATATTGTTTATTATCAACTTTTTATTAAATAGAGCTACAGGGATGCAACTTTTATAGGCTTATAAAAGCAAGTACACCTGACTCTCTTTATATGCAACTCTTCGGGCTGGGTCTTTCATATAGCGAATTGTAAACAAACGCTCGAAACGCATTGTCCGTTGCTACCCCTCTCACGTCTTTGTCCCTACATGCTCGACGCTCAACTCTAATTCCCTTTTCTTCTTATTCGCAGAATGTCATATTTCGAACCTTCATATAAAGAGAGTGCGGTATATTAGCAACAAAATGAGAAAATAAATGTTAACAATTGTTTCAACAATTTAATAATGTTTATTTCTATCTTTTCATTGAATATAGCTAGAAAGACCAAAAAGTGTCGATCAATTTATAAACGAGGATTTAATGACCTTTTTTTATGTTTTAAAATGTAAACTTCTTTTCTAGAGGAACATCTCTCACTATGGCATCAGAATGTCGATTATTACGCTTGTATAACAATTGTAAATTGTCTAAATTTAATTAATGACAATGCAGAGCAAAACGTTAAATTATTACCTGATTTCAACAAACTAATATAACAAGAGATAAGGATCAAAAAAAAAATAACGAAATTATATTTTAATTATAATTATAAATTATAATTAATTATAATTATGTCTTACAGTCATTCCTACCTCTCAACAAAAGAAAACTTGCAAATCTTAGAGAAAGTTGCAACTCTCTAGCCCTATTTCTTAAAAAGTTGATTATAACATATAAAATTTGTTGAAACAATTGTTAACATTTATTTTCTCATTTTGTTGCTAACACTTGCTTTTATAAGCCTATAAAAGTTGCAAAATTGAAAAAAGTTGCATCTCTGTAGCTCTATTTAATGAAAAGTTGATAATAAAGAATATAATTTGTTTAAACCATTGTAAAAATTATTTTTAGTTTGTTGTGAGTACATGGCTTCACTGAACTCGAAAAGTTGCAAAATTAAGAAAAAGTTGCATCTCTGTTTTTAATAAAAAGTTGATAATAAACAATATAATTTGTTTAAACAATTGTAAACATTATTTTTAGTTTATTGTTAGTACATGGTTTCACTGAATAACTGAATATGATTAAAGTGTTTGATTTCTACAATTATAATTATACTCTTCCTTTTCCTGATTAATTATGTAATTAAAATTTTTTTATTATTCAAAATAATTTCTAAGTTTTTGAATTCCAATTTTTGGAAAAAATATTTAAAAAATTTTTAATTTATTATTAAGCGAAGTGAAATTCAAATGAGGAGAGTCTTTAGGGTTCCTTTATTATGATCCAAAATTAAGTGATAGAAAAATTTTTAATAACAAATTATTTACTTTTGAGTCTCTAACTTGATATAATTTAATTACAAAATGTATTCCTTGGACCAAATTCTATAAACCCCCTCATTACAAAATTTTATGTATAATAATAAAACATTTCAAAATGTTGTTATTAATGAAAATTTTATATTTAACATTATAATTATAATTTACAAGAGAAGTAACATTTCAAAATCTTTAACGTGAGCCTTTCACAAACTCTTCGTTAGGATCTCCTTAGAAATTTCATTTCCCTGTTAGACATTCCACATCTGGCACTGGTAGTATCGAAATTCCGATACGATACCGATATGAGACTACTTTTCCGATACTAAACCGATCCGAGACAAAACCGATACTTTGTCTCAGAAACCGAGACCGATACGATATTTTTCCGTGACTTTCCGATACGATACCGAGAAAATATCGTATCGGACGGCATCACTACATTTGATCGAATGGACTTTTGATCGAATGGACTTTCCACCGAATGGACATTTGATCAAATGTCCATTCGGTCGAATGTCCATTCAATCAAAAGTCCATTCGATCAAAAGTCCATTCGGTCGAAAGTCCATTCGATCAAAAGTTCATTCGATCAAAAGTCCATTCGGTGGAAAGTCCAATCGATCAAAAGTCCATTCGATCAAATGTAAATTCGGTGGAAAGTCCATTCGATCAAATGTCCATTCGATCTAATGACCATTAGATCAAATGGCATTCGATCAAATGTCATTTTGGAAGAATTCATGCGCCTCTTGAAGATCACTCGTAGAGAAATATTCGATGTTGTCAAAACGCATCTGCTATCAAAAAGTCTTAACGAGATTCTCACAATTTACCCCCCGGGTAACGATTTTTAGAAAGATTTAGGCACTTTTTGCATTTTATGTCCGCCATGTTGGATCTGCCATTTTGTTTTTTCCAAAAATAATATTAAATTCGAAATCAGTGACCCCAAAAACCCCAGAGTAACGATTTTCAGAAAGATTTAAGCACTTTTTGCATTTTATGTCCATCATATTGAATCCGCCATTTTGTTTTTTTCAAAAATAATATCAAATTCGAAATCAGTGACCCCAAAAACCCCCGAGTAACAATTTTTAGAAAGATTAAAGCACTTTTTGCATTTTATGTCCGCCATATTGGATCCGACATTTTGTTTTTTTTAAAAATAATACCAAATTCGAAATCAGTGACCCCAAAAACCCCCGAATAACGATTTTTAGAAAAATTAAAGCACTTTTTGCATTTTATGTCCGCCATATTGGATCCGCCATTTTGTTTTTTTCAAAAATAATATCAAATTCGAAATCAGTGACCCCAAAAACCTCCGAGTAACGATTTTTAGAAAGATTTAAGCACTTCTTAGACTTTTGACCACGTTTTTGGCGATTTGAACCACTGTGCAGTGGTCGGAATAACAGAAAAGCTGGACAAAATCCAAAAATGCATTAAAAATTCTGAATAGTAATAGCATAAAGATTTTTTGGGTTCCTAATAACGAATCTGGCGCTAGATTTGTAAAATTAAAAATGGCGGGTCAAATATGGCGGACAGTTTTTTTTTAAGAAAATGATGGATTTTCTTGAAACTTGGTATTTAAAGATTTGTAGGATTGCAGATTGCAAATATTTTTATAAATTTACGATTTTCAAAATGGCCGACACAGTATTGCGGCCATTTTTTTAAAAAATGCTGGATTTGTTTTAAACTTGGTATTTAGTGGATTTTAGGGTTGCTGATTATTTTAAACTTGAAAAATTGCAAAATTTAAAAAAATTGCATCCCTCTAACTTTTCTTTTTATTAACTACAGATATTTTGTGCATCGGCCTACAATTCTCGTTAATAAACAAAAGGGGCAAATTAGGGCAAACTTTATTACTAAGTAAAAATTCTAGATACTTTTGTCTGAATAAATCTACAAAAAAGGTCGCAGCGGATGACAGCATTTGAAAGTATTTCTATAATTAATCTGAATTTTAAATAACACTGCCGCATAAATAAGCTGCACTTTCTAACATATTTCGTTTAGTTCAATCAAATAGTTTATTGGAACCCATTTTTTGATTGTTTCACATGTACCTCAATAATAGCAACCCTTAAAACTCCTAAATACCAAGTTTATAACAAATCCAGCATTTTTAAAAAAGCATCCGCCATATTGTGTCGGACATTTTGAAAATCGTAAATTTGTAAAAAATTTGCAATCTGCAACCCTAAAAAATTTTAAATACCAAGTTTCAAGAAAATCCAGCATTAATAAAAAAAAACAGTTCGCCATATTAAACCCGCCATTTTTAATTTTGAAAATCTAGCGCCAGATTCGTTATTAGGAATCAAAAAAATATTTATGCACTTACTATTAAGAATTTTTAATACTTTTTTGAGTTTTGTCCAGCTTTTTCGCTATTCTGACCACTGTGCGTAAGGTTGTAGTAAGCTTACATACTAAGCTTGTTGTAAGCTTACATGATGTATAAGCTGAAGTTTACAACGTAAGGTTACTGTAAGCTTACAGTAAGCTTACAAGGTAAGGTTGTGGCTCGTAACCTTATAGCGTAAGGTTGTTATAAGATTACAACAAGCTTACGATGTAAAGTTGTCATTCTTCACGGAAAAAAATGAAATGTCTGCAGTGGGTAACTAATATTTGCTGTTGAATTTAACAAAATTAGTAACCACAGCAAATTATTTGCTATGACAATGAATAAAGTTTGCTGTGATAAACAATAATAGACAAATTTTTTAAAATTTACTCTTACAGCAAACTTGTTTACTCTCACAGTAAATTTGTTCGCTGTCCCTATATTTGTAAACTTATTTTGACGTGGCTGCGAATAATTTACTGCCACAGTAAACTTCTTCTATGCGTGTTAAATAAAATAAAATTAATTAAGGCCTTTTTGCAGGACGCCGTTGATGATATGATCACTAAACATATTGACGAAGGCATTAAAGATAATATTGAAAACTTTGACGCCAACGAGTTTCGAACCTATCTAACCTAACTACCGAACCTAAACGTGAACTCATTAAACCCCACGGCTATCGAGGACTTGAAATATATTCCAGAAACCCAGTTGCGAATTTTGGTCGGCAGCCAGAGTTTGTCCGTCGGGCCAAGGTCGGCACAACTCTGGCATGCGTAGTTACGTCTGCCAGAGTTGGCCCAACTATATTTTTTTTCAAGTTCCCAAAGTTGGGCCGACTCTGCAAGCCAACTATGGCACTCGCAGTTTTCCCGACCGTCGGCCCAACCTTGCCCAGAGTTTCCCCGACCGTTGGGAAAACTCTGTAAAACACAGGTTAAAAGACTCTAAATTTAGAGGTCGGCCCAACCTTGCCCAGAGTTTCCCCGACCGTTAGGTAAACTTTGTAGAACACAGTTTAAAAGCCTCTAAATTTGGAGGTCGGCCCAACCTTGCCCAGAGTTTCCCCGACCGTTGGGAAAACTCTGTAAAACACAGTTAAAAAGACTCTAAATTTAGAGGTCGGCCCAACCTTGCCCAGAGTTTTCCCGACCGTTGGGGAAACTTTGTAAAACACAGTTAAAAAGACTCTAAATTTGGAGGTCGGGCCAACCTTGCACAGAGTTTCCCCGACCGTTGGGAAAACTCTGTAAAACACAGGTTAAAAGACTCTAAATTTAGAGGTCAGCCCAACCTTGCCCAGAGTTTTCCCGACCGTTGGGGAAACTTTGTAAAACACAGTTTAAAAGACTCTAAATTTGGAGGTCGGGCCAACCTTGCACAGAGTTTCTCCGACCGTTGGGGAAACTCTGTAAAACACAGGTTAAAAGACTCTAAATTTAGAGGTCGGCCCAACCTTGCCCAGAGTTTCCCCGACTGTTGGGAAAACTCTGTAAAACACAGGTTAAAAGACTCTAAATTTAGAGGTCGGCCCAACCTTGCTCAGAGTTTCCCCGACCGTTGGGGAAACTTTGTAAAACACAGTTTAAAAGGCTCTAAATTTGGAGGTCGGACCAACTTTGCCTAGAGTTTTCCCGATCGTTGGAGAAAATCATTGATTTTTTTTAGAAACATTAAAAATGTTATTTATTAATTTATTTAGCATAATTAAAAAGTAGCAAAAATATTTTTTTTAAATTTAAATAGATAAAAAAAAGTCTACAAAAGAATTGTTAATATATTTCAACAATAAGAAGTTTAGGAAAATTAAACCAAAAATATTCTAATAATAATAGTCTTAAAACACTTCTAAAATCAATTTTAAAAACTTGTTGACAATCAAAAATGTTTTGAAAATAATAATTAAGTTTACAAAGAAATAGACATTTATTTATTGAATGTTGTAATCTTATAATAAATGATGATGCGATGAATTAAATCAAAGTGATAAATCAGTAGCAGACCTGATTTTTTTATTTTTCTTCCATTTGTTTATAAAAATTTGTTCAATCAAATTAATTTTCAAAAAATTTTTAACTTCAAAGTCATCATTTATTCCACTCTGCTCTTTCCTATAATCGTTTTTTAATATGATTTTAGAAATATCATTGTATTCCTAAGCGTAAGCTGAGATGAGTACAGAGTCATTGTCATTATTTATTAACTATTTAAAATAAACAGAATTGGAAATTTTA
Source organism: Ganaspis brasiliensis (assembly GCA_037103525.1). Lineage (NCBI taxonomy): Eukaryota > Metazoa > Arthropoda > Insecta > Hymenoptera > Figitidae > Ganaspis > Ganaspis brasiliensis. The sequence continues at coordinate 3,392,378 of JAZKLR010000074.1, read as the reverse complement.
AGAAATCACTTTGTTTATTTTGTTATTTTTTCTTTACTATCAATTGCCGCGATTTATTTTTAATAATTTTCATCTTATTTCTATTTGTTTATAACAATTTGTTTAAACAAATTATTTTTTAAACAATTATTAACGTCAAAAATCATTATTTGGTCCATCGTCATCATTCCATTATTCAATTATTTAGTATCTGAGTCTCTCTAAGAATAGGCGGTAATGAGTTAAGCTATATAGTTGATTTATAATTTCTTATTGCAATCAGTGATACTATGGTGCATAGCGTACTGGACTGTCAGCTGGAGGACCAGGGTTCGAATCTTCGTGACTACAAAAGTTTTTCTGTTTCAGGTTCTAATAATATATGTAATTTAAACTATTAATATTTATGTGATTGAATTTATAAACTGTATTATGTAATTATATGTACTTTAATTAATGATAAAATTTAGATAAAGTAGTAGGTTGGCCTAACTTTGGGATGAGTAGTTGGGCCAACTTCGGAAGCAGTAGATGGCCCGACTATGAATACCGTTGGTCGGCGAACCGTTATCATTTTGCTGGTTGGCCCAACTTTGGGATGAATAGTTGGGCCAACTTTGGGAACAGTAGTCGGCCCGACTTTGGGGTCAGTAGTTAAGCCGACTTTTTGGATGGCGAAACTCTGGGCTTTGAGGTTGGCCCAACTTTGGGCTCAGTAGTTGGGCCGACTATGAGTACCGTCGGTCGGCGAACCGTTATCATTTTGCTAGTTGGCCCGACCTACGGCATGCAGAGTTGGACCAACCGCCGCAAGGTTGGCCCGACCGTGGGCCGACGGACAATTCGCACCTGGGAAATGTAAATCATGTTACCAGAGAAATTTCCAAGGTAAAACCACAAGTCTACGATGTAAGCTTACCAAGACCTTACGGTGTAAGGTTACCACGACCCACACAGCACAAGATATTTCCTGAAACTTGCCTGACCCTGACAGTCAAAGTTCCGAAATATCCCACTGAATGTTCCGTCAATATTGATGCAAGTACTAAAATGTCCGCTTATGAGGCAATATTGACAAAAAAAACTTGAGAGAATATTTTATTGTAATATTTTTTGGAACATTGTTTTTGGAGAGATCCAAAGTGACCCGGTAAAAAAACTTTCATTAAAAAGTATTAAAATGTTTCATACATTCAAATCCCTGATTGTGCCAAACTTTTTAATTCAAAGAAAACGAATTAAATCAGTTTCAGTTTAATGCGTTTTAATCATTTACTAAAAAAAAAACAAAAAAAAACGAAGCTAGGAGTTCTAGCTAGGAGGTCTTTAGATTTATGTCTGGTAACAGACAATTAGCTAATTAAGATTCTAAGATTATTGCCAAATTCAATAAATATTAACATTAATTAATAATTTCTTGATTGTGCTAAATACCATCAAAAACAAAAATTATAAAATTCACATTAAGTTTGATCAAGCTTGTTAACACAAATGCTATTGCCTGATTTCTTTATAGACGTTTCGTTTGTCAAAGACAAGACTAATTAGCAAATGTTGAATAATTAGAAATGAAAATGTCGTACAAACTATTTTTTCCTGATACAAAAAAAGGCTAAATATTTTGAAATTATTTTTCCATGCTTCAAAAATAATGTTTAAGAAATAATATTTAGTTTTTTTATAGCAAAAGAATTCAGTTACACTACTTGTGTTCTAATTAATCAACAGTTGCTATTTTAATATTGTCTTTTACGATCGAGAAACATCAAATTGATATCAGGTAAAAGCATTTCTGTTCACATCACGTTCGATCGTAGGTTTTAATTCAAAATAACATTATTAAAGTGCATTAAAATTTCGCATAGGGCGTTCAAAATTTAATAATATTGAAACTAATTTTTTTATTATCAATATTTAAAATAAATTGTATTAAAATTTCCATATTCATACAGTTATTCAAAAGTAATCAAATGAGTTACATACATGTCCTAAAAAAGGCATTAAAAAGCAATGAAATATATTTCTGCAAAATGGCGTCTTTTCATTTGGAATAAGAATGCATTAAATGTACAACAAACTAATCTTAATTTTAGGCATTAAAAATATTTTGCACAATCAGGGATTTAATAAAATTAAAATGAATTAAATTTGGCATTAAAGCGTCGAAACTTTAATACTCACTAATGAATACTATTATTATTCAGGCACAAGTTATCAAATTCTGATATGCAAGTTAAAAGGGATATTTTATAATAAAAAAATTGAAAATTAAATATATTTTACTCAAAACAGTGAAAATATATAACCATAAAATAGAAAAATTGTTCATATTGAAAAAACGTATTTTTCCATTCCAAATTGTTAAAAATTATTATCATTAGTGTTGATTGATTGAAATAAATGACTGATATTTAAATTAATAGTATATTAATCAACAAGGGGTTAAAGTCAGTCCAATTTGTTTACGATGATGTTTGTGTACGAGTGATCATCGTAACCAAATTGGACTGACTTTCAACCCGTGTTGCTTACGATACTTTTTATTCCAAAGGCACAAACAAGGTGCTTTGAAATGCTTGTAGATTAGGGTCTAAATGCGATCATTTGTTTGACCGTATGAAAATGGCGCGGCCTCCATTTTCTCCCTAAGGTGAAAAAAATGCATGGATCAGCTGTTCATTCTTTTCCCCTAGGGAAAAGATGGACGACATTTTCACACGGCCGAACAAATGAATGCGTTTAGACCCTGGCCTACAGGCATCTAAAAGCGCCATGTTTGTGCCTGTGGGATAAAAATTAAATTATTGTAGTTTGTTTAACGTAATATAACTATATAGTAGATTCCTCATGCGTTCGAGCGACCCAACTAACCCCCGTCAAAACGACCCAACTGACCCCGGTGCAGTTTTCAAATATTTGATTTTTTTCTATCGATACTGCAAATATAAATTAAAATCTCTTCATTATCCTTTAAAAGCAACTATCCAAAGATCAAAATTTAATAATTAAACTTTTTCTAAAACTATTACTCTGAAAGATATAACAACAAAACCAAGTGGGTTAAAATTTACTTTGGAGTATCAAAATTAGTTTTTTTTACATTAACTATAAATTAATGGTGATATAATATAGAAACTTGGCACAAACTTGCATCTCACTATGTAAAATATTTTTTGTGTAGAAAGGAATTAATTCGACTAATAACATTTGAGTAAACTGCAATGACCCAACCTACCTCCGACCCAACTAGTCCCGGTCTTCCCTATTTAATAACTTTGGTTTAAGTAAATTACACGGAGAAAATGTTTCAGGTAAAGTTTACCATGTTAGCATGATACACCTCGGATCAAAGTGATTTTTAGAAAACTTTACCATTCAATTTATAATAGAAATTATTCAAGAATTAGAAATGTTTTATACAAAAATATGGATACACATCACTCTCCAGCATGGTAATTTGATGGTTGGAGGGCGATTCCTCGATTGCCAGAAAGTTGAGCTGGATGACAAGGCGCTGAGTTCGAATTCTTGAGCTCAGCGCGCCTCGACAATGCTCTTGTCAAGGCTCCTGCTCACCAGCATGGTAAAGTTTTGCCAACTAGATGATCTTTTCTATTTAACCAAAAAATAAAAAGATTTCCTTCATATTAATTACAGATTTATTTGCTATCAAGATTACTTATTTCGCTCATTATAATTACATTTAACGATACAATCACGATCATAGTTTTAACCTTAAGATTAATTTAATATTCTTTTGAACTATACAAGACGCGATTTACTTAAACTAAACTTACGCCGCAATATACAAATATCTATACACATTCACGCACACCGAACACGCTCGAATACATTTGAAATTAGAGATTCAAACTTTCCTTATATTCTAACTGAGTAGAATTGTATCCCTTTATGAGAAACGGTTTTAATTCTTATATCTTTAGACTGAATAATTTTAATTTAAAACAATTATGTATTAATTATTGCTTCCTTCCTTGATCAATTTTTTATATAAATCATGTTTCAAAGTTTTGGTAATTTCTATTAAATCCTTCTTTTTTTTCTTGCACAAATCTGTGAATCTAATTCAAAATGTTAATTTAGAACTTATTTTATATTTTAAATTCTAAAAAGTATGACCAAAATATTATATTCGTGTAAAATAGTTTTTTAATATGAAAAAAATTTTTATTTAATGTATAAAGTTATAATTATTCAGTACAATAATTAAATAAAATTTAAAGGTCTTGTTATAAAAATAACTTGTGGATATTTTAAAAATTATTATATATAATGTGTACAAATTTAACAATTATCTAAATTTCAAAAATAGATATAATTAACAAAATCTTTGACTTTATCTTTTATCCACTTTAAATCAATTTCACTTGTGTTAATTTCGATTTCCGAGACTCCTGTATTATATAATTTTTAAATAAAGTAATTTAATAATATGACAGAAAATTCTCATTTATCAAAATTTTAATTCTTACAATGTTTAAAAAACCTAATATACATTTATTAAAAATATATTATATGTATTATATATATATATATATATATATATATTAATATAAATGTTATTTAATATAATAATTTTTATAGAAACAAATTTGTATTTTTCTGAATTAAAAGTTTAATAACCTAGAAAATCCTATCTGTTCTTTTAATCTGAATTAGTTAAAAATAATTAATTATTAATAAAATCGTGTCTGACTTTTTATATCAGCAATTAATGAAAAATAGCTACTATAATTAATAAAAAATTACTATAATTATTAGTAAAAAAATAACTAAAAAAATATTAAATTTTGACTAATTGTACTAATAATCAGAATTTTACTAAAATATTATCTATTTTGATATAACCTAAAAATAAATTTAACTAATAATTATTTATTTTTTACTAAATGATTAGTAGAAATATAGCTATTTGAAATAATGGCTAACTTTTTGATTTCAAGCTAGTTATTTTTAACTAACTCAGATTTAGAGAATTTGTTAAACGTTATTTATGAAAATAAATATTATTTTGAATAAGAATTTGAATAAATAAAAGTAATTACAACTAAAAATTTAAAATAATGAATTAAGTAGATCTTATAAAGGTATAATAAATAAAAAGTAAGAAAAATAATAATTTTAAAAAATGACATTTAGCTATTTAAAAATAGTAAAGAGTAAAAATTACCATAATTGGGAATTTTCTAAGCAAGAAAGAAACTTTAAAATATAAAAAATCTTCCTTTAAATTACAAGAAATTTTTATTTGCAAAAAAATTTACAAACATAGAAGTTTAGAAGTTGTAAAATATGTTTTATATTTTAATTTTACTATGATAAAAAAATCAAGTAGAGCATCATATCTGAAATATATTTAGGTAATTTACTTTTTAATTAACGTAAAATACAAATATTGTTTAATTTATTATAAAATTTATCATTTTAGTATTAAATGTAAATTTCTTTTCTCACAATTACGATGATTTGCGATCAAGTTTTAATATCCCATTAATTAGACAGAGATTCTTGTTTGCAGATATGTTGTTTTTATATAAAATTCTTAATGGGATTATAAACTGTCCGTATATCTTGAGTAGTTTCAAATTGTATGCTCCTTACAAAAAACTCAGGGATATACCACAAAGATTACCGAGATTCTATGTCGAGGTGACTGATAAAGACTACGCATCTAATTCTATTACTCGGCGTTTAAGTAGGGAGGCAAATTTATTCTGTGAGAGTGTAAACTTCTTTGAACCTAATGTTGATAAATTTATTATTGCGTTGAAAGACTGTCTATTAAAATGATATAGCTGCAGCCATCGAAATTAGTTATTATATTATTGTTTTAGTACCTAGCTGTGATCTAGGTTTAGATTTAAGTTAATACTTTTGTATGAAAGGGCGTTGCCCGTTTAATAATAAATAAATAAATAAATAAATATTCAGAATTAAACTATTTATAGAAATAGACAATTAAAGAATCAAACTATTATAAGAATTTAAAAAATAAACTAATTGAAAGAGTAGTCAGTAAAATATGAAATATGTAACAAGTTTTCGTTTAAAATTTTGTTGTCATAGTTTCATGTTATAATTCAACGTAAGCTAGGCTAGCCTCTAATATAAGTATTAAAATTAATAATTTAAAAATCATTCTTCTTCGTTTTAATAGAAAGAGTTCTTGTGGAATTAACAGACACATGATACGAACTCCGATTACCCGCAGCATGGTAAACTTCTGCACATTTCTCGGCAAACTCTTTTCAACTTTAATGCACATTTTACAGCTTTAAGCGAGTAGTCTTTTTCAGTCTACTTTTGACTCTCAAGTACCACGTATATGGGAAAATTTTTCTTATTTTTTGAAAATAACTATCAGAATTTTGAACACAATATCTCAATTGTAACTTTGATCCGAGGTCCTGCATATAATATGGGAAAGATTACCTCAAACGTTTTCCCCGTGTATTTGTGAAAGAACATTTTTATATAAAAAAGAAACACAATTTCTTTTTGTTCATATCTCAATAATTTTACAAGTTTTTGTTTAAATCCTTTGCATTATTAATCCGTAGTAACGTAAATATGACCAGAAAATTATAAATTTTTTTTATAATAACGTCTTAAAATATTTTTTTGTAAAAGCTCGTATGACTTCAACTTGTCGCATATTCCTCCTTAATTCATTTTTATTACAGATTTTAGTTTGTCAATTAATATGTTATTAAAAGAGAATTAAAGATGTATAAATCATTTGAACAATAATTACATAATTGTTGAATAAGAATTCTTTAATTCTAATTACAAATATTTGTAATAATTTTTTGTATTATCTATTTTTAATTGTCTATATGGGGGATTATTTCTCAAGTGTCACAGGTCCGAAAATCAAGTTTATTCTATCGGGCTGAAACTTGGACAAATTGTTGTCCTATTGAATAGTAATGAATTGAAAAAAATTTTTGAATATATATAGAAGAAATATTTAGCGTGCGGGAGGGGATGAAATTTTTGATTTTTTTAAGGAAACTGTTTACTTTGATAATTTGTTATTCTTTTAATTTTAATTGAAACAAATTTTGAAATACCAGTTTCAATAGATTTTTTTACTCTCTTTCGATTGGTCATATTATTTTTTACAAGAAAAATTTTTCTGATCCCTAAAAATGAAAAATAAAAAGAACTTTTTTTTCAAAAAGGGTTGGACTTTTTTATCTTTTTTAAAAGAGTCGTCTGTCTTATGTAGATAATGACGTTGCAATTTTTTTATGGATATTTGTATCGAGCAACTGATTTATTTGTGCCTCTCAAAGCTGTTTATTATTGTTACCTCGGCATCGATTGGTTATTGTTTGTTATTATTTATTTGTTAGATCATGCTATGTATATTTTTATTTATATAGCATGATTTAACAAATAAATAATAACAAACAATAACCAATCGATGCAGAGGTAACAATAATAATAATAATATTAAAGTTATAACTAAAGTCTCGAACAGCTTTGAGAGGCACAAATAAATCAGTTGCTCGATACAAATATCCATAAAAAAATTGCAACGTCATTAACTACATAAGACAGACGATTCTTTTAAAAAAATAAAAAGATAAAAAAGTCCAGCCCTTCTTGAAAAAAAATGTTCTTTTTATTTTTCATTTTTAGGGGTAAGAAAAATTTTTCTTGTAAAAAATAATATGACCAATCGAAAGAGAGTAAAAAAATCTATTGAAACTGGTATTTCAAAAATTGTTTCAATTAAAATTAAAAGAACAACAAATTATCAAAGTAAACAGTTTCCTTAAAAAAATCAAAAATTTCATCCCCTCCCCCACGCTAAATATTTCTTCTATATTCAAGATTTTTTTCCAATTTATTACTATTCAATAAGACAACGTTTTGTCCAAGTTTCAGTCCGATAGTATAAACTTGCTTTTCGGACCTGTGACACTTGAGAAACAATCCCCCATATGAGGCAAAATTCCTGAACTGTCCAGGTCAAAAAATAAAATTTATTCAAAAATTATTTTGTAAAAAAAAAACATTTTTTATCATCGAATAGTCTGTAAAAAAAGCTTTAAAAATCACTATATATATGTTAACTTTTATGCAATATACTTAGAAATATAATGAATTTAAAAAACTACATTTTAAAAAAATTCAAAATTTTAAAACTGTGTAACTCAAAAACTATTTCATGGAATTTGAAAATATTTGGTATTTACACTTTCACTAACAATGGAAACATTTTAGCAAAGTTTGAATAAATTTTATTTTTTGACCTGGACAGTTCAGGAATTTTGCCCCATATATGAATAATTTAGAAATTAAGTAATTAATTTTTTTGAATTGTTTACTGTTCTTTAGGAAATAATACTTCTTTGTATGATGTAGTATGTAAGTGTAAAAATTATTATTATTATTTTGTTATTAGTATTATTATTTACTTGTCAAATTTAATTTTTAAAAAAATTATTCTTGTTTTCCAATATAAATATTGGGCCAGTAATGGTAACCAATAATAAAAATGACAATTTTGTTATTTGGACAGCCAATTATTGATTTTATTATTTTATTATTACAAGACTGTAATCATCCGAAAATTCAACCATAAATAATATACCAATATTGGTATATTATTATCATCCACACTGAAAGAATTTTGGGTGTGCATCAGCTCCCTAATGTGGGAAGACAACGCCACCTGACGCTGGAGTCACTGATGCTCCTCTAAAAGCTCACCCATGTACAAAATTACATTAGGCGCTCTTGCTACTCCTTCAAAATGTACATTACCTAACACTTATAAAAGACTGTAGGTACTCCTGCGTGCGGAGCCACAGCTGAACTAGTGTAAAGTCAAATTTCTTTGATTGCAGTAAAAACTTATTAGCTCCTATTGGCAATTTTCCACTGGGATATTATACACCAAAGTGCCAATTTGATTTTCGTAAATTGTGAGTCAGTAATGTAAAGGATTCTCTCAAATGAAGATATAATTTATTGTAACAAGAAAAAATGCTTTTTTAATATTTTATTTATGTAAATAATGTTTGTAAGAAATTTACTGTATTCCAGACGTGTATTTTAATGAAAATTGTAAATTGCATGTTCATACACAAATTATATTTAAACAAATTTTATATAATAGAACTAAGTGAATGGGGCCTTAGTAGAATCTCATCCTACCAGAAAGAATCTTATTATGGATTAATATAAAATTCACCAGTACTGGAAAATAGTGCAAACCATTTTTTTTTAATTTTTGCTAATTTCTAATATAACTCTATAATTTTCTGAAATAATCAGATTGAGAGATTCACTATTTCTCAATGTTTATTTGCACAGTGTTAACACAAAAAAATTTCTAAACATGCAAAGTGCTTAATGCGTTCATTTTATTGTTAGTGCCAATTTTTATTCACTGTAAAATTTATTATATGTACCACCACTCAGATAACATGCGATGTCTTCCAAAATCAAATAATATATTATTTGTTAGCTGACATCTCTCTCGAACAAGAAGGGCGTTATTGGAGAAAATCTAAATGTAAAAATATGTGATTCAGGTTTCTGAAAAATGTAAATATTCTTACAGCATGCGATAATAATTAAAAGAAAATCAGGTAAACAAAAATCCGCCAGAAAAAGATGAAGCATTCTTAGAGTAATACAATATTTTTAAAAGAAAACAATTTATAAGAATTAAATGTTCAGTAAATAATTATCATGTGCTGTTCTTCCATACTGGAAAATCCTATATAGGTTCCTAGTAGGAATCCTATAAGATTTCTACGTAGATTCTTATAGTATTCTATATAGGATTCTATGTAGATTCCTATAGGAAAAACGCATGTGATTTTGTATAGATATGACATAGGAAAACATATAATATCCTATTGGGTTAAATTTCACATTTCTATAGGAAAACATATATTTTCCTATGTTATATCTATAGGAATCTTATATTTTATATATTATTATCTTATACGATCCTATAGGATCATATATGAAAACCTATAGGAAAACATATAGTTTCCTATATTGGTTCACATATGAAATCCTATAGGAAAACATATATTTTCCTATAAGTATCCTATAGATATGAAATAGGAAGATATATAATTACATATAGGATCATGTATGGAAACCTATAGGAAAACATATACTTGCCTATACTAGATCACATATGAAATATGTCGACCCATATAGGTGAGAGAACACACCTACCGGCATTTCTATGGAATGAACTCTCTTTTATAAGAAGAGATGCTTACCTATGTGGGTCGACATATAGGATCCTATGTGAAATCCTATATGAATTCCTATACGAGAGATTCATAGAAATGCCGCTAGGTGCGCTCTCTCACCTAAACACACAAACGAGTCTAGATAGGGAAGATATAAAAAGGGAGAGCTCTCATGTGTTTGAAGCAGTTAAGTTTAAATTCTGACATTGACTCAGTGCGGAGGTATGCGCATTTGAAAAAAGTCATTTTCAGAAATCCTATGTAGGATCCTACCTAGGACCCTATATAAATTCCTATATGCTGACCCATATACACTCCCATATGGGACTCTCATAGGAACCCTATAGGAAAACATGTAGTTTCCTATATAGATTGTCATAGGAAACTACACGCTTTCCTATAGGAATCCACGTACGATCCTATATAGGAAAACATAAATTTCTGCTCCAATTTAGTAAGAATTATATATCTTCCAATTTCATATCTATAGGATACTTAGAGGAAAATATATGTTTTCCTATAGGATTTCATATGTGAACCAATATAGGAACCAATATATGTTTTCCTATAGGTTTTCATATATGATCCTATAGGAAAACATATATTTTCCTATGTTATATCTATAGGAATCTTATAGGAAAATATATGTTTTCCTATAGAAATGTGAAATTTAACCCTATAGGATATTATATGTTTTCCTATGTCATATCTATACAAAATCACATGCGTTTTTCCTATAGGAATGTTCCTATAGGAATCTACATAGAATCCTATATAGAATACTATAAGAATCTACGTAGAAATCTTATAGGATTCCTACTAGGAACCTATATAGGATTATATAAAATTGAATTGACTTCTGTGATTTTCACTACAAAGAAATCAATTTTTTGACACCTCGAAATTAACACAAAAGTTTTTTTTAAACAATTTTAAAAGTGTCACAGATCGAAGTGAATCAATCGAAAAAATAAGTCCATGCATATTTACTTTAACCTTTCGGTGGCACAGGTTAAAATTGTTCGATTGGGCTGTCCTTGTGCACAGCTAATTTTTTTCACATTCTAAAGAAAACTCAACCCGGCGACTTAAGAAAAAGAAATTCAAACTTTCCCAAAATAACGGTCATGAGTTTTCATGAGGTTTTAATAAGATTGCTAAGTTTGGTTGTGGGCACTTAAATTGTTTCGGTTGTAGGCACCACTCTCTTTTTTGACAAATCGTGAAATGTCGTCGTCGATGTAATCATAGCCCACACAGCACAATTCCTTGCCTGAAGTTTGAGCAAAGTTGGCACTGCAAACTTCGCAAGTTTGCATTTGACATTTATGAAAACTTGACCTAATCAACAAAATGTCCGCTTGTGCAGAAAGTTTGACGTTTGAAACTTGCTGGAAACTTTCACTGCAAATTTCAACTTGAGGCCTTGCGCAGTTAATTTCTATGATAGCTAGGGCTGCGCAATAGATTTTTTTAAACCTCCCATAGGGATCACAATGATGTGATACAAATTCATTCAATCCACACAAAAAAATTTTTTTACCTTTAAATCGATCTTTTCTAGAACCTTTCCTGAAACTTGCGAGGAAAGTTTTCAATTACCAACCAGGTTATACTTGCCGCAAGTTGTCCCGTCAAGCTTTCTGCACAAGCGGACATTTTCTTGGTTAGGTCAACTTTTCATTTAAATGTCAAATGCAAACTTGCGAAGTTTGCAGTGCCAACTTCGCTCAAACTTCAGGCAAGGAATTGTGAAAAAGATGTGAAGAGGAATTGAGAAGAATGTAAAGTGGACTTGAAGTGAAAGTGAAGTGGACTTAAAGTGAAAAGTGTCATCTTATGTAAACTATTTTACCGATGAAGGCTTTTAAGGGGGCAGACCTAGTAAGAATTTTGAAAAAATCGGTTTCGTTTTTTTTTTTGCATTTTTTAAAACTAGAATATTTCAGAAGGACGGTACCGTCGGCAATTGTTAGTCCACTTTCATATTTGCATTAAAAATTTGTCCAGTGTTATTCGTTGATATTTTGATTGAAATTTTGATTGTAACATATATTAAAGATTAGAATCTTCTCTTCAAAATGAAACAAAGAAACTTTAAAAACATGAAGTCATTCTTAAGATATCATTAAATTTATTAAGTTATACAGTTGCATTTTTCGAACCACGATTTATGCGAAACAATAGCATCGCGCCTTGCCGGCAGGGCCGAATAGGCGTTTAATGTAATTCGTGGTGCCCGGTATTTGGAGTTTTTGTTTCTTTTAAAAAATCATCAGATATTTATTGGACTGATAATTAATAACTGACTAGTTGATGACAATTTTTGTGATTTTCCTTAGGCGGGGTCAGACAGTCGTTGTAGAAGAGACCCAATTCCGATCCTACGGTAGAGGATCGTGAAGTTCTGCCGATCCTACGTTGAGGATCGTGAAATCGGTAACACACACGTTTAGCTTCCGATCCTGTGAAGAGGATCGAGGAAGGAAATAAATTACAATTAAAATCACCGAAAATTGTACTGTATACACAACTCTACTACAGCAAGACTATATATCTGTACATAATGTTATAAATAAAATTGATTTTAATGACATTACCTTGACTGAGAATAATATAATAAATAAATTAATGAATATTGATGTTAATAAAGGTCCAGGTACAGATAAAATACCACCCTTCTTTCTTCGGACGTTCTGTTATTATTTTGTTAAGCCATTAAAAATTCTATTTAATTTATCTTTGAATACTAATTTATTTTCGTTCGAATGGAAAAAGGGTATAATAGTACCTGTTTATAAAAGTGGAGATAAAAGTAACATTGCAAACTATCGTCATATTACTATTCTTAGCGACATACCGAAAATTTTTGAAGGTTTATTGTACGACTCAATTTATTTAAATATCTCAAATTACATCATAGAGGAACAACATGGTTTTGTACGTGCCTGATCAACTGTCACTAATCTTGGTATATACACAAATTGTCTAATGTTACATCTTGAATCTGGTGAGCAAGTTGATGCAATCCATGTTGACCTTGCTAAGACTTTTGATAAAATAGATCATAATATAATTTTATGTAAACTGGAACTCATGGGCATGCCTAAAAATTTAGTCTCATTTTTTAGAAGCTACCTAGCAGATAGATTTCACTTCGTTAGAGTTGGGCATGACCAACTCTAACCAAGTGAAATTCAGAATAGTCGTGCACGATTATTCTGAACCGTTGCAGTCTACATCGGGAGTTCCTAAGGGGTTACATTTGGGACCATTTTTATTTATCATATACATTAATAATATAAAATCTGTTTCTATGTACTCTTCTTTTTTGTTATTTGCGGATGATTTAAAATTTTTCAAAACCATTCATTCAGATAATCCTTGTCGTGACTCCCAACAACTGCAGTCTGACCTTGATCGACTTGCTATGTGGTGTTGCAGTAATCACATGTCTATTAATTTAGAAAAAAGTTCAGTAATATCCTTTGCAAAAAAAAGACATTTTTATACTGCTATACTATTGATGCAGTCTGCCCTAGGGATCGTGAGGAAATGGTGTGATCAAACTGGGCTGTCTGTTAACCCTCAGAAGACGAACTTAGTAATCTTCACTAAGAAATATAAGGTCCCAAAACTAAGAGGACCTGTATTTTATAGAAAAGAAATTGCGATTATCAGGTCGACGAAATATCTAGGAGTCATCCTGGATAGTAAGTTGAACTGGAATGAACATTTCGAGTATCAGCGCAATAAATTTTGCACTGCCTTTTGGATCTACAGGAGAGCGATACGATCATCCTGGGGGATAAGGTCGAACATGGTATATTGGCTGTACCAGATGGTTCTAAAACCCATATTCATGCACGCTGCAATATTCTGGTAACCCAGAACCAAATTAGCTACGGTTAAAGGTAAACTGGAAAGTCTCCAGGCTATGATTTTTAGGGTAATTACTGGAGCTATGAAAACCACGCCAACTGCGGCGTTGGGATTTATGCCCTCAAAAAGAACCTTTACACTTCTCAGTTGTTGCTGAAGCGGCGCTCACCATGAGAAGACTTAAAGCACAAAAGAAATGGAAATCTGGGGGAATTCATACCAAATTCACAGGCTCCATTCTATCCATTCCTGAAATTAATATGGAACAAGATAGAATGACAAAGAAAGTTAAATTTAAACCTTTATTCCAGGTCGTTTTCCCTTCTAGAGAAGACTGGAAAAAGGGCTTCCCACTAGGTGGGGAAGTGTGGTACACGGACGGCTCCAGGATGAGTTGTAACACGGGATCCGGTATCTACAGGAGTACTGGCTGCAATAGAGTGTCAATTTTATTAGGACACTTTGCTACAGTCTAGTAGGCTGAAGTTTGTGCAATCCTTTTTTGGGCACAAATGATCCTTGAAAAAGAAACATTTGACAGAAGGATAAGCATATGTGTGGATAGTCAGGTAGCTCTAGTAGCCTTGAAAAATCCAGTAGTCGAATCAAAACTGGTCTGGGCTCTAGCTAGAATAGGGTCAGAAACACAGATGATAGGACCGGAACCGGCTCTAGGCATTGTGCCGAGCGGGGTTAAGGGGGCATATACAGTCGTGGCGAGAAAAACTAGGCCATTTTCTCGATTTTTTTTTTACAAGATAGTAATTATTTATTAAAAAACTATTTATACCATTCAATTGCACATGCTTTAAGGTAGAAAAAAATATTTTATTATATTAAATTATTTGAAAATAGTGGACGTAAACGCTGTTTTCCTGAAACGCCTTTTTTTTAAGGTGTCTTGCGGTGGACATGATAAGTCGAGAATGCTTCATCTGAAATCAAAATCCCAAAAAAATTTCAGTAGTATATTGCAATATCTAGGGGGTGAACGAAGGGTTTGTCAAAATTTGAAATTAAAAAAAATGGCGACGATTTTACCAAAAAGTTCGATAATTGACATTTTTTGCTCCTAAATTTTTTTTTTTTTATTTAAATTTTAAATCTTTCGTTCACCCCCTACTTTTTGAGATAATTAATAAGTGGTATAAATTTGGTGTTGATCTAGTTGATAGTTTTTGAATAATCGTGTCCACCACAAAGGTACTTTTGAAAAAACAAGATTCTGAGATAATCGCGTTTAAAGTTTTGTAGTTTTCGTATTTAAAATTAATTTTTTTCTACTTACATCGAGTCAATGATTCCAGGACCATATAATACTCCTTCTGTGTCCTCTGCAGACTCAAAAACATCGATTTGAAAATAAATGGCCCCGCCTATACCGACCAGCAGCTGCATGATCCGATTGTAGCTGCGCATGTAGTCTTCTTTAAATATTTATAACTACAGTTCTAATGCCCCGGTGGTTATGAAATTTACTGAGAGTATTCTTTAGAATATATACTTCAAGAATATGCAATAAAAAAATATGCATTTTTTGGTCATTCACGACTGTACATGCCCCCTTAAGGGAGCAATATCGATGCGTACAAAGAAAGCATGAAGCCCATTGGGCGGGGACTGAGGTGGGAAGGCAAGTAAAGAATCTTTTGGGCTTAAAGCTCAATAAGAAACTTTCACAAGAACTTCTTGGTCTCGGTAGGGCCAGGGTGAAAACCGTGGTTCAACTGTTCACTGGGCACGGCTTTCTTAACGCATTCAAAATTGGTAGAATAACATTATCAAGATGTAGAAAATGTGAGGGAGATAATGAAACATCAACCCACATACTATGTCAGTGCCCAGCTCTCGCTGAGGCTAGACTAGTAAGCTGGGGATTAGCTTTTACCAATCCCGAGTATGTTACACGCGTACCCTTGAAAGAGATCCTGAACTTCTGGGAAAGAACAGTTCTCTGAATGCGGTGAGTTTGTTCCTTTAGAGCGAATTGTTGGGCGAGTACAATGGTTATTTACCTAAGTGTCTACTTGTCCTTGTGAAAATCCTCTATAAAGCTCGGTTTAGATTAGATTAGATTACTGCTATACTATTGATTCGGTTGAGCTTATTAGTGTAAATCGAATTCGTGATTTACGAATATTATTATGTAAGGATCTCTCTTTCAATTAACACATTTCGGAAACACTTCAAAAAGCTTTAAAAACCCTGGGATTTGTGATGAGAAACGCATCCGTTTTTTATAATATGGTAACTCTTAAAGTATTATATTTTACTCTTGTTCGATCAATTCTTGAATACGAGTCTATTCTTTGGGTACCATATTATAATTTTAATTTATTAAGACTTGAACGAGTTCAGAATAGATTTCTTTTGTTTGCGGCTTACCAACTTAAGATACATATTAAATCTCATGCCCATGACTACAGTCATCTCCGCTCTCTGCTTAATATTCCTAAATTAACTTCCAGATTTTTGTACATTGACATTCTTTTTCTTCATAAATTAATTAATGGATATTTATCTTGTAAACAATTACAATCATTTAATTATATGAATCACCTAGAGCAATCAGATATTCTCTTTATATCATTTCACAAGACGAATTAGGAAGTTCACTCTCTAATTAGCAGGTAAAGCAGAGAGCCAAATGGCGTAGCTGATAGCATTGATTTATTTGAGCCGAATATTGAAAGGTTTAAACTACTCTTGCGCCGAATTATCTTTGATAGCAATAGTTTTTAAGTTCACCTAGCAGTTATTGTTATTGTGTTCATGATTTAAACAAATCGCAAGGTGCAACTTATTAGTTATTAAGAATACTATGTACGAAAGAGTATATCCCGTTTATGATTAAATAAATAATAAATGCTAACATCAAAACAAAACCTCTTTCAAAATCAGGTTAATTTCACTTGCTTTTTAAAGTTAACAAAATTAATAACAAGACAAAACCTATTAAATTTTTTTCGTGAAATGGGTTTCCGGTTTCAATATAAAAAAAGTTCAAATGGATTTTCATATTTTCACATTTCTCCATAGAAGACATTCAAAAAAGAAAAAGCAGACAGTTTGTGCAGAAACCGCACAAGTCCATAAATCGAAATTGTTCAGGAATCAATGAAAACTGTTTTTCTTGTAATTGTGATAATTTTTTTTTAATTCTGCGTTTTGTATAATTTTCTACTAACCTATAAGCTTAAAAGTTAAATACGATTGGTTTATATTTTAATTAATATGGGGTATAAAAAAATCAACTTTTGGACTTAAGCGGTTTCTGCACAAAATGAAATGGAAAACACAGAAAATGTATTAAATCAAGTGAAGTATCATAGTTTTATTAAATTTTTAGTAACATTTATTAAAAAATTTTAATTTGGATAAATTTTATTAGCATTTTATAATATAAATAATAAACATTTTTTAAAAATCACTTTCCAACGTTTTCTGAACAATTATCACATAATTCACTATTTTTTATTTCTGCCTTGCTTTGAGTCCATTTTATTTATAATATAAACTGTTTAATATAAGTTATTTAACAACGACTAAAACACTTCAAAAATATCACAAATAAATATTATTTCATCCATTACGCATCTTCGAGCGCAGCTTGGAATCATGGACTTGTGCTGTTTCTGCACGAAAAGAGAATTTGTTTATTTTTTTTTAAGAGTTTAGAGTTTAGTAACTTATGTAATATTTTACTAGATAGCAGAGCTTCATTTAAAGATACATTTTTCATAAGAAAGTGATAAAAAAATGGACTTGTGTCATAAACAAATTACTTTTTATTTCATAAAATCAGTTAACAGTTGCTTTTTTAATAACGAGGTTTATATTAAAAATTTTTAGGCAAGAAATTTCAATTGTAAAACGGTAAGTTAAATTAAACATTAATGAATCCAAATAAAAATATTATAAAGATTATAAAAGTAAAGGATATAAATAAATTAATTTCTAATGTATACACAAATTTTTTTCCGAAAAGTTTCAATCTTTCAATTTACTGCTTATTTTAGTTTAAAATCAATGAGAAAAAAGCCAGAGGTCGTCAACTGCAATTTTGCGCGAACGAAGAATATATTCTCAAAAAAATAGTTAAGAATACTTAGGAATACATGGAAATATTTAGGAATACTTGAGAATAGGGAATGTTCAGAATAGTTGGTAAAGTATAAGAATATAAGGGAATATTAAGAAGAATATGACTGAATATTTATGGGAATATGTTTAAATATCTAAGAATACTAGCTAATATTTAGGAGAATTCTTTAATGTTCTCGAAGATTCTGCTTCTATTTGAATATTTCTTAATGTTACTTCAAAAATATTGAATAAGGACGTAAATAAATTAAAAGCCTATATGGAAAATTGGTAGTTAATTGCATGAATTGGAAACACAGGTTAGCTGCAAATTTCCATTTTCAAAAATCCCCGATTTTTTCATGACTTTTCACTGACTCATTTTTTTTCCTGACTAAAAATTTTTTCAGTTACTTTAAAATCTGTCTTTAAATGATAAAAAGTTTTTTTTTTGAAGTTTCTCATACATTTACTAGGGTGGTTTTTTTTTTCGACAATTTTTTTCAGTCCTCACCCGAAATTTGCTTGGATATATCGTAAGAAAAATTGCCTGGAAATTACAGCCCCTAATATTAATTTTAAGTACTCGCCCAAAGCATTAAAAGATTTTCCATGTAAAATAAACGTAAATCGACCTACTTTTTTTTCAAATTTCTATAACTTTAGCGCATTTTATGTTATTCCATTGGTCTTTTTCTTGATTTACTCAGAATTTCTATAACTTTGTCGCATTTTATGCTATTCCATTGGTCTTTTTCTTGATTTACTCAGAATTGAACTTTCTACAAAAGTTCCCCTTAGCGCAAAAGTATAAGTTGTACTGGTGAGTTGATACAGGTCGCTAAAAATGAATTTTAGCCTTAAAAATTTTATAGTAGGTATCTCAAGAAATATTACACAACTCAACAAACAAAAAATTTTTTTTTGCCTAAAGTTCATTTTACAATTTTTCTGTTTTTTATGCTCCAAAATGAAGGAAAAATAACCTTATATTGTTTAAAGTTTGCTTTTGTAGTAATAATTCAAATAATATATATTTTCTAGTTTTTATAGCAGAATTAAAAAGTTTTTGTTAGTCCACAAATTAAAAAACTTTTTGTCAGTGAAAAATTTTCAGAATTGCTTACAGTGTTAACAGTGGCGTACTAAGCATTTTTGGCGCCCGGGGCAAAAGGCAATTTTTGCCGTCCCTTATTGAAAATTATTTCATCGATTTGCCGCCTCCAACTGCATTGGGCTCGAGGTTGGCGCCCGGGGCGACTGCACCCTCTGCCCCCCTCTAGATACGATACTGGCTTACAGATGTTCAAAAAAACGCCTGGAATAGTTTCAAAGAAGTAGGGAATAACAAAGTCGAAAATTATAAAGAAATAGTCGAGGATTTGCTAAAGAACTTTAAAGCCATGGGTTGCCGGATGTCCTTGAAAGTGCATATGCTACATTCTCATCTAGATAAATTTGAGAACAATATGGGAGCGTATTCAGAAGAGCAAGGAGAACGTTTCCATCAAGACCTTATGAACTTTGAATGCCGTTATCAAGGCCAATACAATGAAAACATGATGAGTGACTATATTTGGGGATTAATACGAGAAAGTACGTACGAACATCAAAGAAAGAGCAACAAGGTCCATTTTTAATCTTTTTTCCACAATTTTAAAGACAAATGTAATATTTGAAGTAAATAAAACTAATAGGCAAAAGTATTGTTTTATGTTTTTTAAAAAAATCAATTTCATAGCATAAATTTTCAAAAAATCGTAAAAACGTTCTCTTTACTACAAAAGCAAACTTTACTATGCAATATAATTTTTCTTCGAATATCTGTCCATAGTACAACATAATCGGTACTTAAAAAAAAAAGGCAAAATTCGTGTTGACTTGTGTTATCTAAGCGATTGTCTCTATAGAACCAATTTTGTAGGAAATTAAATTTTCAACAAATTTGCCATTTACATCTTTTTGGTCAAATCAAATTTTTTGGAGATAACAGCAAAAAAACTCTAATTTTGGGTAAAATTCATCTTTAGCGGCCAGTATCAACTCACCAATACAACTTATACTTTCGCGCCAACGCACAGTGGTCGGAAACTGAAATTTACTGTTCACGGCCACCTACAGCTCGTCATACTTTATCGATTATAATTTTTTTTTTAAATACTCAGTATTAAATTTTCAACAAACGTAAGGAAACCGATTTTTTAATTTAACCTTCAATTACTAAATAACATTTAAACAAACAAAGTTGCAAAATTGAGTATTTTTGAAATATCAGTCATTATTTTTCTATGAATTAGTGTAATCTATCTTTTATTAATCATAACCACTAAGAAAAAGTGTAAGGAATGTAAATATGATTAATACAAAAGTTTATTAATTGTTATAAACAATTAAATTTAACAAATTTTAAAATTAATGATTTTCTTAAAGAAATTGTTTTCTGTTTTATAATAACGATATCTTTTAAATAAAAATATTAGTTAGGAACAATAAATTACTAAATTAATTACTATAAAACACTTTTAAACAATTAATTTAAAAAATTATAAAAATAATTAACTTCTTATCCATTAGTGCCTAAGCCAAAACTGGCAGTCGAAATTAATTATTTTTATAATTTTTTAAATTTAATGTTTAAAAGTCTTTTATAGTAATTAGTTTAGTAATTTATTGTTCTGAATTAGCATTTTCATTTTAAAAATATCATTCTTATAAAACAAAAAACAGTTTCTTTAAAAAAATCATTAATTTCAAAATTTGTTAAATTTAATGGTTTATAACAATAAATAAAATGTTTATTAATCATATTTACATTCGTTACACTTTTTCCTAGTGATTATGATTAATAAAAGATAGATCACACTAATTTATAGAAAAATAATGACTGGTATTTCAAAAATACTCAATTTTGCAACTTTGTTTAAATATTTAGTAATTGAACGTTAAATTAAAAAATTGGTTTCCTTACATTTCTTGAAAATTTGAAACTGAGTATTTAAAAAAAAATTATTTATATCGATAAAGAATTACGATCTGTAGGTGGCCGTGAACAGTAAATTTCAGTTTCCGACCACTGTGCAACGGGCACTTTTGTAGAGTGTTTAATTCTAAGTAAATCAAGAACAAGACCAATAGAGTAGCATAAAATTGCGACAAAGTTATTGAAATTTGAAAAAAAAGTAGGTCGACTTACGTTTATTTTACATGGAAAATCTTTTAATTCTTTGGGCGAGTACTTAACGTAATTGTTTCAAAAATAAAAATCATAGAGAACGTAATAAAACTTTCAGCAAAAAAGTTTAATGTTCAATACGTATTTCTATAAAATATAAAATTAATTTACGACTTATCTTCTAAGATATGATTATTTTAAAGTCAGTATTTTTACTCTCTAAATTTGAATTAGTCAAAATTTGGCTAATAGAATTAGTAGCGTCAGTTTTGACTGTTGAATTAGTTATTTCATCTCTTTCTACGAAAAAAAATAGTCATATTCCTTTGCTAAATGAATTAGTAATGATATTCTACTAATTTATTTTGTCGGCATGTCCCTACTGTAAAAACGTGCGTGTGATCTGTCGTAAGAAGGTAGGTATGTACTTACATGTGTACGCATATAAGATCTCAGGTGACACAGACGAGATCTCGTATAAGATCTTATGCGTACACATGTAAGTACATACCTACCTTCTTACGACAGATCACACGCACGTTTTTACTGTAGGGGTATTAAGCTGGCTCTACATGTGAACCTAACACCCCTGACAAATAAGCGTCACCGATTGCGGACTAAAAAGGTGCCGATAAAGTCCGCATTTGGTACCGAATCGGTCCTGACGTTAGAAATTAAAATTCATATGTTCTAATTAACTTGTACAGTATTTATTTAATGAAATTAGTTAATTCTATAATCATTTTAATAAGTATTATTTTTTATTAAGGAAAGAAAAATTAAAAAATATAGAATTCAAATTTTACATTTTTTTTTACTTTTTCTTTCAATAATAAAAAATAATACTTATTAAAATGATTACAGAATTAACTAATTTCATTAAATAAATACTGTACAAGTTAATTGGAACATATGAATTTTAATTTCTAACATCAGGACCGATTCGGTACAAAATGCGGACTTTATCGGCACCTTTTTAGTCCGCAATCGGTGACGCTTATTTGCCAGGGACTGCTCCGCACGCACGTCGTGCATGAGATAGAAAAGGACGGAGAGAGTCTCTGTCCTTTTCTATCTCGTGCAAGTCGGGTCCGACATGTCGTGCCGGTTAGCTTCGCATGTGGAGTCAGCTACATGCAGAGCTAACTTTGATCCGACACGACATGTTGGAACTTGTCGATAGAAAAGGACAGAGTCCTTTTTTATCTCATGCAAGACGTGCGTACGGACCAGTGCTAGGTTCACATGTAGAGCCAGCTTTACAAATTGAATAAGTCAAAATAATAAAACATAACCTTACATTATAATACATAATAGACATTACTTTTTTCAAGTAATCTTGAAACACAATACTTTTCTTTATGTGATAATAAAGTATTTAATTATTATTTAAAATAAAACAATCTCTTACATGTAGAATAAATGAATTAAAAGTTTATTCTAACATTTTTTTAACTGTGACTCAAAATGTAGTAATGAAAGAATGTTTTTCTGAGAATAAAACTCAATAATAAATTCAAGATTAAATTTTTAAATTAACTTTCTTTAAAATTTATCGGAATTTAATTTAAAATATTGTATTTTTTTATAACGGAATTGAAATTTGTTATTTTACATAATTGCATCTGGTTGTACAGCTTATAATTTTTAGCTATTATTTTATAAAAACTTGGTAAATAACAGCATATTGATTTGTATGTACACATAATTTAGTATAAACATATCAGCTTACCTAATTTGTGTCTTTTGTTTTTAACATTACATTTGCATTAATTAATAAATTAGCGATTTTAAAATTAAAAAATGAAAGACTGGATTACACAGCCCCACAAAAAAAAAAAAGTGTCATGTACTTTTGACCGGAATACCTTAGCCCTATGTATTTTGACGCGCTGAACACGAATCCGAAGTCCATTTTGCTCCATCACGTCAGGATTTTTTTCTAACCTCAAAATACATGTCGGATTTTGAGAGGTAGGCGATTTTTTAAAAAAATTTATGGATTTACTTCAAACTTGGTATCTGGAGGGTTTTTTGGGTCGCTGATTATGAATCTGAAGTTAGATTTTCAAAATTCAAAATGGCGGATCCAATATGGCGGACGAATTTTTAAAAAATTTGAAGATTTATCAGGAATAAGATGCAGAATGGAACAATGTACTTTCTTATTTGGCTTCTGCACCAAACATATCCAATCTGTTACCAAGGAATATTTTATGATAAAATTGTAATAGAAGTCATATTTGAAAATGTAAGAAACTCGCTTCGAAATCACACTCAGCAACTTAAAAACCTGAAGATACCAAATTTCATATAAATTTCGAAAATATGACGTCAGATTCGCAATCAGCGACCCAAAAAATCCCCAGATACCAAGTTTGAAGTAAATCTTCAAATTTTTTCAAAATTCGTCCGCCATATTGGATCCGCCATTTTGAATTTTGAAAATCTAACTTCAGATTCGTAATCAGCGACCCAAAAAACCCCCAGATACCAAGTTTGAAGTAAATCCATAAATTTTTTTAAAAAATCGCCTACCTCTCAAAATTCGACATGTTTTTTGAGGTTAGAAAAAAATCCTGACGTGATGGAGCAAAATGGACTTCGGATTCGTGTTCAGCGCGTCAAAATACATAGGGCTAAGGTATTCCGGTCAAAAGTACATGACACTTTTTTTTTTGTGGGGCTGTGTTATTTTACTAATTCCAATTTATTAGTAAAACACATTGTAAACTAATTATCTATAATTGACAGTGTTACTGTATGTGTGGTCTATAGTAAGAATGTCTTCAAATTTCTTATGAAATCCTACAGCGTGCGTTGCGTGGATAGTTGGTTAAGCTGGCTCTACATGTGAACCTAACACTGCTCCGCACGCACGTCGTGCATGAGATAGAAAAGGACGGAGAGAGTCTCTGTCCTTTTCTATCTCGTGCAAGTCGGGTCCGACATGTCGTGTCGGATCAAAGTTAGCTTTGCATGTAGAGCCAGCTTTAGGGCTGCGGACTGTTAGTGTTAGGGTCGTGCGTTCAATCCCCGGCGACAGGGGATTTTTCTGTTAGGTAGTTGATTATTAGTTAAAATTAGTTAAGGAGTTTAATACTAATACTGTTTGTAGGCTTCCAAATTTATTTATTTTTTTAATTACAGTTTGGGAATAGTTTATCAACATTCGTTTGATGTAATTTAACGACGATGTGTTAGATGATTTATATTTTATAGTCTACAAATTCATTTAGTACCTAAAGCTACAAATTCATTTAGTTACACATTTGTTAGTGATTGAATTAGTACCTGCTGACTAATTCACAGTCAACGAATCCGCCCTATTTGAATTAGTCATTAATGACTGAGAATTAGTCATTTTTGACTAATTCAGATTTAGAGAGATACACAGGTATAGGTTAAAATACATCTTTTTGGTGACAATTTTTTTAATATCCAATAGATAAATCATACGAATCAAGTTGAAAAATTAGATTTCAATAATTAAAAGTTTGTAGATTACATAAATTTAAATTTTACCTTATTTCACCGAAAGATAAGAAAGTAAAATTAAATAAATAATTAAATTTTTCAAGTTTTTTTTTGTTTTATCGAAAGTTTATACATATGACAACATCGCTTTTTTAAACGATTCAGAATTATTTGGAAAATTCCATTTTTAACCTCTTTGTTTGACATTTGTAAAAATTTAATGTTTACTATTAGTACAAAACAATTGAATGCAATTTTGAAGTTAACCTCTTTAGAAAAGCAACGCAACGTTGCCACGATAAACTATATGAAAATTACATCGGTAATCAAATAAGGTTTATTTTTCACACTTATTTTTATTTAATTAGTTTTTCATGTTGAAAGTTTATCATTCAAGTTTAAAAGATGTTTTTAATATCTATTGACCACATCTAAATGTAATTATGATTACCTTTTCATCCAAAAAATCAATTTGATTTACGATCGAGAAACATCAAATTGATATCAGGTAAGACAATTTCTGTTCACATCAGGTTCGATCGCAGGTTTTAATTCAAAATAACATTATTAAAGTGCATTAGAATTTCGCATGGGGCGTTCAAAATTCTATAGTATTGAAACTAATTTTTTTAATTATCAATATTTAAAATAAATTATATTAAAATTTCCATATTCATACAGTTATTCAAAAGTAATCAAATGAGTTACATTTATTTCCTAAAAAAGGCATTAAAGTTCACAATCAGGGATTTAATAAAATTAAAATGAATTAAATTTGGCATTAAAGTGTAAAAACTTTAATACTTACTAATGAATACTATTATTATTCAGGCACAAGTTATCAAATTCTGATATGCAAGTTAAAAAAAATTGGAATAAATATTCATATTTGTTGTAAGGAAAAGGTTGGGAACGATAGTTGTAGACTTGGTTTCTGGAGAGGGTCATACATGAGAAAGAAAAAGACAACACTACAGCTAAGTGCTAAGACCCCTCCTGAGAGTAAAAAGATAGAAATTCTATCATTTAGAATAATTTTTTATCCCTGAGATAGAAAAAGTTAAAAAATTTTATCCCATTCTATCTGATCCTATCTCTTATGTATTTAAACCTATCCCTTTCATTCTTTTGTCTATGTCTTATTATCTCATCTCAATCCTTTTTTAACCCTGCCTATTAATTCTTATCAGTTTTTATCTCCTCTCAATATTTCTTTATTTAGTTCTATCTCTCTGTTTATATTACGAATTGCATATCTCTTCCAATAACTTTAATTCAATCTCACCCTATCCTTGTTCTATCGCACTCTATCGCACTCTATCACATACTATCCTCTAATGAATAAAACTTACAGTCTGTCTCTTTCAATCACCTTTTTTTTATCCTAACCAATTTTCTTAATCCCTACATATTACTTTTTCTGTCCTTGGTCAATGACATCAATATCCAATCTCTTTTAGTTTTCCTTCTCTATTCCCTAACATTAAAACTGTAGCTATTTCTCATATAATCGCTTTGTGCAAACCCACCAGGGTATAGCTGTCCTGTAATTTGATGATATAATAAGGGATGGAAAGAGATAAAATATTTTTAATTTGAGTAATAAAACTAAGAATAGAAAAGATAAGATAGACATACTTAAACTCAGGTTATAAAGTTAACCCTCTGACGGTTTAACCAAAATATACTCGCGTTAACGTTTTTCTTTATATTTTAATAACCGAAGATCGGATTAATTTCCCTATAAGCTTAAATTAAAGCTGAATATATGTGTTTTATAGTGCCCAATCATTAAGATAATCAAAATTAATTTATACAAAGTTATGTTGTGTTAAAATTTGTTAATAATATACATGTATTTTTCTATGACATGATCGAACTTACACCAAAGACTAAATCAAAGAAATAAAACTTAAAGAAGGAATAAAAGTAAAATCATGTTTTTCCACGTCAAAAATGATTAAAATATATCTTTACAATTTGTTTATTTATAAATTAACAAATTATAAACAATTAAAATACGATTGATCTTTAAATTTTTTCGTCCGCCATATCGGATCCGCCATTTTGAATTTTTAAAATCTAACTTCTGATTCGTAATCTGCGACCCCGAAGACTATAATAGAACCTGAAAGTAAAAATTTTTCTATACAGGAATAATTTAACCGTTTTGGTACAATTTTTCGACAGTTAATTCAGCCGTCAGAGGGTTAAGGATAGGATGAGCTAAAAATAAACGATAGTTATGAAGAATAGAAAAAGATGGATATACTTTAAATCAGGTTATAGATTTAGGCATACAATGAGATAAAAATAAAGGATAGTTATGAAGAATTGAAAAATATCAATCCCTGCTGCAAGTAAACGGATTCAAATTTTATCCGTTTGAATCCATCTTTTTTTATATCCGTTTGAATAATTTTGCTATACTTCTCCATCCATTTGAATCAGCTGTCCATCTATCTATTCTTTTAAATACTTTTTATATCCGTTCAGCATATACGTATTCTATTAATCAGCGCAAATCATTTTCTAACCGATTTTATCGTTTGATTAAAAAAGTGTCTGGCTATCTGTCTAAATCTGCAGTTTTCTATCCGCATCTTAATCCTTGTCTATCCCTGAGCAACTTTATATTTTTTATCACCTGTTACGGATAAAAGACATTTTAGCATATAGTGTATTAAGCAACAAGGGGCCCGAGACGTAAACGAGTACACAAATATCAACGTAAACAAATTAGACTGACTTTAAACCCATGTTACTTATGATATTTTTTATTCCAAAGGCACAAACAAGGCGATTTTAGATAACCTGATGACAGGGACTAAAAGTCATTCATTTGTTTGACTATATAAAAATAGCGTCAATTTTTAACCAAGAGCAAAAAACACACGCGTCATGCATCCTTTTTTGCCCAAGGGTCCTGATATTTGTCTGAATTAGAAATTTTCTATTCGTCTACCAATACTTGTTTATACGTGAACTTCTACACTGATAAAAGATTTATCCGTGAAAAAGATTTTTCATCAGCTTTAATCGTTTAATGCAAAAAGTGTTCGACGGTCTTCCACTGAATTCTCAAACTCTATCCGTGAGCCCGGACATGACGACAATATGTGTCAGAAAAATCATTTGTAATGAGCAGATAAATGAAACAAAGACAGAGATTGACGTGGCGCCATCTCGTGATTGTGTAACAACCTGAAAGTATTGAAAGCTTTGCAAAGAATGATTTGTGAAGACAGTTATTTTATCCTCAATCAAGATTTTTTAAAAGTAACTTACAGATAGAGAAGAATCGAGAAATGGTACAATTTCTACAGATTCGAATGGATATAGGAATATTTTTTTTAATCAATGTAATGAATTGGATGTAGAAACATTTGCTTAAATCCATCTTTTATTAATAACTGTTAACGATAAATATTATAATAGCTGACGATGAGAAAGAATCGGGTGACAGATTAAAGACTGCGGTTTCAGACGTACAGACAAACGTTTTTATACTAAAAATATTAAAGCGGATAGAAAATGATTTAAACGGATAAAAAGGGATAGAAAATGGAAATAGACTGTAACCTTACATTCCTTAGACTGTCTTTGTACAAACTTTTATAGTCTTAGTTGGTCCAGTGGATAGTAGCAAGGATTTCGACATCCAGAGGCCCGCACGAAAAAAAATTAATCACAAAACTTAAAATGAGTTGAATTCTTAATTGCAGAGAATTAAAAATGTATCTAAATTAAGCATTATAATCAAACTTTTTATAATAAGTTATGCCTTATTTTGCAAAACTTTATATCAGAAAATGCCATTTTATGAAATCTCTAATTTAGAGATATGTTCATTTAACAATCTAGAAATCTATAAAAAAAGGTTATGCTAAAACATATTTTATTATTCGGAAAGGTTTAAAAATGTCTGGTTTTTGCGATATAATGAAGACTTTGACTAAATTTAGATCAATTTTTTTCTTAATAAATTTGCTCTAAAAAAATAATTATTTTTGTCGAATTCTTTTAAACAAAACGTTGTACTATTTTTTAAAAATTTTAAAACACATACATTCTAAGTAATCCGTTTGCTCTAAATTTTAATAACTTAAATTTTATTCGTAATGGGCTATGTATAATATAAGGAATTATACAATGTATAACATTAAAATACTTTATTTCTTATTTTAATAATAATAATAAAATTTTTTACCAAAGAATTGAAAAAATAGATACAAAGCATAATAATTGTAAATGTTGCTGCGATGCATCGGCTGGATCAATCATTTGCTTTTTTTATTGTGTATTTTCCATATATCACAGAGTTTCTAATATTGTTTTTAGGCATAAGAATATGTGTTCATTACAATACTAATATTTTAATCTGATATAAATCCATATCTTAATTTTAAAGATTTTATTACATATCACTTTTGTTTTTAGAGATAATTTATGTTTGAATCTCATATTAAATGTCAAATTTGGATATTCATTTTTTTCCGTGTGGGTTCAAGTCTTTATACGAGCTGATTTTTCTGCTTTAGGTTTGATTTCAATTTATGTATTTCGATATTATGTTTACTATGTATAACTCATAGTAATTTACTATATTAATTGATAACAAATAAATTAAAATTTTACAGTTGGACGATTAGAAAAAGAGATAAAAGAATATAAACAATTAGGCGAAGAGATTTAAATGGATCGAAAAGTTCTATCTTTTTTATCCGTTATTTTATATTCGTTTAAAGACGTCTAATTTCAGCAAGGATCATTTACTTTTAGTTATATAGTTAGAGATAGAATGAAATAAATAAAAAGAATAGAAAAGACTAGATATTCTTTTTTGGTAATAAACCTATGCATCGAAAAATATAGATATTCCAAAATATTTAGGATAGACTGAATGATTGAAAGATATAGAAAAATATTGAAGCCGCCGGATAGATCAGAGATATGAAAAGAAAGAGTTTTAGGAATGCAAATCGCGCATATCCCGGACATAGAAAATTCAATTTATTTCAAACAATAACGTTCCTCTGCTGGCGCTTTTAAGAACTTCAACCATTATAGAATAAGTCGAGTGCAAGTTAAGATGATATCCTATATGAACAGATAGCGTAAAACCGAAACCAGAAAACCATAAAACCAAGAGAGATAGGTTGATATCACTGACTCTCTCACTCTCATGATTTTCTTCTTTAAGTTTTACACTTTCAGCCAATGCTGCCAGCCCTGAGTTGTAGATTTGCGGAGACTCAAGTGCAAACATAAGGATTTCCTTTACAGAATTTGTCAAAATGCGGATTTAAGGAATAGTATATTACGTTACAAGGGAAGAAAGTTCCAAATTTCTCGAAGCCGAGGGCATCATGTCGCGCATTTCACGGCTTTAGAACTTTTTGCACGTGTAGCGTATACTTTTTTGTCTTAACACTGGATCGAAAGACCGTTTTAAAATTCAAATTTAATTATAAAAAACAATTCAATTACGTCCCAGCTGAGAAAGTTAACATTCCGATTGCGCGGCCATCTCTAATTGTTTCTGATTGTTTCGAGCCTCTGTCGGAGACTCGTGGAAGTTTTGCGAGGGCAGGCGTTAAAAATACATACATATAAAAAACAAATAAAGCTAAGCAGGCCTCCAATCGACAAAAGGAACAAAAAAAAGTAGTTTCGAGTCGCATTTCAACACAAAATCAGAGACATAACCACACTTCCTTTAAATAGAAATATTAAATAAATTTAAAGAAAGAAATAATTAATTTTAAAACTCGCGCAATACACTGAGAAAATAAGTTGACTAAATATAACCAGTTTATGATTAAATTTAGCAGAGAGAGGTTGTTGATATAGCACCTGCAAAGCTCTTTGTTTATTATTATTAGCAGATTAAATGCTACTGTTAACCTTGAAGTTTAGTTGTGATCGCCGGTATTTTGTGTGTTTTGTTCAGAGTCCCTTAACCTAGAAATTAGCTAGAGGCTTATTTTCTCAGTGTATATTTGCTCCCGGTAAACTGATTTTACTTCCACTGTTTTAGGGAGCGCACGTGTGCATCCAACTATACGCAAATCTTTGGTTTTCGGATTCGAAATCGAAGCCGAACGTTCGAACTTTCGACCAGGGTGCTAAGAAAAAAAAATTATTTACCATATATTTGTTACATCAAAATTGCCGATATTCGGCTTTTATCAATGCGGATTGCGGATGGGTAGGTCAAACTGCGGTGGAAAATGCGAAAATATGGTGTCCCTGGCAACATTGCTTTCAGCTCACATGGGATTTCACCCTTATCATTGTCAAGAAGATATAGTAAACTGCCATTTAATTGAACTTGACGGAACCAGAAGAAACATTCAAACCCCCGAGTAAACAATTTCATCAAAATTTTACAAAGTCTTTGTCGACATTGACAATTTGTTGTAACTTTAATTATTCGTTAACATAATTTATTTACAACATTCAAATTTGTATCTGTGTAATTTTTTTAGTTTCGGGAGTACTCTAGGTGTGTTTTTAAATAGTTTTTAGCATGTCTCATTCAATTACAGCAACTGGAGATCATTTTTTCTTAAAAATTGCTATTTTTGTTAAACTTTGCAATAAAAAAATTAATATAAACAAATAAAAATTTTGAAATCGAGTTTGACAAATCTTTTCCAAATTTTATAATCTTTCATTTAAAATGAAATTCAGTAACATGGGTTAAGAAATGAAGGTTCTAGACTATTTTCAACACTAAATACCAGTTTGGTCCCACTGTGGGTGTGCCTAGTAGTATTAGAATAAATTTTGTTGTATTTAAATTTACGTAGCGGTTCAAATAAAATGGAAGTTCATTTGAAAGGGAGTTAAATTAGATGAAACCTACACAGTAGAAACGCGCTGTTTCTACCTCAAGGCATTCGCGGGTACGAACTGATTTAGATATTTAAATTCGTTGTTCACTGAGAAAATGAAAAATGACTGAGTATTGCCTGAATACGAATGGTTTCTGTCCATAAAATTGATTCATTTAGACATGAATCATTCCTGTCTAGACATTACTGATTCCTTTTCTTGACAAGAATGATTTATATTAGAGTGGAGAAAAAAAAATTTTTGCATTACGGAATTCTAATAGCGGGGGATTGTTGCCTTGGACATTAGTAGAATACCCCTAATTTTTTTTTGAAATCGGTTAATATCTTCTGTCTCCTTTTTCGGATTAAAATTTTGAGAAATTTGCAAATCCTACATAGAGCTAAGAAAAAAATTTTGTATTACGGAATTCTAATAGCAGAAGGTTGTTGCCTTTGAGGGTCAATAGAATACCCTTCAATTTTGTTTAAATCGGTTAACATGTTCTATCTTCCCTTTTTGATAGAAATTTCGAGATTTTTGCAAATTCTAAAACGTACGCACTACCGTCGGAAATTGTCGGTCAGATCAATAAAAGTAGTTTCAAAAACACAGCTCAATTTAAATCAGGATACATTGGTCAAAAAGTTATATAGGGACTTGGTATTAAAATATTTGGAAATCTTATAAAATTCTGCGTCAGATGGTCTACTAATGCATTGTCTTTGACTTATCAAAGAGATTATATTATTTAAAGAGTTTGGATAAAAATAAGAAAAAGTTTCGAATATCTTTCGATAATAAGTTTAGCTCGTTGCCTGATCTACAAAAAATGTACAAAAAATTTAAAGTTCCCCTTGTTTTCTTTGCTAAATTGTAAGCTTTAAATTGAGCTAAGGAAACTTGAAAAATATCAAGTGGTTCTCGAAATATGACTCAAAATTTTGGAACATTTTTTTTTAAAGTCAGCTAAAACCGTGGTTTTTACTTGAAAATTATGGTTTTTCCAGAAAACCTTCTCGGACGTTTTAAGTCATATTTTAAGAACCACTCTTTTTGATAAAACATTTTTTTTCACTCTTTTTTCTTAAAATATTTCAAGTTTCCTTATCTCAAATTAAAGCTTACAATTCAGCAAAGAAACCTTCAAATTTTTTGTACACTTTTTGTCCACTTTCCTGTCCAGGCAATACTCATTGTCAGTCATGTTTCATTTTCTCAGTGGATATTGTTTTTGTTCATATTGTTATTTTCAAAACATCACGTCACTTATTTAATATTTTATTTTCCATAAAAAATGTAAAGGTGTTTAAATTGGCACGCTATCTTAAATACATCTACACTATCGGCCAAAATAGAGGGACCACTTAGAAAAATTGGATTAAAAACATTACCATCTTTAAAAGCTGACAACTCTGCTGGAAATAAGCGAAATGGAATTTTTTATAGACCATTAGATAGCTTATAAAATTTACCGTTAAATAGTTATATTTTTAGTCATTTTTGACTAATAGAAACAGAACCATCCTTTTCATTTCATAAAAGATATACATGCACGAAATGTAGCGTTTATCATGCAAGTTAGACAAAAAAAGGTTTACATTCTAATCTATTCGGTAGCCAGTACAGAGTTAAACTATCCCCTTATGGAAAAGTGTCGCGACCACACGAAAAAAATGACACGGGAGAAAATGACACGGCAAAGCATACATAAAAATGCCAGGATGCGCAGACGTATTCTACTTATTCTACAGCACTTACGGCTGCGCAGTAAATTTTTTCCTCCCCAAAATGGTGCACAATGTATGTTTATACGAAATTATTATAAAACTAATAATAATAAAAAGTTTTTTAATGGTGCATTCTTTGCCATGTGATTTTTTTCGTGTGGTCGCGAAATAATGACACGCAATGACATTATGAAGTAATGACACGCATCTGTGTCATTATTTTCATGTCACACTTTTCCATAAGGGTCTAAAAGACATGCATTCCAGAAAATAAAAATAATAACTAGAGGTCAGGTAAAGCTAACTGGGACTTCAGCAAAATGAACGTCTGATGAATAATGAACATAGAAATTAATCAAAATCATTAAATAATGTATAATAAAGCTACACTTTATTATAAATTTAAAAATTTTAATATTTGTTACAAATTTTTGATACAGTGGTGTATCCAGACTCGGTTTCTGGAGGGGGTCATACATGAGAGAGAAAGAGACAACGCTATTGTGTTGTCTCTCTCTCTCTCCCCCATGCGAATCCAATTTAGCTCCAAGGGGGGGTCATGACCCCCTTGACCCACCCCCTGGATACGCGCATGTTTTGATATATAAAATATATAAAATTCTTTTTTCCAGTGTAACATCACAGTTCACACCAGCAAACATGATCTGTCATTTAGCGTCTCATATTTTTAACTTAAAGAGTGTGTGTTCCTCGTCATCCTTAGGGAATTGTCAGCCCAGCAAGAAGGACAAAATTTAAATGAAATGAAAAATTGCAGTGCGTTAATGATATAGTGAGATTTATTGAATATTTATGAATTCCATTTCTGTCTAATTCCTTTGTATTCTCTGATCTGACTGAGTTTCAGCATGCATATAATAAATCGCAATCAATTCTATATTTTAATTTTTCCCAAATATGACAAATCTTTTCAATTATGTACAATTATGTAGCATTTCACACTATCAAAGTAAGTCTTACTTAAAATATGTATTTAAAATTAAATATCTATTAAAGGTAAACGACATGAGCCAAAGGCTAATGTTAACGTCTCTTGTATCACGTATGCCACCTTGGTCGTATGCCTGACGAAGAGGAAAGAACAATCATGCGTAAAAATATAGTAAAATATCTCGGAGTTCTGTTAGATGATAAGTTGAAATTCAATGTACACGTAAAAGAGGGCTTCCCCGGTACTGATAGATTCGCTAAGAATATTTGAGCGGGATTGTCTAAGAACCTGTCTCAGGTTGCATAATGCATAAGGATGCGAGTTCTAATTTCGAAAAATACACATCAAATAGTAGGCTCTATAGACATTTTCTTTTCGTCTGTCTTTTTCCAGCTCATGTAGTGGCACATGCATTAAAAGAAAAACAGAAAAGTTAAATAAAAAGGTCTATACCCTATTGCTAAATCGTACGTGAAATCGGTCATAAGACAGTAGATATGTATATGGGTAGATGTTGTGTAAGTTCACACTTTTCTTCTAGCTTACTATGTCATTAGTATCTTAATGCTTTCTTGCAATAAAAATTGTAATTATAGTTGGATACGAGTGATGAATGAATAGTGTGGTGTTGATGAGTGACCATATGGTCCATTCGACCAAGAATTTGTATACCCTCCATAAATATTTTATAATATTTGTTTTACAAAAGAATTGTACAGAAATAGAATTCATAATGGGTCCATAGGCAGACGCTGGTGGGGGCCTATGCAAGGAATGGATTTTTCCGAAATTTACTCAAGTCGAAAAAGCAGTTTCAAAACTAGACACTTTTTTAATGAGCGGGCTTTTTGAATTTCTAAAAACTTACAATTATTTTATAAAAGTTCCAGTAAAAAAGAGAGGAATTAAAAAGTATTAGAATTTGTTAATACTTTTGAATACCTTTTTTTTCAATACATGTGTATCCGGCGATAGCATATACTTTTATTCGAAAATCAATACTTATTAATACACGTTTCTAAATATTTTTTAATCAAAATGAATGCATTTATAATAAGAAAAAAAAATTATTATTTTGTAATATCCACAGTTAAGATTAATTGAATCCAAGTAAATCCCTTTATAATGAAAATAAAAGAAAAGTAAAACGAATATTTTAGAATACCCGCAGTACAGGTTTATTAAATCCAAATGAATCCCTTTATAATTAAAAAAAGAAATTATTATTTTGTAATATCCACAGTTAAGATTAATTGAACCCAAGCAAAAACCTTTTTAATGAAAATAGAAAAAGTAAAACGAATATTTTAGAATACCCGCAATACAGATTTATTAAATCCAAATAAATCCCTTTATAATGAAAAAAAAAATTAATATTTTTTAATACCGGCAGTTAAAATTCATTTAATCCAAATGAACCCTTTTATAATGAAAAAAAAATGAATGTTTTCGAATACCTACAGTTCAGATTTATTTATTCGAAATGATTCCTCCTATAAATAAAATAACAAAACGAGAGTTTTTTAATAAACATAATTCAGATTTACTTAATCCAAATAAATCCCTTTATAATGAAAAAAATAAGGTATATTTTGGAATACCTACAGTTCAGATTCATGTAACCTATATAAATAATCAGTATAGTAAATTTTATACTAAACAATATTCAAATATTTGTTTTCTCTAAATCAAATGTAAGGTAAAAAACAATTTCTTAAATATGTAACTAAGCTTTCTCAATTTTTTTAGATTAATTTTATTGAAATCAAACATTAAGAAATAATGTTATATAAATTTAAAGAACTGTATGTACTTTATAAAGTGGGTATTCAAAAATATTCATTTTATTTGAATTTTATTTTCATTATAAAGTCATTCATTTGGATTTAATAATCTGAACTGTGGGTATTAAATATATACATTTTATTTTTTTCGTTATAAAGGGATTCATTTGGATTGTAAAATATTAAGAAACGTATTAGTAAAAATTGACTTTTCGATAAAAGTTGGTGGTATCACCGGATTCGAATAGATTGAACAAAAAAGGTATTAAAAAAGATTAAACAGTTTTCCTTTTTCTTCGAAAATCATAAAATTTCAATATTTTTTAATTTTCTCTTTTTCTTACTGAGTTTTTTTTCAGATTTTTAAATGCCTAAAAATATGTTTCGAAGTTCTTTTTGTGGGAAATATTATAGCTGGTGGAGGCCTTTTTTGGTGGAGGCCCCTAGGCAGTTGCCTAGTTTGGCTACGTATAAATCCGGCCCTGGTGGCTACTGTCCCTTTTTGCGCGCGGAAACTGACGGTGGTCATGTCAGCGTGTTGAAAATGTTTATATTTGAGTAAATTATTGTCAATTCAATGTTGACGTTCCTTGTTCTTAAGACAAAATTAATTATTTACTCTCGATTTATTAGAAATAATAGTGTTGCAAATAGTAGAACTATAATTTTTTAACTAATACAAAAAAAATATTATTTACATAATATTTATGAAATTTGGACAAATTGTTAAAAAATAATATTTATCTTTTTTTTAAAACAAGAAAATTGAAGTTTAACCACTTGTGCCACTATATTACTTCTAATAAATCAACATTAACTAATTTTTTTTGTCTTTTAAGAGCAAGAAACGAAAACATTGGAATCAGGTAAGAGCATTTTTGTTCAAAGGTTTTATCAGCCTTAAATATTTGTTTCTCGCAAAACTTGTGTTTGATTAAGAAGAAAATGATTCATAGTCAATAAATATTTCAAATACAAATATGGCATGGGTGTTTTTAATTATTTTAATTCCTAAATGCTTACAAAAATAATTGCTTTTAAAATAAAAAATATATCATTTTCAAAATTACCTGAAGTGTTAATAAACTTTATAAAGTGAATCATATACACATTTCTTTATTTTGTGAACAAAACAGTAAAAAAAAACTAAAAGAATTTTTGTATGCAGAATGTTAAACAAATTACAAACTAAAAAAATTCCATTTCATTTCAATGTAAATCAACGAAAAAAAGGTAAATTTTTATAAAAATTAAAGTAGTTCGTGCAGAAACCACACAAATCCATTTTTTTTTAAAATCACTTTTATGAAAAATGCATCTTTAAATGAAGCTCTACGATCTAGTAAAATATTACATAAGTTACTAAACTCAAAACCCTTTAAAAAGAATAAACAAATTTTCGTTTCGTGCAGAAACAGCACAAGTCCATGATTCCAAGCTGCTCTCAAAGATGCGCAATGGATGAAATAATATTTATTTGTGATATTTTTAAAGTATTTAAGACGTTGTTAAATAATTTATATTAAACAGTCTATATATTATAAATAAAATGCACTCAAAGCGAGACAGAAAACAATAATAGTGAATTATGTGATAATTGTTAATATAATCAGTAAAATCTCCAAATGTTTATTTGTAAAAAGTTTATTAAAGAATTTATGAAAAAATTAAAAAAACAACACACAAATGAACAGAGACATAAAAATATATATAAAAAAGTAGAAACTCTTTTAAAATATTTAATTATTTACGGCCATTTTTTTAAAATTAAAATAATAAATAAGAAGATAATTAAAAAAAAGGTAAAATATATTACTAAAACGATCTCGCTCCCTGGTACCAGGATTCATCAGGAAGGGCAGCCATACAGGTCTACAATACCGATTTAAGAGTAGACAAGTTCCTGGAGACGAGCAATGGGTTCGTGTGGGTGGAAATTTCTGGTATACGCATGTATAGCTGCTATTTCTCACCCAACGACTCAGAGACAGCCTTCGAAGCCGAGATAGACGAACTTGAGTCAAGCCTGCGAGAATCCAGGCTGGATGTTCTTGTCACCGGCGACTTCAATGCGAAATCGCCAGACTGGGGCGGGACAAGGCTCGATAATAGAGAAATCTTAATCGCAGAAATGGTCTCCAGGAACAATCTGATGGTTGTCTATAAGGGCCAAAAGTGGACGTTTTGGAGAGACCATAATATCGGATCAATTATTGATCTTACGATAACAACGTCTCTCCTAAACAAGCGTATAAAGGGTTGGCAGGTTTCAGTGGATCATACCGAGAGTGACCACCAGTACATCAAGTTTTCAGTCTCACAGGGAGGCACACCTGGAGCCAGAAAACAGGTACTTCCCTGTAAGAACGGCCTCAGGTGAAACATTAAGAAATTGAACGTTGAGAAGTTCGGCCGGTCCCTTGAAGAATCCCGCCTCATCGAGGAACTTGGAAGGGAAAAGAGGCCGAACAATCTAGATGGGGAGGTGCGGACGGTGAAGAATATAATTATCACCACATGCGACGCGTCAATGCCGCGTCGTAGAAGCAACACTCCCAGAAGACGCAACGTATACTGGTGGTCAGACGAGTTGGCCTTTTTTGCGAAAAGCATGCGTCAGAGCAAGAAGGATATATACCTGCTCTGAGGGAGATCTTCTGCTAAAGGACGCATATAAAGAGGCCAAAAGGATCCTGAGAAAAGAGATGCGAACGTCACAGCGAAGATGCTGGAAGAGCCTAATCGATGACGTCGAGAAGGACCCATGGGGTCTGGGCTATAAAATCACCACCAATAAATTAGTGACGAGGCAAAAGTCCCCCGGGCTGGGCAATCCCGATTGGGTGAGTGAAATAATAAAGGGCTTGTTTCCACCAGCAGAACCATGGCCTATGATGGACTGGAGTGCCTGTCAAATCAGTGAGGAGGAACTCTTCACTCTTGCAGAGCTTCAAAAAGCTGGCAAAAGATTGAAGACAGACAAGGCGCCTGGAATCGACGGGATAAGCAACGAGATCCTTAAACAAGTGATCGTTGCTTCACTCCAGATTCTTCTAGATTGCTTCAACTGCCTAAAAAGAGGAGAGTTTTTCCGTGACTGGAAACGACAGAGGCTGATCCTCTTAAGGAAAGGTAACAAACCTCTAGATAGGGGCTCATCCTACAGGTCAACATGCCTGTTAGATACGATGGGCAAACTTCTAGAGGATAAGGTTCTGCAGAAAATGCAGCTCCAGTTGACCGGAGAGAAGAGTCTATTCGAGCACCAATTTGGTTTCCGTAAAGGCCTTTCCACTGTAGATGCCATTCAGAGGGCAGTGGACCAAGCCAGAGAAGAAAAGGATAAATTGGGCCCGGAGAAGAAAAAGAGCTTCTGCGCGTTGGTAGCTATAGCTATAGCTACGTTTAATACCGTGAAGTGGGAAGATCTCATTAAGTCGATGAGAAACAAAGAAATACCGCCCTATCTGTTGCGGATAATGGATAATTATCTTAGCGACAGGAGGGTAATATATGAGGGAGACACGTTCACTCTGAAAGAGGAGATGCAAAGAGGTGCCCCTCAATGCTCAAGGATAGGACCATTCGTATGGAACGTTTCCCACGATGACTTCCTGCGAATGGGTCTACCTAAAAGCACGGAAATCATAAGCTTCGCGGATGACGTGTTGATCGTATGCTCTGCCGAGACTGCAGAAGCTCTTGGAATCTTGGTGAACAAATGTCTGCGACTAGTAAAGAGCTGGCTGGATGCCAGAGGTCTTCAAATGGCTCAGGACAAAACAGAAGCTCTCATGGTCACAGATAGACGTAAGTACGAACTTCCCCGGATCAAAGTAGACGGATTCGAGGTCAAGTAGAGCACACATATAAAGTAACTAGGAGTGGAACTTGACAAGTTTCTGAATTTTAAGCACTATATCGCTGTGGCATCTGACAAAGCTGCAAAATGTGCGCTAAGTTTAGCCCGTATAATGCCAAACGTCGGTGGGCCTTCCGAAAAAAAAAGAAGATTAGTGGCGAGTGTTTTCCACTCAAAGCTGCTCTACGCAGCACCAGTGTGGGCTCCCTCCCTTCGAACAGATAGAAGCAAGACCATCTTGAATAAGATACTGTCTGTGCAAAGGATTATTACAAAGCGTATAATCTTTGCCTACAAGACAGTATCTGCGAGTACTGCTCAGGTCCTTGCCAGCGTCCCGCTGACAGACCTTTTGGCGCAAAAAAGGGAGAAAATTTTCTTCATTTTCAAAGATAGAATGTCCGCCTGTTATACGGATGACAATAGACCCAACAAGGACCAAATGATGGACACATCGGCTGATACCGACACTCGCCAAATGAATAGACAGAAGGCATGGAGTAGTCTCGTACTGCCTGACTCAAGTGCTCACAGGTCACGGGTGTTTTAACTCGTACCTGGAGCGCTTTAAAAAGATTAAAAGTTCGGAGTGTGTGTACTGCAAGTTCCCAGTGGACGACCCAGAACACACACTTTTCAGTTGTAAGCGTTGGGACGCGAGAAGACAGGTCATGTTTGCCGGTGTAACCTGAAAAGTTACACCGGAGAACATGATCCTGCTTATGACTCGTTCTCCTGAGGATTGGCGGACCATCGAGACCTTCATACACTATGTTATGAGGGTCAAACATCTCGATGGTCGTCAAAGAAAGTAGGTCCCGTTAGATGAAGAAGAAAATCGCGTAAGCGATAGAATCGGGATATAAGATTACCTCTGACGGCGATACGCCACTGGATGCGGGCTTTACCTGGGGGGATCTTAAGGTCCCAAATAAGGGTGTGTTTTTAGCAGGTCGGCAGAACATCGCCACCCCCGCATAACCCAGTAGTACGGGCTACAGAGTACCTAAAGGCAGATTTTCACATCCTACGCAAAAAAAGAAGAATATATATATATATATATATGGGGCATTCTTTCTCAACAGGAGACCCCCTGCTCTCCAAAATTGGTTTAGGCGTAGAGAGTTGTATAATAGCTTAAAATTTCCGGAATTTTATCTACTTTTAAAAGCAGAGTGGCATATTAATGATTTCAAGATGGCGGATCTAATATGGCGGAAAATGTGAACAAAATTGTTAAAATTAATTCCTATTTCCTGTGCCAACAAAATTCATTTTGACATAAAAAGTTGCACAAGGTCTTAAAATACAGCTGCTTATGTCAACTTTAAAAGACAAACCAGAGATATTAAACAATTCAAGATGGCGGCTTCAATATGGCGGATGATGTTTCCAAATTGCTTCAAATCGATTGAAACTTGTTACTCGGGGGTTTTTAGGGTCGCTGATTAGAAATCTAAAGCCAGATTTGCAAAATTCAAAATGGCGGATCCAATATGGCGGATGTCGTTTTTAAAAAGTGATTGAATTCGCTTGTGAGTTAAAAATTTTGACACAAGGAGATGCAAAAGTTCTTAAAATTCAGCTATTCATGTCTACTTTTAAAGACAGACATACAAAAAAATTAAAAATCCAAGATGGCGCCAACAATATGGCGGATGATTTTTTCAAAATGCTTAAATTTGTTTGAAACTTGTTATTCGGGGGTTTTCGGGGTCGCTGATTACGAATCTAAAGTCAGATTTTGAAAATTTAAATGAAAGTTTTTCTAATAAAATTGCCCCAAAATTAATCAATCTTAAGACTAGTTTACAGTCCAGATTGTGAGAGAATCAGGAGATTGTATAGTCCAGTCAGTGAAGGTAGGACAAGTTATGGTTCAACTCGCAAATGTACGACAAAACAAAAAACAAGACTTGCTATTGGTGTAATCAAGAAGGGTAATGCAAAAGCAGAATGTAAGTATAACTTAGTCAATAAAAGTACTTATTTAAAAAACTAAATAAAGACAAGTAACTAAATCTAATAGTTGAGTAAATTGCCACAAGGAGCATTCGAATACCTTTTTATAAATAATTGCTTATTCTCGCAGAAAAAAACATAAAATCTACAAAAATAATTATAATCAAGTTCTAAAATGATGAAACATACTTAGGAATATGTCCCCTAATTTTC
This sequence comes from Ganaspis brasiliensis, assembly GCA_037103525.1. Taxonomy (NCBI): domain Eukaryota; kingdom Metazoa; phylum Arthropoda; class Insecta; order Hymenoptera; family Figitidae; genus Ganaspis; species Ganaspis brasiliensis. The sequence goes on along the minus strand of JAZKLR010000074.1, from coordinate 3,350,189 downwards.
CAAATCAAAAAAAAATAATTATCAACCCCCAGAAACTACCCCTAAGGAAAATTGCAAAAAAAGATCCGTACAAAAAACATAAAATCTGCAAAAAAATTATATTCAAGTTCTAAAATAAAGGAACATACTCAGGAATATGTCCCCTGATTTACACAATCGAATAAAATAATTGTCAATCCCAAAAAACCACCCCTAAGGAAAATTGCAGAAGCAGATCCGTACAAAAAACATAAAATCTACAAAAAAATTATAATCAAGTTAAAAAATAAAGGAAGATACTCAAAAATATGTCCCATGATTTACCTAATCGAAAAAAATAATTTTCAACCCCAAGAAACCACCCCAAGGAAAATTGCAGAAAAAGATCCGTACAAAAAACATAAAATCTACAAAAAAATTATAATCAAGTTCTAAAATAAAGGAACATACTCATGAATATGTCCCCTAATTTACCCAATCAAATAAAATAATTATCAACTCCAAAAAACCACCCCTCAGGAAAATTGCCAAAAAAGAGGCGTAGAAAAAACATAAAATCTACAAAAAAATTATAATCAAGTTAAAAAATAAAGGAACATACTCAAAAATATGTCCCATGATTTACCTAATCGAAAAAAATAATTTTCAACCCCAAGAAACCACCCCTAAGGAAAATTGCAGAAAAATATCCGTACAAAAAACATAAAATGTACAAAAAAATTATAATCAAGTTCTAAAATAATGAAACATACTCAGAAATATGTCCCCTAATTTTCCCAATTAAAAAAAATATATTTATGAACTTCCAGAAACTACCCCTAATTATGTTCCATCATTTTAGAACTTGATTATAATTATTTTTGTAGATTTTATGTTTTTTTCTGCGAGAATAAGCAATTATTTATAAAAAGGTATTCAAATGCTCCTTATGACAATTTACTCAACTATTAGATTTAGTTACTTGTCTTTATTTAGTTTTTTAAATAAGTACTTTTATTGACTAAGTTATACTTACATTCTGCTTTTGCATTACCCTTCTTGATTACACCAATAGCAAGTCTTGTTTTTTGTTTTGTCGTACATTTGCGAGTTGAACCATAACTTGTCCTACCTTCACTGACTGGACTATACAATCTCCTGATTCTCTCACAATCTGGACTGTAAACTAGTCTTAAGATTTATTAATTTTGGGGCAATTTTATTAGAAAAACTTTCATTTAAATTTTCAAAATCTGACTTTAGATTCGTAATCAGCGACCCCGAAAACCCCCGAGTAACAAGTTTCAAACAAATTTAAGCATTTTGAAAAAATCATCCGCCATATTGGTGGCGCCATCTTGGATTTTTAATTTTTTTGTATGTCTGTCTTTAAAAGTAGACATGAATAGCTGAATTTTAAGAACTTTTGCATCTCCTTGTGTCAAAATTTTTAACTCACAAGCGAATTCAATCGCTTTTTAAAAATGACATCCGCCATATTGGATCCGCCATTTTGAATTTTGCAAATCTGGCTTTAGATTTCTAATCAGCGACCCTAAAAACCCCCGAGTAACAAGTTTCAATCGAATTGAAGCAATTTGGAAACATCATCCGCCATATTGAAGCCGCCATCTTGAATTGTTTAATATCTCTGGTTTGTCTTTAAAAGTTGACATAAGCAGCTGTATTTTAAGACCTTGTGCAACTTTTTATGTCAAAATGAATTTTGTTGGCACAGGAAATAGGAATTAATTTTAACAATTTTGTTCACATTTTCCGCCATATTAAATCCGCCATCTTGAAATCATTAATATGCCACTCTGCTTTTAAAAGTAGATAAAATTCCGGAAATTTCAAGCTATTACACAGTGGGCCAGGAAGGACCAAAATTTGGCAAAAAACACTGTTCGGAATTTCAAAAACATAATTAGTTGTCCTTAATAAAGGCATATTAAACTAGTATTTACTAAAGTTTCAAACCATTTAGTTAAAAACACGTTGTCGACAAGGAGATGTATTTGCAAATTTTGCGCAGGTTAAGTTAATTTTTTTTTTTTATTCTCAATAAATGTTTATTTCTCTATAATATAAAGTGTTTTATTTTTTTACTACAATTAACAATGTTATGTAAGTCTAAAATAATAGTTCATAATTTTTAAAATAGTCGTAAATATATTTTTTACTATTATATTTTCCAAAAGTGAACGTGATTTTTAATGTTGCACATATTTTCAAATTATGGCTCCCCTAAGCTCCACCAGATATTGAGTTTTAATTTACGTGGATCTATTCTCTGAAATATATTCTACAAGAAAAATTTGCGCCTTTTTGCGCTTTTTTTTATTTACGTGAGAAATCAAGCAAAACGTGTGCGCGCAGCACTTGTTACATAGCGAAGCGCACGTTCTAGAACGCCGCGCCGTCTACTACTGATGCACAGCGCGGTGCGTGAAAGGACAAATTATAACATATATACTTTGCGTTGTCTTCAGTCTACTTTTTATGTAGCATTAAAATATATTAATATATATTATATATAGTATTAATATTTATATAGTATTGAAAACATATAAATTCTTTTTAGCATCGTTTGCTTAACCCATTAACGCCGGGATGTACAAAATTTTTTTAAAAAGTTTGACATCATTTATTCGTATTTAAACATTTTAAAATAAAGTTGGCTATAGGCATTTCTGTTTTCTCAAGAATCGCTCTTTCAGATTCTGTAATAAAAAATTAATTATATTTATAAATAATCAAATTACAGGCAGTTTTATAATAAAAAACACGATTTTTTTTCCATTCTTGAATTTTTTTGGATCATTTATATTATTTATAACCCCCTTGGTACAAGGAGCTTTTTGGGATCGCTGATTACGAATCTGAAGACGGATTTGAAAAATTCAAAATGGCGGATCCAATATGCTGGACGACTTTTTTTTTAAAATAATCTATTTCGCTTGAAACTTGTTACTCGGGGGTTTTTGGGGCCGCTGTTTGCGAATATGAAGTCGAATTTGAAAAATTCAAAATGGCTGATCCAATATGGCGTACGACTTTTTTTAAAAATAATCTATTTCGTTTGAAACCTGTAACTCGAGGGTTTTTGGGGTCGCTGAATATTAATCTGAAGCCGGATTTTAAAAATTCAAAATGGCGGATCCAATGTTGGGGATCAATGGTAATGAAAAACTACTACGTTCACGTAGTCGTTTCTGGGTAATGCTAAAAGTAGAGAATTTAAAAAGAATCGAGCTACTATTATAATTTTGTCAAATTAAAAAACAGTTTTAGCAAATTTGCTTAATTTTTAAAAAGTGGTCCGCAATATTGGATCCGACATTTTGAATTTTTAAAATCCGATTTCAGATTCATATTCAGCGGCCCCAAAAACCCCCGAATAAATAAATCTAAGCAACATAGCTTGATTTTTAAAAAGTTGTTCGCCATATTGAATCCGCCATTTTGAAATTTAAAAATCTAATGTCAGATCCGTAATCAGCGACCCCAAAACTTCCGAATAGTAATTTTCATGACCTTAACTTCATTTTTTGAATTTTTGTCCGCCATATTGGATCCGCCATTTTGAATTTTAAAAATCTGATGTCAGATTCGTAATCAGTGACCCCAAAAACCCCTGAGTAACCAGTTTTACGCAGTTTTAATAATTTTATTAAAAAAGTCGTCCGCCATATTGGATCCGCCATTATGAATTTTAAAAATCTGATATCAGATTCGGAATCAGTGACCCAAAAAATAGTAAATAGCGTAATTGAAATTAAAATATTTCTTGTACTTTTAGAGGTATGAATTTTTGCCAGAAATTGCCCCTTTCTGGCCCACTGTGTATTATACAACCCTCTACGCCTAAACCAATTTTGGAGAGCAGGGGGTCTCCCGTTGAGAAAGAATGCCCCATATATATATATTACTAAAGAGAACAAAATTTAAAAAAATAAAAAAATTCGAAAATTATTATACAAATTGAATAAAAAGGAATTAATACAAATTTGGAAATTTTTTAAAAATTTAAAAAGAAAAAAAATTCTATGAAATAGAAGCACGATGTTAACATGAGAATATTTAGTACAAGATTCAATTTACATAATATAAAATAAAAGAATAAAAGCTTTCAAAAAAGTAGAAAATTGAGAAATTTAAAAAATGAAGATAAAAGCATCAAATAAATGTTTTCAAAAATTCGTAATTATATAAAATCAAAACTAAACAATTTAAAAGAAGGAAAAATGATAACAAAAATAAAGAATTAATTAAATCGCTAGGAAGGATTAAAAAAATAGTGAAACATCAAGAAAATTAAATAAATAGGAAGAAAATAGAGAAATGTTTTGTTCCTTAATCTAACAAACTGTAAAAAATGTAAAAAGTACAAATAAAAAAAAAATTTGGTCAGAATCTACCAAAAAATTAGAGTTTATAAAAATAAAATTAAAAAAGGTATGTATCAAGGGAAACAAAAAGTTCAGAAAAGAAATTTAAAAATCCTTTCAAAATATAAAATTGAGGACAAATTAAACCAAAAAAAATTTTTAAATATTACACTTACAACAAGTGCAACAATAAATTTTGAAAAATTAAAGAAAATCTAAAAATCTTATGAAAGAATAAGTAAGTTTGCAAAAAATCGAGGAAAAAATAGACAAGATATGAAAACAAATTGAATAAATTTATAAAAAAATAAGCGTATTTATTTTTTAAAGTATGGAATTCATAGTTTTCAAAAATGTAATATCTGTAAGAAATAATGTAAGAAGTAAAAAAGGATTATTGAGAATATGGGAAATAATTAATATTATTTTATTATTTTGCATTAATTAATATGCATTTAATTTTGAACTAATTGAAATTTAAAAATTGGAAAGAAGTAGGGATGTGCATTAATAATTGAAAATCGATTAACGTTTAATCCATCGATTATTTTAATGTGAAAATCGATTAAAATAGCATAATAATCGAATAATATTCGAATTCTGTACACATAATCCAATTCTACCAAAAATTTGTAAATCGTAGATGTTTTAATCATCTGTATGTATTAGCACGCTTTTTTAAATTTTATAAAGATTAAAATATTAAAATTGAAATTTTTAAGATTTATTCATAAATTTGCGAGTTTTATTTTTGGTTTGCGATGTTTTACATGCAGTATTAGACAATCGGAGAATTGTAAAGTTTTTTTTTATTCAAAACATGATTTTAATACAAATGCCCCAATGATTTAAAGCATGATTTAAATCAATAACAGCTCTGCTTAAAAGCAGTATTAGTTTTATTACATTTTTAATAAATGTATATAAAATTATTTTATAATAGAAAAGAAAAACAAGAACATACGTCATAATTAATAAAATCTTTTGCAAAAGCTATTTTAAAAGACTTTAAATAAATATAGAACCGCTCAATTTATCTAGATTTATCATAATCTAGGTGAAATTTTACTGCTTTCAATTTAAGAGAGAAATTTCCCCTGACAACATTTTTTTCCCCTGAGATTTCTCTGACAAATTTTGTTTTCCCTGACATTTCCCTGACTTCTCTGACTTCCCTGACACTGTGGCCACCCTGATTATTTATAAAATGCTAATAAAAATTATGCAAATTAAAAATTTTTAATAAATGTTACTAAAAATTTAATAAAACTGTGATACTTCACTTGATTCAATACATTTTCTGTGTTTTCCATTTCATTTTGTGCAGAAACTGCACAAGTCCAAAAAATATTAATTTTTTTATACCTTATATTAATTAAAATATAAATCAATTATATTGAATTTTTAAACTTATAGGTTAGTAGAAAATAATACAAAACGCAGAATTAAAAAAAAATTCTCACATTTACAAGAAGAACAGGTTTTATTGATTCCTGAACAATTTCGATTTATAGACATGTGCGGTTTTTGCACAAACTGCCTCAATTATAATCAATATAATTCCTAACAAGTTTTTTAAGATAGGGTAACGGCACCAGTGAAAGAACATTTAAGGAAATTCGTACTTTTATAATTAATTATTCTTTAATACGTGTATTGAAAAATGTCTCGCAAATAGTTTTTAAATAATTTTATTAGTGTAGAATGCGATGAATAAATTTAAATTACATAAATATAGAATATAATTGAAAAATTTAATTAATAAATAAAACATATCGATTTCACCAGTAAAGGAACAAGATCACCAATGAAAGAATTTTGAAGATCCAGTGATAGAACAAACTCATTTTATATTAAATTAATGCATAAAAATACACTTTATGAAAGAAAAAAATGTCTCTAATGTTATAAAATAAATTTTAAAACTTACTTTTAGTAACATTTTCTGGATTAACTGCCTATTAAGAACACTTTTTAATGTATTATTTCTTCTAACCAACTTTTTTGTTTACGTTTTTGACATTTGTTATGTTAGACATTATATCTTTTCATAACCACTTCAGATTGTTCATTTGCATGCAAATGAATGAAATTCTTTCACTGGATAGTGATTAAATTCGTAACCAGTAAAGGAATTTGTATTTCTTAATAATATTTTATAAATAATTTAATGTTTTTGTAAAGAAAATACTTAAGTCATATTAATTTAAGTTAATTAAAAAAAAGAGACATTAATTAAAACAATTTATATTGAAGAAATATAAAAATGTTGGCGACGTGTTCAGAGCTATGTTCTTTTAGTAAGATGCATACGTAACCTACTAAAAGTTTAAAAATTATTTTTGAACATAAATTAGGAACCTAAAAATATATTATTAGCCATAATAAAAACGTTGATTTGCTCATTATTGTGGAAAATGTTCACTTTGTTCTTTTACTGGTGTCTGTTCTTTCACTGGTGCCACTACCCTACTTTGCATAATTTTTTTTTTTCAAATTTAATTGAAAAACATAACTATATATGACAGTTATTTCTTTATGTTATATTTTACTCCTCGTTAAATTACAGTTTCTTTATTACTACTTTTCTGACATAACAGTTTGAGAATACAGTTTTAAAATGATTCACTCTAATATTCTTTATGTAACGCGAAACAAATTTATCGAAAAAAATTCATATGAGAAAAGCACCTAAAATAACCCAAGAAATCCCTCTCTTCCAGTTTTAACTTTTTTTAAAACTTTTATACATAACAAAATAAATATTATATTAATATTATATTATTACTGTAATTTTCGTTATTCATAATATTTGGATAAAGCGAGACCTAGAGAAAGTCTGCTTCGCCTTTTAAGGGTCAGCAGCTGTCCTTTTTCGTGGAGCAGACAACCACGAAGTAATAATAAGGAGACTTCACTCTATAGGGATTCTCTTGAATAGTTATTTTCGTATCAAGGGCGCAAAACAGGTGATTGCAGCGAGGGCGAGATTAGGAAAACCGAAGGGAGCTGAAGCGCCCGAGGCGAAGACGAGGTCGCGGGAGGATCGCCGAGGTTTTCCTAATCTCGCACAAGCTACAATCACCTTGCGCCCGTGGTGCGAACAACGTTTTTTGTCCTACTTGCATGGTAAGTATGGCATTGAGGGCACGAGCGGCAAAACCTTCAGCTAATTAACAACTAATGAACATGTTGTATAAATACCATAAAAATGTGTGTGTCATAGAATAGTACTGCGCATGTATAACTCTCATAAAAAACTACTGCGCATGTGTAAACATCATAAAAAACTACTGCGCATGTGTAAACATCATAAAATGCTAATGCGCATGTGTAACTATAAAAAAAACTACTGCGTATGTGTAAATATTAAACAATAATGCACATGTGTAACTATCATAGAAAACTACAGTGCATGTAATACTAGCATAAAAATTACTGCACATGTGTTCATAACTTTTGCGCCCGCTTCGGTGACGTCAGCGGGCGGGAAAGTATTTTCCGCCCGCTTACCTTACCCCCGGTCGGGAATGACTCACTTTGCGCCCGCATTAAGTGCCTGAAATGACGTACTTTCCGTGCATGTAGGACAAAAAATATATATCCACTTAAGGGAACAAACGACTGTGAAAGTAGAATCTCGCAGAAGTGGCACCCCTAGCTTGGTACTGCCGCCATTTTGCAGTACTAGTCATTTGGCACCTAGGACCCAGTCGTTGGCACCCCATATATAACCTTCAAGACTTCAAAATGAAAATGAGTTGATTTTGCTTAAATTTTGTAAATCAAGTGCTAAGTTCAACAGAAATGTTCTCCCAAAGTTTCATTATGCCTTATAAGATTCTTTTTTATTAAAAAAATGTTTAAAGTTAACATGAGGCCTTGTGGAGATATGCTGTTTAGTGTTTAGTGCTATTTTCCTGACATGAAAAATGAGCAGAAATTAATCATTTTCAAGTATATTACTCTTTAATATTTCAGAATTATATTCTCAAAGTTTCATCTAGTGTTATAAAGTTTATTTTTAAGAAAATCTTAAATAAAGTAGAAAAAATCTACAAAAGCAAATGCGAATGTTATCAATTTCGAAATAAATTATTTCCATGTAAACATTTTGTACTTGAATAGGTTTATTTCAAGACAAATAAGCTTTCAAAATATATTCAATGAAAATATTGCATAAATATATATTTTAAAATGAATTATAAATAATAAATGTTTAAAAAGTATTTCAAATACACGCGCGTATTTTGACCAATAACCACAGTCGGTTCAGAGCAGCCATTCTTGAAAAATGAAACTTTTAAAACTCTGCCTCTCAGCAGTTTATTTATGTCTGTTAATAAAATTAATTTTATAAGAATCGAAAATTTTATGCATTTTTTGGTAACAATACAATTGATAAATGCTTATTTTAATGACATTCATCTATTTAGGAATTAATAAAACGTACTTTTCAATGTAAATATTTTATTTTTTTTAGGTTGGTGCATACTAACAGGCAAAAGTTAGTGACATAAATATTTCATTTAAACATTAAATTCACTTATGTTTTATTAAATGGATTATATTTTTTTAGTGTTATTTCAAATAATGTCCATTAATATTAAAATATATTTCAGTAATAAGTGGAAATAAGGAATGCCAACGACTAGGACGTGATTAAAAATTGCTTGCCTAGTCGTTGGCACTGGGATGCCAATAACTAGTTAAATTGTCTTTTGTGAACAATTTCATTGGCACCCCCCCCCCCTCTAAAATAAATAAATAAATAATTTGCATGACTTGACGTCTTATATTATAAATATTTAAATATTCCTATTTCATATTCGCGAAGGAAGGAGTGAATTTAGTAACTTATAATAATGGTAAATTGAGTTTTAAAATTCTGGCTTTCTTAAGATTTTCTTTAGAAAAGCTGTAAAATTTTGATACTCTGAGAATGATATTCAATTTAATTTTTTAAAACTCAGTATATAAATGCATTTAATAAGTTATATACTTAATTTATGTAAAAAATGTTGCAGAATCTGATAAACTTATGCAAAACAAGTTATGTATTTTATTTTTCTTGTTATTTAAAGAAAAGTAAGAAAGGTGCCAACGACTAGAGCAGTGCCAACGACTGGGGCAGTTACCTTATATATTGTATCTATAGGTGACGCTCCACGGTGAAAGGGACCTTAGCTGCAAAATATTTGATTCTGAATTTTTATTATGAATCGATATAATTTGAGTTGCTCTTTCACATACAAAAATCAAAACTTATTTATGTCTATTAGTTTTCGTCAAGGTTTTTGTGTTATTAGCGATAAAACATAGGCAAAACAACAATAACAAAAGCATGTTCATCTTCAAACGTCCGCCCTGAAAAATTTAAAACATTCGATTTTGAATCTTTATTATGAATCGATAGAATCTGAGTTGCTCTTTCATATACAGAAATAAATTTTTTTTGTCTATTAGTTTTTGTGTAATTGTCGAGGAAACATATAGGCACAATCTAGCAATAACATAAGCAGGCTCAACTTCAAACGCCTGCCCTGTAAAATTCATTTCTTGCAGCTAAGGTCCCTTTCACCGTGAAGCGTCACATATATACAAACCAACCAAATCGAAGTGATGTTTGCGTTGTAGAGATTTAAAAAAAAACCACAAAAATGCCAAAAAATGAAAAATCAATAATAGTTAATATCAACAAATTCATAAATAAATTATGAAATACTGTTTTTTAAACACTTTTTAAGAACTGATCCAATGCATAACTAATTTAAATGATTTTTGACGATTTTATAGCGAATTTACGAAAGTGCTTTTTTCCCATGAAGAATCAAAAAGCCATACAAAGTCCTTTGTGAGCACTGGCTCCTTCTTTAGAAATTGTAAAATTTTCGAAAATGTCGGACTTCAATATTATAAAAAATATGTATTTTACATCACAGTCATGAAAAAGTACTTTTATGGACTTATATTACGGAAATTTCGAAAAGTGCATCTTCGAAGTAACTCGCTGGATTTACTCGAAAATCGTTTTTCGGGGGTTTTTGGGGTCGCTGATTACGAATTTGATGTCAGTTTTTAAAAATTCAAAATGGTAGATCCAATATGGCAGCAAACTGTTTAATGCTTGAAATATTTTTAAATAAATTGAGATATTAAAAGACATACCTGCAAATAAAAAGTAAAACTTAACAACAATTTTTATAGACTTCAGGAAAAAAATTCGTTTTGCAATTTTTCAATTATTTTTCGAAAATAATATGATAACAATATTCAATAACGTTTTATATCTTTATTTTAAACTCTGAATATATAAATAAACATTCTCTTTGTATGAGTACTTTAGGACAATTAGGACTTTAGGACAATTCCTCTTTTTGGTCATTTATTGAATTTTTTTTTATAATATCATAATATTTAATTCCAATTCCAAACATCATTATTTTTTCATAATCTGCATGCAAAATATATTATGCAATATATTAACTTTGACGTTTACCATATTGGATCCTCCATTTTGAATTCTTAAAAACTGATATCAAATTCGTAATCAGCGATCCCAAAAATCCCCGAGTAACGATTTTTGAGGTAATCTGCCGTATAGAGGTTTGCCTGTAGCTGTTTATTTGTTATTAAAAATTTTACTTTAATTGCCATTTTGGTTTCAACATTTTGATTCTTTTTAAAATATATGTCATCATGTTAAAGCTCAGACATTTTTGACACGATATTCAGTGATATTTAAAAGTAGTAAAGTATCCAAAAATAATTGTAATTCTCTGACGGTTTAACCCGAGTATACTCGGGGTAACTTGTTTGAACCTGAACGGTTAACCCCGAGTATACTCGGGGTAACGTTTTTCTTTATATTTTAATAACCGAACATCGGATTAATTTCCCCATAAGCTTAAATTACAGATAAATATATGTGTTTTCTAGTGCCCAATCATTCAGATAATTAAAATTAATTTATACAAAATTATGTTGTGTTAAAATCTATCTATATTAATAAAATCAGAGTTTTTTCTGTACATTGCTTAGAACTTTAAATTTCATGCATAATTTTTCGTTTTGAGTATCAAGAATTCCAAATATACCAATAAAAAATTACATGTCTGTATGTATGTCTGTATGTATGTATGTATGTATGTACGTCACAGAACCTTTGTTCGAGCATCAGTTAGAAACGGCTGAACCGTTTGAAACCAAATTTGGCAGAGTGTTAGGTCTTGACCCAAGTTAGGTTTATAAACTTACAGACCTAAAAAATATTGATAAGAACGAAAGATATACATTTTTTTCAAAAAATTCAAAAAATTGAAAATTTTTAAATTATGTGACGCCGCGCGAGAAAAGGGACCTATCGCAAAAAATATCAATTTTCATTTTTTTATGCCAAAAGGTAGCTTATTAGTCGCTCTTTCATTTAAAAGAATCAAAAATTGTTTCCATTAGTTACTTTTTGAGTTATTAAGCATGAATCGTAAGAATTTACATTGGTCGCCATGCACTGACGCAACTTCCAACGCAAAAAAACCTATCGCGAAAAAAATCAATTTTCAATTTTTTATGCTAAAAGGTAGCTTTTTAGTCGCTCTTTCATTTGAAAAAATCAGAAATTGTTTCCATCAATTACTTTTTGAGTTATTAAGCATGAAGCGTAAGAATTTATATTGGTCGCAATGCATTGCTGCAATTTCTAACGCTCGCTCTGTAAAATTAAGGTTTCAGGCGATAGGTCCCTTTTCTCGCGCAGCGTCACATTATGCATTTTTTTATGGACTGCTGATAAACTTTCTATAACTGAGTATTACATGTTATTTCGTGATATTTTAGAATAATTTGACAAAAAATATCGTATAACTGAAATATTTAAGTATAAAATTGGTTTCTGGATCAAAAAAATTGAAAAACCTACATTTTTTTATTTTTCTGACTTTGTGTTAGATGGCTTTTAATCTTTTTGCATTAATTTTGTTATGTTCCTTGCAACACATTTTGCAATAAATTTAAAAAAATACATTAATAAAAATAATTTTAGATGACACAAGGCAAAAAAAATGTTGAATCTGAATTTTTTGGGTCAAAAAATAAAAACCAGAAAATCTAATAGATTAAATTTAAATCCTATTTAACCTAAATCCCATTTAACCTAAAAAGCATTCTGCCTAAAACCCATTAAACATAATAAATCTTATTTAACCAAAATCCCATTTAAACTAAAATGCATTCAGTCTAAAACACATTAAACCTAAAACTTATTTAACCTAAATCCCAATTAACCTAAAAAGCATTCTGCCTAAAACCCATTAAACATAATAAATCTTATTTAACCTAATTTTCGTTTAGCCTAAATCCCATTAAACCTAAAATGCATTAAGCCTAAATCCCATTAAACCTAAATCTCATTCAACCTAAAATGCATTCAGACTATGGCCCATTAAATCCAAAAAGGCATTCAGCCTAAAACTATTTGTCCTAAATCCCGTTTAGACTAAATTTTACATTATAAATTTCGTTCAATGAGATTTAGGCCAAATTTTTTTAAGCTATATGCATTTTAGGCAAAAAAGAATTTAGGCTGATTTCATTTTAGGTTAAATTGGATTTAGGCGGAATGCATTTTTGGTGAAATGGGATTTAGGCTGAATGCATTTTAGGTTAAATGGGATGTAGGTTGAATGCATTTAAGGTTAAATGGGATTTAAGTTTAATGGGATTAAGGTTAAATGGGATTTAGAATGAATGCATTTGAGATTAAATAGAATTTGGGCTAAATGCATTTTAGGTTAAAAGGGTTTTAGAATAAAAGCATTTTTGTTTAGATGGGATTTAGGCTGATTGCATTTTAGGTTAAATGGGGTTTATGATGGTTCCATGTTGGGTTAAATGAGATTGAGGCTGAATGCATATGAGGTTAAAAGGGTTTTAGATTGAATACAATTGAAGTTAAATAGGAATTAGTTTAAATAAGAGTTAGGTTAAATGGTATTCAGGTTAAATAAGATTTAGGTTAAATGGGATTTATACTGAATCCATTTTAGGTAAAATGAGATGTAGGATAAATGCTTTTGGGGATAAATGGGATTTAGGCTAAATGCATTTTAGGATAAATGGGTTTTAATCTGTGAATGCATTTTAGGTTAAAAGGGATTTAGGATGTATGCATTTTAGGTTTAATGGGATTATAGTTAAATGGGTTTTAGGCTGAATGCATTTTAGTTTAAGTAGGATTTAGGCTGAATGCATTTTAGGTTAAATGGGTTTCTTGCTAAATGCATTTTAGGTTAAAGGGGTTTAGGCTTAATACAATTTAGGGTAAATGGGATTAGGCTGCATGCATTTTAGGCAAGATGGTTTTAGGCTGAATGGAATTCAGGCTAATTTGGTTATAGGGTTTTCTCGAAAAATATTTATTTTGATGAAAAGAAATTTTACAACATGACATGCGTATTTTTATCAGATCAACAACTTGGCAAGGTTGAGGCAAAGTAAAAATGCCTTGCCTCAACCTTGCCAATATGGCTGGAACATCCGGTGCTGTTCGGGTATGTGCTAATGGGAAGTATATCTAATAAAATATATTAGAATTTTATAATTTTTGGAAGAGAATTATGTTGCATATGGGTGATTCTTCAGAAAGTGGTTACTTTGGACAACATTAAATTTTCAAATTAAAAATCTTTCTTCTTGAATATTATTTATGTAGTACTTATTAACAATTACTAAAATAAATAATTTTATAAAAATTTGAGCTTAAACTCATGTCTTTAGTCTTACATAGAAAATTTAAAGTTTTAAATTTTAAAGGTTAAAAAAATTAATTTAAAATGTTTAATTTTTTACCTTAACCGAACATCCCAAAAATGTTCTGTTAGTTGGAGGATGCGCTAAGATATCCAAGGATTTTCTTGGATTATTTAATTATAAATTAAAATAAACGTGTTTGGTTAAATAATTATACATACAAAAATCAATATTTTGTAAATAATTCAGGTTAACGACATTTTGAATAGAAAACAAAACACTATTCCCATGCTTTTTTTAATATAACGAACCGGAGTTTACAGAAACTGGAGTTTACAAATCAAAGAAAATAAATTATTATATTCGTAAAACTTAATAAAATAAGAACACCTTTGCAGAATACTGCATAGATTTGCCTACTTTACATCACTATTATTTTAATTTTATTTTAAATATAAACAATTCAGTCATTTTTGGCGAACCGGAGTTTACATGTCATTAAAATACGCAGTAAATTAATAATAATTTTTCAATTTTAAAACTAAATATCCCATTTCTTCATGTAAGTATATCCATATGTCAAAGTGTTCATCTTACTAACATAAATAGTTAGTGAAAATTCACTATAAAAATGATTAAAATTGATGAAAAACAATGAAAATGTAAAAAGTGCAGATTTTGAGTCATTTTTAACAATTCTATATCTTTTGATGTTAAAAAAAATATTTTTCAGTTGTGATATTAATAAAAATGATAACAAAGAATAGATGTACAAAGTATTAAATATATTTTAAAATAATTTTGAAAGTTATTAAGTGGGGAAGTAAAAGTACCCATTCAGTGAAGAATTACCCATATAGAGAATTCTTTTTTAAATCATTTCTGTCAGAAAATACTTATTGGCAAAAAATACTTTCTGTCAGAAAATCTTTTTTGTCAAAAAATACTATCTGTAAAAAAATACTTTTTAACAAAAAATTCTTTCTGTCAGAAAATACTTTTTGTAAAAAAATACTGTTGATGGCACGCCGAAGGCGGGCTCGAAAGCTAGTTTGTTAATAATATACATGCATCTTTCTATGACATGATCGAATTTACACCAAAAATTAAATCAAAGAAATAAAACCTAGAGAAGGGATAAAAGTAAAATGATGTTTTTCCACGTCAAAAGTTATTGAAATGTATTTTTACTATTTGTTTATTTATAAATAAAAAAAATTATAAACAATTAAAAAACGACTGATCTTTAAATTTTTCGTCCGCCATATCGGATCCGACATTTTGAATTTTTAAAATCTAACTTCAGATTCGTAATCTACGACCCCGAAAACTATAATAGAACCTGAAAGTAAAAATTTTTCTATACAGGAATAATTTAACCGTTTCGGTACAATTTTTCAACACTTAATTCAGCCGTCAGAGGGTTGAGGTAGTTCTCTTGGTTCAGCGGTTCTCAACTCAAATTTGATCATTTTTTACTTGTTTTTTGATATTTAATAAATTGCGCCAACTTCAAAGTATAGAGTCTCTCTCTTTTGTATTTATTTAAAAAAATGAATAAAACGTCAAAATGTGCATTTTAAAGTACTATTTTTCGAAATTTAGTACCGCAAGCCACATTTTTCAAAAAAGAATCTTATTCCTTATACTTAAAAATATTAATTAGTAGTTTTTATTTTTAAACCTAAAAAAATTCATTGCGTGGTTAGTAAAATTGTATTTTTCAACTATGTGTTTTACATTCTTCCATGTTAAAAGATTCAACTTCATTCTCAAATATCTTAATAAGTAGCACCGCTTCCTACCTAAAAAAAATATCATTGTATTCCTTGAATGTTCTATTATATGATGCTTCAATTAGAAAAATATTAAAAGAAAAAATTTTTCCGAGGGAACTACCTTAAGTAAAAAAAATACCTTGAAAATTTGTGTTTTTTATTTAATAACTATCTGCAATTTGTTTATTTTTAAATTTGCAACATTTTCTAATGCACTATTTGAAAGAGCGGTTCCTGAGCAATAACAAATGCATATTGCTAAATGTTTCTTATTGCGATTTACTGTTTAAAAAAATTGCTTAACTTCAAGTTAAATTTTTGTACATTTAGTCATTAAACGGTTAATGTTCATGTTCATCATGTTTCGAAAAAACAATAGATTTTTACAAAAAAGAATTAAAGAACCTCTAACTTCATATTCATTCTTTTCAATTGAAATTCGAGTTCTTATTGATTACAGAACGTTCAAACTTAAAAGTTTTAATGAAACAAAACGATACTCTATTTTCAATAAACAAATAAAATTTTACAAAAACTATTTATCCCATCAGGAGAGATTTATCACCGATTTATTGAGAATCACGAGGACTATAATCTCAGAGCCTTGAAACAATTCACTGATTATTTACAAAGTTATTGAACAATATTAAAAAAATGCTAACTTTAGTGGTTTAATAAAAAAAATTTCTTCGATGTGGGAAAATAAATAATTTTAAAACACATTAGTTATTATATATGCAGTGGTTAGTGGTTTCAATTAATTTGTTACTAAAAAAGTTATTGACAATCAATTTGCGATTACTCATTTTGTAGGTCTTTTTAAACAGCGCATTGTTAACTGTTCACTTTTTTCTTTGAAATAAGTAGGAATACAACAATCATAAAAAAACCTGTTTTGGAAACTTTTGATTGTTACTATAACTAATAAGCATGATCAGATCAAAAGGGGAATTCAGAGTTTATAATCAGTGTTGCCGGAGCGAGCAACCGTAACTTCCCAATGAGTTGATCAAAAATTCCCAACTTTTCCCGGACAAGTTACATAAATTTCCCGGAAAATTTCCCACATTTTAAAATAGCAGTGAAGCACGGAATTAAAGAATTTTAAATTAAATTTTATTGAAAAACTGATACATAGTATTAATTTACATTTTATTGCAATTTTATTAGAACTTTTATGCTCGAATCTAAAGATTAAAAATAAACAACTGTTTAAAAACTCCTTTA
Organism: Ganaspis brasiliensis; assembly: GCA_037103525.1. NCBI lineage: Eukaryota > Metazoa > Arthropoda > Insecta > Hymenoptera > Figitidae > Ganaspis > Ganaspis brasiliensis. The sequence continues at coordinate 3,333,088 of JAZKLR010000074.1, read as the reverse complement.
GAAAAAAATTCGTTAATTAATTTTTGTACTAAATCTTATTTTGTTGAAATTTTATTAGAATTTATATGTATACTCCAATAATAGCTATAAAAATAAATAAATGTTTAAAAACTTATTGATTAAAAAATCAATTAATTTATTATGTTTTTTACTAAATTTTATTTTATTGTAATTTTATTAGAATTCTTATACTCCAATAACAATTAATAATAAATAACTGTTTAAAAACTTAATTTTTTTAATAAATTTTTTTTTATTGGAATTTTATTAGCACTTTTATATATGTACTCTGAAAATAATAGTCAAAATATTTACCGTTATTATTATGATCATTTCGTTTTATAAAATAAAAACTTCAATAATTTCGTTGACAATAGTTTTTACTACATGAAATGTTATTTTCTTATTTACAAAAGTAACAATTTCATAAACATTTAAAAATATAATGCTTACTGCTAATTAAAAATTTAAATACATTTTTTTTTCACTTTAAAACTGAGAAAGATAATAACATTGCTATTCCCAAATTTTCATATCCATCATTTCTTTTATTGGGATAAAATTTAAGAGACCGCCAGCTTCTGCAATTCCTTCCCTGGTTGTCAAAATCGCATTCAATGTTTCGTTTTGCAAATGATTACGATGGAGCGTTTTTGTCATCTTAACTTGACTAAACAATCTTTTAACGGAGGCATTCGAGAATGGTAAGACAAGTAACAGACTCATAACTTTCTCCAAATTAATAAAAAGTTTTGTTCCTGATGAATTTTTCAACTGAAAAACCTCACGCCAGTACTCTTCAGGTGGAAGTGATGACTCCAGCTGGTATTCCTTATGATTTAGACCATGTGAGCGCCATTCTTGGTCCAATTTTTGCTCATCTAAAAATTTTTTCAAAATTGGAAATCTTTCTATAACACATTTTAAGGATGCAATCTTTAGTGATTGAGCAAAAGCAGGATCAACAATTCTTATGACCTGGAAAACTGGATCAGAAAACTGATATCGCTGTTTCAGTTCCGATACCAAGGTCATATAGAATTGACGAATACTTGTATAGAAAAAATCTAAATCTTTTGGAGACACAGGGTCTTTACTTTTTAAGTCATGCAAAGTTTCGGCTGCGAGAAGGCCTAATACATGTTTTTGTCTTCAAGAAACATAAGAGAATTTCGATGGTCGAGTTCGAAAATATTTGAAGCATTTTTGACATATTGGACTTCTAAATAGTTGCTACAAATGGTTTTCAATAACTTCTCAACTTCTGGCTGAAGCTTGTGTAACAATGGAGTAGTTGATTGAAACAGTAGGTTAAAATCAGCCATTAAACCCAGTGCATAAGACAGAAACTCTTAAGTAAATAAGTGTAAATTTATTTGACATTGTGTTCAGCATCTCATCAGTTGTTTTTGAAGGATCTCGTACAGCTAATTCGGTAAAATAAGGTACTAGAGCAGGATACTGTTCTAAAACACGGTCTACACATTGTTTCAAAGATAACCAGCGAGTGGTACTTCGAGTTAAAATTTCATGGATTTCAGTGCCAAAAAACTCTTGAAATTCTTTGAAGCTATCTCGTCTTAGAGCACTTCTACTGAAATGAGCTCCAATGTTTCGAACTAAATCTTCCACTGATCGTGGTAAATTCAAACAAGCATTGCATATGGCTAAATTTGCACTGTGGCATGTGCATTTGATAAATACAACGTTTGGTAACAGTTTTTTAAGTAATGAAAATACAGAGTGATGAGGACCAAACATAACATTTGTTGTGTCCGAAGAGTATCCGACTAAATTCTCAAGTGGTATATTCTTGTCCTTTAAAACGTCGATCAAACAGTTATACAGACTTTCTGCTGTCCCGCTAGCAATTTCTAACATGTCAAAAAATCTTGTTTTTACTTCGAGTTCCGAAGTATTGTAAAAAATGACTGTGAATGCGCATTGTTTACATGAACTTAAATCTGTGTGTTCATCCATTATTATGGAAAAGAAAGTACCAGGTATTCGAAGTGTATCAAAAAGTTTTTCTTCAAAGTTTTTCCCCAGAGATTTAGTCATCAATGCTGTTGATTTTGTCCTTCTAACAGCAAGTTGTTTTGCGATTTCCGAGTCTGGGAAAATATCTGCGCACAACGGAGAGAGAATATCCATCACTGTAAACGGCAAGTGACTTACAGCTAAAAGTCCTGTCAGTTTTAATTCTGCTTTTCTAACAGAACATTTTAATTTCATTAAAGGTGTATTATCAATTTTCCTGTTACTTAAAGGTATAGCTTCGTTTTTTAAATGCTTTTCTGATTTTGAGTGCCGAATAATAGCGGTTTTGTGTGCTGTTATGTGTTTTACACAAATTGCACAGTAGGCTAAATCATCTCCTGTGGGACTTTTTGATTCCGATTTTCTTAACCAGTTTGCGAATTCTTGTAGCCAAGTTTTACAAAAGACTTGCCTATATTTTTTCTTCTTCAACAAAACCGTTTTTGATTTTTTAATATTTAGATTCTTTATACCAGAGCAATTCTTCTTTGAAATTTGTTTTGTTGATAATTTTTGGCACCCATTTTCTTCATCAGATTCATCCTCATCCGAAGATCCATTTTGTTCAGATTTTGAATGCTGACTTTCAGATTCTGATTCGGAAGCTGCTGATATCGGGGCTAAACTTTGTGCATTTGTACTGGATTCTGACGTTTCACCTCCCTTTAACAAATAAAAATATATTTTTGAAAATAGCTTTGCGTGAATGAATGATGTTATCTCAATTGGAATCAATAACGATATATATTCAAGAATAAATGCTAGTTAAACAAAATTTACAGTTGTAAGAAAAAAAAGATAAAATGATATATACAGAATAATTTTAAAATATTTTATTTTTAAGAAACTTAACTTTTATATTTTGATTAGATAATTTAAGTTATCTCGAAATTGATTTCATAATGACTATTATAGTTCAAATAAAAATATTCAAAACAAATAAAATGATAACATAACCTTAACTTTTTATTACTTCTAGGCTTCTTTTAATAAATTAAGAAAAAGTAGAACGGCAGTAAATACTTACAGAAATATAAGATGATTGAGAATCTCCTTTTCTTATAATCCACTTATCCATTTTCAAACCAATGAACCAAAATTTTGTCAATTTTAATTAATCATCTGGACAGAATAGCCTTTACCAATAGACAACGAAATAAACACAAGTGCTTCTATAGCTATTAGCTATAGCCCATTGATTTCCAGCGAGAAAACGAATTGCTAAATTTGATTGGCTTTACAGATAGGAACTTCCAATCTTTTAAAAAATTTTCTATGAGCAAGACCAATCAAATTTAGTTATTCGTTAGTTATATCCTATAATTTTTCTAATATAATAATGCATCTAATAAACAAGAAAAAAGTAGAATACTATTTCTTTTTTTCTTTAGAAAATAAAAAAATTGTGAAATCAATTTGATCGGCAGAATTTTTATTTTTGACGATTTCCACGAAAATTCCCGGAATTTGTGCATTTCCCGTAAAATTTCCCACGACTGAAGAAATTTCCCGGATTCCGGGAAATTTCCACGTCGTTGGCAACACTGTTTATAATTATTATTATAATATAATTACTGTATATTTTATATGTGTATATCCCCCCTCCCGAGAGCCTTATATTTATATGAGAAAGAGAGAGAGAGAGAGAGAGAGAACACTAGAGTGTCATTTCTTTCTATCTCATTTATTACCCCCTCCAAAAATCTTGTCTTAAAACATTGGTAGAAACTTAGTATAAAAATTTGGCCATTTTTTCTGCAGGATATGTTACACTTATATCATAATGAGCCGTTTAGAGTCTTTGTATCGCAAATAACTATTATAATTTTAATTTTGAAATGTAAAACCTAGATAAGAAATTATTATATTTTTACTTAAAAACTAAGATCATGTTATTAAGGATAAAGAAAAAAAGGTCAAAACAGTGCAAAATCAAGCATGGTGATACTTAGTAAAAACTTACGAACACTTTGTGGTTGACTCGTCAAAACACTGGCTCCTGGTTGTTGGTCCTGCTATAATACAACAACAACGTAAAGAAAATTTCTAATCTATAAGAAAATCTTGTAAAAAAACTAGACAGGGCATGCTTGGCAATGAAATGCATTCGCAGTGCTCCTTGAATATTTCTTTTACTTAATTTAATAAAATAATAATAAATTAACAAATACTATAACATAAGCATATCAAATAATTCATTAAAAATAAATAAGTAATACAAAAGTGATAAAATTTGTAACCATTTAATAATTTAAATGTTAATGAATTAAAACAATTAAATAAAAATTGTATTCTATTCGTTGCGTTTTGAGGTGAATGAAAATGATATCAAGAAAGATTGAAATAAAGAAGTATTCCCCCAATTATTTTATTACAGTAGATCAATATAAGCTATGAGGTGTTTCAGTGCCAAGGATACATTGCCAGACTGACCGAATTGTCAAGACAGAATCAGTGAATCGTTTTTTCAACATATTTATTCATTGATAAGTTGGGCATTCTATTTCTAAACGACCCCCTTCAGAAACAATTGCTAATTTCGTCGAATTTGAGACAATTTTTAAATAAATATTTCTTCTACCTACTGAGGCCAAATTACTTTTGTAATTAGCAATTTTGAAAGAAAAATTCCTAAATTTTACAATATTAAAAAGAATTTTATTCAAATATATTTAATTTATATACAAAATGCAGTTTGAAAGTTAACCTTTCAAATATCTCAAAACACGTTGTTTCAGATTTATTAAAAATATATCTTAAAGGAAAGCTTAAATATTCTAGTTTTTATTTTTGTAAATCAAATAATGGACATTTTAGGGGATTTTGAGGAATTAATTAAAATTTACAGTTATTTCAGGGGTTAAAATATGTATGAATTGAGAAACACTTTTTTAGCAGAGCGGCATTTGTCTTTTTTTAAATTTTATATTTTATTAACTCTCAAATTTTGTATATACACTGGAGTCTTGATTTAACGGACTCCTAATGAGCTTCTCGAGAAATCCCGCCTTCTTTCAGTAGCGTCCCCACAAATCTAACCCCTTACAATTAGTCATGTAATGCAAACCTGTGATTGCGCATAACTTGAAAGTGTAATTTGTGTGCTCAATATATAACCTTGAATTAAAATTATTATAATATATAATATAATTTTATCCAATTTTATAAATAAATAATATTTAATCTGATTATGATTTTTTAAACTATTTAAATTATAACGCTAAATTTTAAAATTATTATAATAAAATTATTAATATAAATTTTTAGATTGTCAAATTAAATACATATAAGTTTGCTAGAAATTTGAATTTCAGTTATTAGTCTTACTCATCAGCTTATAATCATCACTATGGATCACATAAATAAAATTAAAGTAAAAAGAGTGCGGTTCACAGTGAAGCAAAAGACAGAAATTATTCAAGAGTTGAAGGCAGGAGTGAAAAAAGAAATTATACGATCTAAATATAACGTTTCTAGATCAACATTGTATGATATTATAAAATGTGAAAACAACTTAGAAAAACTAAGTGCTTCATTCGAATTAAAAACGAAGAAATCGGTAAAATCAAGTAATATTCCAATTTTAAAAAAAGCTATTTCTACATGGTTTTATCAAAGACAAGAAAAAGGAGATCCGATAAGTGGACCAGTTTTATAATGGAAAGTTATGGAATTCTGTGATAAACTGAAAATAAATGAAAAATTGAAAACGTTAAATTGACTACTGTTTACTGTAAGTTCAAATATAAATAACAAGTGTTATATTGACTTTTGGTTTAAATGATAATAAAAGTTTCTGAATCTTTCATAAATAATCATTTATCCCTTTCAACTTTTTTAGCTTTCTACTCTCTTAATTTAAATTAGTAAAAAATCTGACACTAATTAAGGAAAAAATTCTTCTGATATATTTATTATTTATTTTTTTGTAATCAAATCAAAACACATATAAAGTATCTTATAAATTAAATTAGGAAAATTAACTAAATTTACATTTCCAACAAAATTATTCTATTCTTATTAAAAATTGTTTATATTTGCAATATAGACAGGCTGGTTTGGAAGATAATCATTCATAAGAAGGCAGTCATTCATCTGTAAATGTCATAAAGAAATTACAGGCCACAAATTTAACTGATTTGCAAGCATATACTGGCTTGGAAGATTCAATTTCATATTTAAGAAGTCAAAAATACTGTAGAAAAGATTTACTGACAATGGAAAAAGCAAAATACTTTATTGAAAGTTAAATAATTGTATCGGCTCTTTAAAGTTGTAAATTATGTGCGCATTTATGTTTGATGATTTTTAAAATCACTTCTTTGTTAAATAATGGCAAATCATTTTTAAAAATTCTTAGGCATGCTAGAATGCATTTTTGGATTTTAAAATATTGATAGTTTTGAACATAATTGTTTAATGTTTCAAAACTACATTTCTTATATTATGTTATATTCTTAACGTATGCATTACATGTATTAAAATTAAATTTTATATGCTCCAATATTTTATTAATCCAGAATTTTCTATGAATTAAAATCTTTATTAAATGTAATAAATTTTATATTTCAAACAATGATTATCCAACCATTATTTGAGTAAATTTAAATAAGTGCGCGGTATCTTAGCCTATCAAGTCACTCTAGTTTTGCGCATGTGCAGCAGTAAGTTTGTACATGAAAATTTCAGGGCACCGCTCCCAGAGATGTACAGGTCTGCACCAATCAGAATGCTCGTGACGTCACTCTCGATTTACTGGACAGGCAACCGAACTGTCCGTTAAATTGAGACTCCAGTGTATAAATAATTTGAAGAATAATAGAATGAAAAATTAAACAGAAATGATATTTATATAATAAATAAAAATAAAATGATATATAAATAATATATATATTTATATATAAATAAAATTATATATAATTTGAAAGTTAATAAAATACAAAATGAAAAAAAAAACAAATGCCACTCTGTTCAAAAAATGTTTCTTAATTCATACATATTTTAACCTCTGACATGACTGTAAATTTTTATTAATTTCTCAAAATCCCCTGAAATGCCCATTATTTGATTTACAAAAATAAAAACTAGAATATTTAAGCTTTCCTTAAAGATATATTTTTAATAAATCTGAAACAACGTGTTTTGAGATATTTGAAAGGTAAACTTTCAAACTGCATTTTGTATATATAAATTAAATATATTTGAACAAAATTCTTTTTATTATTGTAAAATTTAGGAATTTTTCTTTCAAAATTGCTAATTACAAAAGTAATTTGGCCTCAGTAGGTAGAAGAAATATTTATTTAAAAATTGTCTCAAAATCGACGAAATTAGCAATTGTTTCTGAAGGGGGTCGTTTAGGAATAGAATGCCCTAGGTACATATTATGTTTGTAGATCCGCGAACATTCTAAAATCTATAATTCTTTCCTGATATATAAACTTTTAAATTTTTTTACAAAAAGTGAATTAAACCCAAGTAAATAATGGTATAAACAGAAAGTATTAGGGAGTCCGAGATATTTGAACCACTTTTGATCATAAAATCTTCTTTTTCAGTTGATGGTTTTAAAAAAATATGTGGCAAAAAAAATTAACATTTGAAATAACTGATTATTATTTTTAACTATTGACATTTGCTTTATTAAAATTATAATAAAATTTAAATTGAATAAAATTTTTAAAAAATTCAAGTTCAGGATTGGTTATAATTATTATTATAAAAAGAAATAAACGTCAACAAAAATTTAAATGCCTTATATTTACAATCGATCCAAGCTTTCTTTAATATAAGGTTTTGATAATAAAAAATGTGTACAGATTAAAATTTTGATGAATTTAAAGTTCTGGATCCATTATAAATTTGAATTAGTTAACATTTACCGTGGGTTAAATAAAATTTAAATAAATTCAAATGTGGATAAATTACAAATTGGATTAATTACAAATTGGATAAACAATTAATTAAAGCTTGCATGAATTAAAATTGTGTAAATTTAAAAACGAAAGTTTAAATCGAATTAAAATTGAATTCATTAATGTTTGAATTAATTAAAATGTAGATTTATCTAAATTTTGGATCGATAGGAATTTAAGATTAAATGAAATTTAAACAAATTACAATTTTGATAAATTAAAGTATTAAAGTTTGAATCGATTTAAATTTACAACACAATACAATATATTGCATTAAGATAACATAAAACTTCCACGGAAGATTCAGAAGATAAATTTACTGTAATATGTATTAACATAATTTTTTTTTGATTTGATGTATTTTGCTTCCTCATAGAGGAAGCTTTGTGATCGTTAAGATTTTCGATTTTCCAAAAATAGTCTAAATTGACTCATTTTCATCTAAAAAGCGTAAATTTTCATTCCTAAGCAAATGTCCAGATGTATGTATGTATGTATGTATGTGTGTGTGTGTGTGTGTGTGTGTGTGTGTGTGTGTGTACGTGTACGTGTACGTGTGTGTGTACGTGTGTGTGTATAGCGTTTTTTGTCGCCATGATATCTCGAGAACGCTTCAACGGATTTCAATAAAATTTGGATGACTTTTTAAGCTCGTGAATATCTAAATTTGGACACAGGGATTTTTGAAAATACCCAACCAAATTTTGTTGAGCACCCTTTTTCATCGAAAAAAATCGTTTTTTGACAAAATTTTTTTCCAAACTAAAAATACAACTAAATGAATAAAAAAATCATATTCCTTATCTCAAAACGAATCGATTGACCTATATAACTTTTATAATTGATCAAAAATTCGTAAATTAATTGATGTTTTTTCATTTTTTTGCACTTAAAATTCCTTTTTTTAAAGAATTTCTCGAATTAAATTTTATGTTATTAATATATTGCTTTTTCTATAAGAAAGCAAATTTTTTTGCTAACTTTGAAACGAAATATCCACGAAATGGACATAATTTTCACCTAGTAAAATAATGATAATAATAATAATAATAATATTACTAATAATATTAACCCTCAACTGCTAGACTATCGGGGTTTAACGTAACTGCTAGATTGGGTCTACGGGACCCGAGCGATTTTCAAACGCTGATTGCTCAGAGCCTAATGAACATATCGGGAAGTCTTTTTTTTTAAAACTTATTGCCAGAACCTGTAGAAAAAGAATATCTAGCTTAATTTAATGTGTCTTTAATTTTTTTTTAAATATTTCAAGAAATGTAAAGATACTTTTTTAAAAAGTCGTTTTTTTCAAATAGCTATAGTGACACCAAAAATAGACATAAATAAAATTTCTAAGTGGATTTTTAAAGCTTTAAACATGTACCTTAAGTCTGTTTAAGCCATTTTTTGATTGGCTGAAAAAAACATATTTTTTGGGAGAAATGAAAATCATCAAATTTGGTTCATTAAGTGGAGTCACCTGAGAAATTTCAACCCATCGAAATATATGTTACTTATCGGTTCCAATTTTTTTCTGGGGCTATTTTGGATGTAAAAGAATGCCATATTATCAAAATTAAAAAAAAAAATTTTTTGAAAAAAAATTTCTTTTTGTTGAAATTTTTTTTTTTTTTGTTGTAAAAATCTATCTCCTCCAACAATTTTTCATATTTTTTTAATGCCAATTTTTTTATATGCCTTTTTTAAGATTTCAAACAAAATATCGTACGGGTTTTAACATTTTTTAATTTTTTCAACAAAAAAATTTTTTTTTTTAACCTTGATAATATGTTTCAAATAATTCTATTTTTTTTAATAATTTTTCTTTATTGCTTGCCAATTTATTTATTTATGTGTATGTGTATTTATGTATACGTACATATGTGTGGGTAAATGTGTATGCGTGCAAAAAGTTTTTTGTAGAGGATTTTCCATAAAATTTAAATTAATTATTAAAATCATAAATATCTAAATAAATTTGAACTTAGGGATTTTTGAAATTAACTAATCAAATTGTTTTAGTATCTTTTTAATCAAAATAATTCATGTTTTTTTAATTTTTGTTTTTATTATCTTAAAATATTTAAAATATTATTAAATTATTGCTTCCTCTATGAGGAAGCAAATTGTTTTGCTTCCTTGGAAGCGAAGTGTCCATGAAATGGACAGAATTCACACCTAGTTGTACAATTCTATGAACTTGTTATATAAGCTTCCTGTAAAGAGGACATTAAAAGCTCACCTTAAACTTAACTCAAAATTGAATTGATTAGTATGTGGATAGATAAAAAATTAAAATAATGGACAATTGGAAAAATAAAATTTTAAATGATTTGAAATTCAGTCAAATTGAGTTTTTAATAAATTAAAATTTTTATAGGTGGGTGATTCTCTGCGTAACGCACAACTTCACTTTCCCCATGTTTTGAAAGAATAATCCCAAATAATTTTTATCTTCTCTTATGATTTCAACATAAAAAGGTAATTTCTAACTATGTTTACAAACAAAAACTAACAGTTACTTTTGTATATGATATTATAATTTTGCGTTAAAGTGGTTTAAAAGTCTAAAAATGTCATAATTAGACCTGTCCTCACAAGGGGTTTACAAAGAAAAGTTTATATTTAAAGCAATATTCACTTATAAATACAATAAATATTGGCATATAGTATTGTTTCCTTTAGTATAATTAAGTAAATAAAAACAATTAAAAAAATTTTTTTTTTGCTATTTGTGCTTGACCGCAGTTTTTTCTGTTATCCTCTATTTTATTAATAAATATAGAATTCCGTAAATAAAAATAAATTTTTAATATAATTCTACTTTAGAAGAAGTAACAATAAACTTTTTTAAGTTGATACATGAAGAAAGCAATCAATTTCCTAATTGATGTATTCATTTTTTTATTTATTTCAAATTTGTTCAGAGCATCACAAAATCGTCTCCACTAACCTCGACCGGTCGTTGAATATTTCACAATAAATTTGAAAATTATTTATAATAAAAGTTTAATCAAGTGTAGTTGTATTATTTTGGACCATATAAAACTGATTCATGCAAGACAGATTAAAAATTAATGATGATTTTCTAAAAAAAAAAAGGAAATTATTAATGCCGATCGAAAGAGTCTCAACGTCTCTACCAACCTCAACATTTCGACCGGTATTGGTATAATATGAACCATTTAGTGTAAGTTAGGAGTGTGGTGTAAAAAATAATACAATCGAAAGTTGTTATAAACTGTTATATAGTACAAGTAAGTTTACCATAAATTCTTGCTAGAGTTTCTATAAATTACCGCGAAATTTTCATAAATTACCAAAATCAACAGTTTAATTGTGATTTGTGCTTTACACTTCTTTTATAAATTTCCGAAGAAATATTCATTAATTACCGAAATAAAAAAATTAAATTATCGTATGTTGCATACACATTTTTATAAATTTATGCACAGTTTTCATAAACTAATGATAAAATTTCTATATATTACCAAATTTAAATTTTTAAATCTTGGTTTGTACCTTACACATTTTTATAAGAGGCGCATAAATATTTGTTAAAAGTTTAGCCTAAATCTCAATTAGCCTACAATGGTTTTAACTTAACATGCATTTAGGCTAAAAGTCATTTAAACTAAAACGCATTCAGCCTAAAATGCATGTAGCATAAAACTCATTGAACCTAAAATGCATTCAGCCTAAAACTGATTTAACCTAAAATGCATTCAGTCTAAAGTGCATGTAGCCCTAAACCCATTTAACCTAAAATGCATTTAGCCTACAACTCATTCAGCCAAAAATGCATGGAGCCTAAAATGTATTTAACCTAAAATGCATTCACCCAATTACACAAGCCTGCAAAAAAAAAATTTTTCTGTTGTTTGAGATCGGTAAGTCATTTCCCGTAGTTTTTGATGCGCTGAATTCAAATCTGGTAACGAAAATTTCCTATCATGTCAGGATTTTGAGAAAAGTGGGGGTAAAACTCCCAAAAATCACGTTTTTGGCACTTTTTGAAAATTTTTACCGAGCAATTCCGACGTGCTAGAGACTTGTCATGGAGGTTAAATTAAAGCTTGAACCCTATACTTTACGAAGATATAATAATATTGGCTACAACATGCTAAATTAACTGTCAAACATGATTTCTTTGACAGTTGTCAAGCATAAAAAATGTCTTTCACTGTCCGTAAATACAACTATTTTAAAAATTGATTGGATTTGCTTGATACTTGTTACTCGGGGCTTTTTGGCGTCGCTGAATACGAATATGTAATCAGATTTCAAAAATTCAAAATGGCAGATCCAATCTGGCGGTTCTAAACGAAACCAATCAATTTTGAACAAAATCGTCCGCCATATTGGATCCGCCATTTTGAATTTTTGAAATCTGATTATATATTCGTATTCAGTGACCGCGAATACCCCCGAGTTACAAGTATCAAGCGAATCCAATCAATTTTTAAAATAGTTGTATTTACGGATAGTGAAAGACATTTTTTATGCTTGACAATTGTCAAAAAAAAACATGTTTGACAGTTAATTTAGCATGTTGTTGCCAATATTATTATATCTTCGTAAAGTATAAGGTTCAAGCTTTAATTTAACCTCCATGACAAGTTTCTAGCACGTCGGAATTGCTCGGTACAAATTTTCAATTTACCCCCACTTTTCTCAAAATCCTGACGTGATAGGAGGTTTTCGTTACCAGATTTGAATTCAGCGCATCAAAAACTACGGGAAATGAATTACCGATCTCAAACAACAGAAAAAAAATTTATTTTTGCAGGCTTGTGTTATTCATTCAGCCTAAAACCCATTTATTCCAAAATGCATTCAGCCTAAAATGCAAATAGCCCACACAGCACCGGAACTTCCCTGAACATTCCCAACCTTCCGGGAAGTTCTGAAACTTCCAGCAAACTTACTAGAAGTTTTGAAACTTTACTGAATGTTGGGAATGTTCAGGGAGGTTTCGGTGCTGTGGGGGAGACTGAAACCCATGTAACCTAAATTAATGCAATCAGCCTAAAATGCATGTATCCCAAAACCCATTTAACCTAAAATGCATTCAACCTAAAACTCATTCATCCTAAAATGCATGTGGCCCAAAACCCATTTAACCTAAAACTCAATCAGCCGAAAATGCATGTAGCCTCAAGCCCATTTAACCTAAAATGCATTCAGCCTAAAAAGCATATAGCCCAAAATGTAATTAACCTAATACTCATTAGGTTAATGAGTATTAGTATTAGCATAAAACACCTAACCTTATACTCATTCAGCCTAAAATGCATGTAGCTTAAAACTCGTTTAACCTAAAATGCATTCAGCCTAAAATGCATGTAGCCCAAAACCCGTTAAACCTAAAATGCATTTAGCCTGAAATGCATTAAACATAAAACTCATTTAGCCTAAAATGCATGTAGCCTAAAACCCATTTAATCTAAAATGCATCTAGCCTAAAATCATTTGGCCTAAGTTTTACATTATAAATTAGGTAAAATGGGATTTATGCAGAATGGTTTTAGGCTGAATGCATTTGAGGTTAAATGGGTTTTAGGCTACATGCATTTTAGGCTAAATGAGTTTTAGGTTGAATGCATTTTAGGTTAAATATGTTTTAAGGCGCTTTTATACCTCGTGCTGCACACTTTACTTTTCTCTCATTCTAGTACACAGCAATGGCATAAGTTTGTCTCGTTCTCGCACTAGTTATGTGCCTAGACGGTCCAGAACACATAATTAGTGCGAGAACGAGACAAACTTATGCCACTGCTGTGTACTAGAATGAGAGAAAAGTAAAGTTACCGGACGAGGTATAAAAGTGCAATTAGGCTACATGCATTTTAGGATAATGGGTTTAGGCCAAATGCATTTTAGGCTAAATGCGTTTTAGGTTAAATGCATTTTAGGCTAAATGGATTTTAGACTATATGATTATAGGCTGAATGGGATTTAGGCTAAATGGGTTTTAGAGAATACTCATGCGCCTCTTTTATAAATTACTTCGAAACTTTCTATAAATTACCGTATAAATTAACAAAATCAGTTTTTTGAATCGTGGTTTGTGCCTTACACATTTTTATAATTATCACAACAATTTCCATAAATTACCAAAATCAAATTTTTGAATCGTGGTTTGTGCCCAGGGTTGTGCTAGTAAAATACCTTAGGTAAATTATGTGGTGCTTTACGGTAAAATACTTAGTAAATTATCTCAATAATATTTTACATAATGTATTTTTTTGGAGTGGGGGGTAAAATACGGTATTTTACTTATGTAAAATACCTGTAAATTATGTAAAAAAACCTCGAGTAACGCGTCACTGCACAACCCTGTTTGTGCCTTACACATTTTTATAAATTACCGCGAAATTTTCCATAAATTACCGTATAAATTTTCATAAATTGACGAAATAAAAATTTTAACACAAAACGTTATTAATTTTTGTTAAAATGAATTTATCACTTGGTTTTTAATTATTATTATAGAACCTATTTGCTTACACAGTTTTTAACTTAAGCTACATATGTGACTGTCCAGGAGAAAACGTGCCTTAGCTCCTAAACGTCAACTTTATAGGGTGAGCGTTTAAAGTTGCAGCAATGCATTGAAGCCAATGTAACGTGCCTACGCTTCTTGCTTAATAACAACAAAATTATTTTTGGAAATGAAAGAGCAAATAAACATCTGTCGGTTCGCATTAAAAAAAATTAATTTTGGTGAAAAATTAATTATTTGGAGCTGAGGCACATTTTATTATGGACCGTCAGGCCGTCACATATAAGTGCATACAAGTAATTTGTTTAAAAAAATAGAAAAATTAGAAATATTTTGTCCGGCCCTCCATAGACACTTCATTTTAGAGCCTTCAACTTGAAGAATTTGTATTAACTTCTATGATATTAAAAAAAAATTTGAGAATGTTCTTTTAACAAGTTGTGCTTTACGCGGAGAATCGCCCAGGTACCTTTTAATTTAAGTTAGACTTACATAAAACAGACAAATAAAAACTTTGATTGATTGAAGATCGGATGGATTCATGCCCATTATAAACTCTGAAGAACACTTTTCTTTTTCAGTTATGAGCCATTTTTTTAAAAAAAAGTTGAAAAAAATTAATCAAAAAAAAATTTTTTTCAGGGAAATTCGAGTTGCATTACCGCTATTTCTTTATAAATTACTAAAAAAAAGTAATAATTATATTTTTTGTACTTTGATTAAAATGGTACTTGATAGTTAAAAAAATAATACTGTTTTTTTGGCCCTTGAAGTGCATGTAATCCTATAGAAATGGGGGGTCATCTTCTTTTTAGAGCTTAATCAATTTATACATTAGGAATTTTAATAAACTCTAAAAGTCGGAGGTAGAGCGACTGTACAAAACGAGAGACAGCGTGTGTCGTATAGCTCTCTGTGGTAGCGCCGCTCCCCCCAAAACAAGTAGAGCCGCGTAACCATATTACTGAGAGAGAGATGAAATATTTTTTTCTCTACCATGAGCCTAAATAAAGAAATAGGGTATAAGACATTATATCACATTACATTACACTAATATGCTTTCCAATAATGAAAGATGATTTACGCGAACAACAACCTGCAGTTCTTCATTTGTTGATGACCCATCAATGAGCATCACACCAAGAAACTTTTCATTTGAAGAAAGATTTGAATATATCTTTTTATCTCGAATCACTCGAATGAAGTGGTGAATGCGCATTGAATGCGCAGGTTAAGTCCGCCATGACAGTCGGTCATATAAGGATATTCAAGTTGGGTGGGGAGAAATTCAAAATGGCGGCTACCTGGATGACTATTTTACATTGCAGTCATGAAGACTAGAATAAGGAGGTGAAATGAGTGGAGTGGGGGTGTCCACAGAAGCAGGCCAAACAGTAGGCGCCTCTTTTCGGTTCGGGCTTTGCTCAGTAACGAATTTGAGTTTTCTGCGCACGAAGAGGGAGAAGGGAGAAGCAGCTGTTGATCAGCTCGCTTTTCCCTTCTCTTGTTTCTCCCTCTTACGTGCGCAGAAAACTAAAATTCGTTACTGAGCAAAGCCCGAACCAAAAAGAGGCGCCTACTGGCTAGCCTGTTTGCCGCGCCACCGTTCCCTGTGGTAAAACTATCTAATTTCACCTCCTTATTCTAGTCTTCATGATTGCAGTCAATGGGACGAAATCAGTTTTTGTACAATAACTTTTAAAACACAAATTTTCTAACCTATGTTTATTAACAAATTATTTTTCATTTATCTGAAGCTATTTTTTAAGATAATAAAATTGTGTAAAATTGTTATATGAGTTTCTATTATTTTAAAAAATAGCTTTCGATAAATGAAAAATAATTTGTTAATTAAAAAGAGCCAGTATCATTTTGACACATGACTTAATTTAAAATTGTTATATTGTACAGAATGGAAATGTTATTTTGTACAACTGCTAAATGTTATTTTGTACAATTTTGAAAAATGAATTTGTTATTTTGTACAATTTTTTAAAGAAGCTAAAAACCTTTGGGATCACAATTAAATCCAGTTTTTAAATACTTGTACAAAATACAAATTCATTTTTCAAAATAGTACAAAATAACATTTAGCATTTGTACAAAATAACATTCTCATTCTGTACAATATAACAATCTTAAATTAAGTCATGTGTCAAAATGATACTGGCTCATTAAAAAAACAAAAATTTGGTTCGAAAATTTGTTTTTTTAAAAGTTATTGTAGAAAAACTGATTTCGTCCCATTGACTGCAATGCAAACCTGTCATCCAGGTAGCTGCCATTTTAAATTTCTCCCCACCCAACTTGAATATCCTTATTCGGAAATTCACCATTTTATTAACATGTGAGTAAAAATATGACCGACCGGAAGTTCGAATTATTTAGAGACAAAATTATTCCAGATGAAAAGGTCTCCCCCACTGCACCGAAAATTTCCTGAAAATTTATTAAATATTTACTTGTAATATTCGAAATATGTGATTGCAAAATTTAGTGAAAATTTTGTAAAGACTTAAATAGACTTATAATTAGACTTATAATTAGGCTTATAATTAGGCGAAAATGTTCAGGCAAGTTTCAGGAAAGTTCCACGCTAAACATTTAATTAATTGGGACATTTAAATCTATACAAAATTTTAACTAAATTTTGCAATCACATATTTCAAACATTGCAAGTAAATATTTAATAAATTTTCAGGAAATTTTCGGTGCTGTGGGGGCTATTAATATCAAATTTTGATATAACAGCATTTTAAAGTTGTGAAACCGGGGTAAATTCACAAATTCATATGGTGCGTCTCAGAAGTTAAAACGAAGTATATCAATTTTTTTTTGTATTTATAAAAATACTGAGCAAGCAGTTAACGAATTTATCAACGCAGTGGCGGTTTTACGGGGGGCGAATGGGGCGAACGTCCCCCCCCCCCCCCGAGAATCTTATATTTGTATAAGAGAGAGAGAGAGAGAGAGAGAGAGAGAGATAGCACTATGGTGCTATCTCTTTCTATCCCATATATCGCCCCTCCCGAACACTTTGCCTAAAGCCGCCCCTGTATCGACGCTTATATTAGTATTTTACAGTTTCCTAACTTCTACATACTTAACGGAGAATGTTTATTTGAAAGATAATTCTAAGAGAAATAATATTTGACGTAAAGGGATTCGAATATCGAAACACGACCGAACGCAAGCACAAAAATCGATTGTCGAAAGTCCTAACCATGCGACAACTTAAATATATATTATTCACAAGTTTATGACATCCTGACATCGCAGCTGTTTATTATCAATAACATAACTAGTACAATTAAAATGTAGTGCACCCACACAGCACAAAATATTTCGTGTAAACTTGCCTGACCCTTACACTCCAAATATTCAAATGAATGTTCAGGCAACATTGATGGAAGTACAAAAATGTCCGCTTGTGAGGCAATATTCATCCCGAAAATTGCCTGAAAATTGCAATGCAATGTTCAGGAAATATTGCAAAAAAATATTCCTGCAATATTCAGGCAATATTGTTGCCTCACAAGCGGACACATTTCTGCATCTCATAAAATTGATATTTTAGAATAGAGCGCAACCAAAAAAAGGTTGTACTGTAATAGAATTGAAATCTATTTGAGTTCAAGATGCAATAGCTTAAACTTAAAATTTAAAGGTGTGCTTGAAAATACAAAAATTTTTTAATTCAAATGTTAAAGGTTTCACAGATTTACCCATATATAGAGAAATTAATTTCTTTTTAGTCTAAATTATAATTTGAGGTATAAAAATTATTTTTTCTATAATACTCAACGTGTTTGTCCAGTAGGGTGGTTCAAAAAATAAAAATTTTCTAATATTTTTTAAAGGCTTTCGAAAATCGACTACAAAAAAAATCTACATTTTTTTTATTTTCATATTATTACAAATACATGTAAAAAGTGTACTTTTTTCAAAAATTGTAAACAATTGTTCTGAATTTTATCGATAAAGGCCCAGAAGTTTATGAGACCTCGATAAATGTTCAAAGTTGAAGAAACTGTCGATTATTATTTTTTTTTTTTGCATGCTGACCCTCTATAGGGGTGCTTTAAAGAATCACCCCTCAACGTAAATTCAACATTTATATAAGTAAATAGGTCTAAAATATTATTTTCTTACGTCGTTTCTTTTATAAATTTTTTTAATTAACAAAATACAAGGCTTGATACATTTTTAAATTAATTTTTAATTGTTTAAACAATTGTTTTTATATTTTCTGTTTTAATTAAATAGGTAACTTAAAAACTTACAGCTTATAAAATAGCGAAGGGAAAAACAATTTATTTGATTTAATTTATCTAATTGTTTAAACTCTTAAAATTGTTTAAAATCAACTTTTCATTAAATTCTCTTAGAAGCATTATGTTTTTGGTTTTCTTTATTAAAGAAATGTGAATTCTTTCGTCTGTAATTTGCAAGAATTTCTGATTGTTTAAACAATTTATTTTTCGCATATTTTAGGGGTTTTCTCCCACTCAACTTGAATTTAAGGTGCCTATAAGGACATTTGTGCTAAATATATGCCTAAAATCGCCAATTATGCGAAACATTTAAGCGAACAAAATTATGCTGCTTAAATGACAA
This sequence comes from Ganaspis brasiliensis, assembly GCA_037103525.1. NCBI lineage: Eukaryota > Metazoa > Arthropoda > Insecta > Hymenoptera > Figitidae > Ganaspis > Ganaspis brasiliensis. The sequence continues at coordinate 3,314,011 of JAZKLR010000074.1, read as the reverse complement.
AGTTATGCTTTTTTGTGCTGATTCAATTTAAAGCAATATGGCCGCGAGTGTGTAGCTGTGAATTGAAGTCGCTCCCGTCTTATCTTAGTTTTTGCCCTGCTTATAAACTATTTTATTAATAATTTTGGGCAGACTGTTTCTCTGGAACATTATTGCTTAAAGAGGTTCTATCGTAAAAAGAATTAACATTGCCATTTTATTCAAATTTGGTTCACTGGTAGATAATGGTTTTATAATGATGCAGTTAAACTTTTGAGACCTCAAGGTACTTGTGAAAAAAGTTATAAGGGTTTTCGTTTTCGTTTTTAACATTTTACATTGAGTTTTATGGGAATTGGATAATGTTTGTCACATATATCCATATTTTTACATGTATGTCCAAAAGTATCTTGAGGTCTCAAAAATTTAACTACATCATTATAAAACCATTATCAATCAGTGGACCAAATTTGATTACAACGGTAATGCTAATTCTATTTACAATAGAACCTTTTTAATCAATATAAGTTTTACTAATTTCTCTTGCGGTATCAGCGTGTTAACTATCATTTTCTATTTTAATACTGTGTGGTTCAGTGTTTCTCAAACTGTTTGGATACTGTGATTAATATGCCGAATCGTAGATCGTGTTTTCAGTGTAATGCAATTATTGCGGGTGATGCCTTTTCGTGCCAGTGTGGTGTCTTTTATCATTTTGGATGTACAAGTGTTGCTATTAATAAATCTACAGGAAAACTTAAATGTTGCTCGCACAAGCCGACCTCTAGATCAGTGTCGCCAACACCACTCCAAGTTTCTTTGGACAATGTTACACTGAGAAGACTGGATGTTTAAAATTAGATGTTTAAGAAAAAAAAGTAACCCTAAATATCTAAATATTAAAGTTTAACATCTAAGATATTAAATTTTAACATGTGGATATTAAAGCTTAACATCTAGATGTTAACTTTGAACATTTAGATAGCTGTCCTTATGTTAAATGATAAATATGTTAAGCGTTAACATTTAGATGTTAAGGGTTCACATCAATTTTTCTCTGTAGGATGTTACTTTATTCGCACTCCGAAAAGGCGAAAAAGGATTCTGAAGAATTTATTACAACTAAGATTGATGTTGTTCAAAAGGAAATTACTGATTTAAAAGAATCTCTTGATACATATTCTAGAAAACTCAATGATGCTGTGAAGAGGATTGAGAACCTCGAACTGTAAGTACGTGAGATTCAAAACTCAGATAAGACTGCTAAACACCGTGAAGAAGGACAAACTTTATCATTTTGCCAATTATAGTGAAAGTTAAATGGAAGATAGACTTTAAAGAAAAAACAATCTTGTTTTGTTTGGGTATCCGGAAATAAATACGGATGGTAAGAGGAGTAATTCGGATTTAATGGAGCTTGAAATTACTAATGTTAACAATTTCCTGTCTTCTTTTAATTCTTCACATAATATTAATAATGAGATTAAAATTAAACGACTGGAAATTTATTATCAGAGTTTGGGTCCTCCACGCCCTATCCGAATATGATTTGTGGACGATCAGAAAAAACTATTAACTCTTCATGCCTTTGGGAAATGGAAAAAAACACAGCAGGTTTCTTTAATGAAACTATTTCTGACTCAGGACCGTACGCTTATTCAGAGACAGCAACACAGGGATACTGTTAAGGTTCTTCAGGATCGTTGCTCATCTGGGAAGGAGAACTTCATTATAAGGGAAATTCGAGGAGAATCCAAAATTGTGAAATCAAAACATTAAATGATTGTTCTAGCTCTCAGGTTAATTCTTATTGTTTAACAAATACATTCAATTGTTCACATACTACTAACTTAGATTTATTAAATGAACTTGTGATTTACTATCAAAATGTAAGAGGCCTAAATACTAAACTTGACATTTTATCTTCTTCATTGGATGTTTCTGATTTTGATAAATTGAGATTGGGTGGTGGTGTTCTCGTTGCAGTAAAAAATATGGTTACCTCTTGTTACGTCAATTTATTAAACGCATTTCAAACTTCACCATATTATAATATTGTTGCTTGTAAAATTTTCATTGATTCAAATCCAATTACGTTACTTGCTATTTAAGTTACTCCTAATATTCCTCTATTAGAATTTGAGGAATTTTTCGATTCATTGTCTAATGTTTGTATTGATTGTTCAAATAATTATATCTTAATCGGTGACTTTACACCGAAAAAAATATATTCTTATTTTGAGCGGAATTCCTCTACAATATGGTATCAAAATTCTGTAATCTTAAAATGAGACGAATTCTACTGCTTATAAGAGAAATTTACTTAATTCCGGAGGAATTCTTATTCATTTAGGAGGAATATTTTTCATTTGAGAGTAATATTCTTCATTTGAGAGGGTACTTTTATTCTGAGAGTATTTACTCTTGATACCATTTTTAAGAGGCTTTTCTTCAAATAAGAGTATTCCTTTCAAATGAAAAATATTCCTCTCAGACAAAGAATATTCTTCTTAAATGAAGACTTTTTCCTTTCAAATTAAGTATATCCCTCTTAAAACAAATTGAATTCTTCTTAATTTGAGAGGATTGAATTTTGATACCATATTGTAGAAGAAATACTCTCAAAAAAAGAATTTTTTTTTCGGTGTAATATTCCCTATTTAAAGCAATATGTGGTTTCTGTAATCCGAGACAATAAATCAATATTTTACATACATTTTTAGATTCACATAATCTCCATCAATATAACGACGTTAATAATATAAATGATAGATAATAATTGGACTTGGTTATTGCTACATTTCCTTGTGAGGTAATTAGTAATGAACTTCCACTGTTACCTGTTGACGATTACCACCCGCCAATTATTATTATTCGTTTTCAATCTGTCATCGCTCCTACCCATAGTAAAAAGAATTTTTTCTTAAGCAACATTAACGATAAAAAATTCATATTTAAAGGCACAGACTTTGCAAATATAAGAATTAGTTTGTTAAATGTAGACTGGTCGTTTCTGTATAAATGTACTGATTTTAATTATGCTCTGAGTATTTTTTATGAAAAACTATACGAATTGTTTGAGACACATATTGGTATAATTTAAAAATAATTAATAGTATAAAAGTTAAAGATAAATTGAGAAAGTTACATAAAAAATTTGGTTGTAATTATTATTTACTTGAATATCAGCGTGTAAGGCATCAGATAAAATTAGAAATTAATAAAGCTTATTTAGTATATCAATCACGTTTGAAAAAAGAGTTGTTTAAAAATACATCAGCCATTCGGTCTTATGCTAATAATATTAACAAATCTTCGAGAACTCCAGGTATAATGTATTATAACGGTTTTGAATTGACAATGCTCAAGATATTATTGGCTCTTTTGCGGATCATTTTTCTAAAGTTTATAAACCTTGCTCTCAATCATTACAACCTTCTATTTATAAATTTCTGACTTTATTTGGTGATGGATTGGTTATTTTACAACATGAGGTTGAAGTTAAATACCGTAATTTAAAGGGTAATTTGACAGCTGACAGCGATAAGATTCCTAGTATATTTATTAAAAACTGCTTTAACGAACTAGCTGAACCGTTAAATTTTATTTTTAATCTCTCTTTGCATTCTAGTACACCGAAAAAAAATATTCTTTTTTTGAGAGTATTTCTTCTACAATATGGTATCAAAATTCAATCCTCTCAAATTAAAAAGAATTAAATTTGTTTTAAGAGGGATATACTTAATTTGAAAGGAAAAAGTCTTCATTTAAGAGGAATATTCTTTGTTTGAGAGGAATATTTTTCATTTGAGAGAAATACTCTTATTTGAAGAAAAACCTCTTAAAAATGGTATCAAGAGTAAATACTCTCAGATAAAAGTACTCTCTCAAATGAAAAATATTCCTCCTAAATGAAGAACTCATCCGGAATTCAGTAAATTTCTCTTAGAAGCAGTAGAATTCGTCTCATTTTAAGATTACAGAATTTTGATACCATATTGTAGAGAAATTCCGCTCAAAATAAGAATATATTTTTTTCGGTGTACATTTCCGGATTTATGGAAGCAAACTAAAGTGTGTCCTATATTTCAAAAAAGTAACAAATCACAAATTTTAAACTATCGTCCTATCTGTTTATTATGTAATTTTTCGAAAATTTTTAAAAAAATAATCTGTGACATTATTTAGCCCTATCTGGCACCAATATTATCTCCAGCACAACAAGGTTTTGTAAAAAGAAGATCCACTTTGCAAAAAGCTCGGATGTCGAGCCGAGCCGAGCTGACTTTTTTTCGAGCCGGGTCGAGTCGGGTTCGAGCTTAGCTCGAACTCAAAAAATTTGTGCAAAATATGTGACCATAGTGTAGTCATACATTGATTCGGGTACCTGAACGATTCGAGAACCCGAAAATTTTGAGAACTCGAAAATCAAAACAGACCCAAACAAACCAGAGACCCGAAAATTTCAAGAATTCGAACACATACACCGAGAAACCTTTGGGTCATGCGGAAGTATGGCTCAGTTATTTGGCATAATATTGCAAAATTTTTAATTGATTTAAAAAAAAAAAAATTAAAAAAGATTTTTAAAATCCTTTTATTTTAAAAAATACCATGAACTTCTTCTTCCTGGTTCTGACTAAACCCCTCTGATCTGGTACTAAACCTCTGAAAGGCACTATTGTGAATGATATGTGTAAGGTTATTAACAATATTTGCAACGAATGGGATTTCGATATATTTACTATTTCTTTCACAGAATTTTTGCAATTGCTGAATGATTTTGTCATCAGAATTTGAACAAGATACGATTTCTTTCGATTTATTACATTATATTTTACATACCGTATTATCATATTGTATATAATCCTGTTATTGGTCTTCGAACTGTTGGATTTATTCTTAATAAACAAATAAAATAAAAATAAAAGAAAGTTCTATTTAAAAACATGTTTTATGAAGTTTTTAGACGTTTTATAACATTTAAAATTTTTCGAGCACAATTTTGCTTTTATACTAAAGCACAAAGTTCCTATCTCTATGTTTTTAAAAAAGTTTTTCGTTTTGTAAGAAGTTTCAGAAATAATAGTTACTTCAGTTATAATCCTTTATTCACTCCGTGTAAATATTTTTGAAGCACCTGGTTTATGTGTAGCTACAATAGTCAAAAGTATTCTTATTTTTGACTACACTTGATTTTTTCTCAGTACTCACATTAACATATGTTAGTACAGTCTTCAATTTTCGTATAGCTTATTTGTTATTTCCTACTTTCTTATGAGGCTTACTTTACCTTAAAACCTACATCAAAATAAATATTAAATCAATGAAGTTAAATAAAATTAAATGGATATGATGGAGCATGAACTTTTTAGGGTAAAGTAAGCCCCCTGAGATACTGAGAAAAAAAGAACTAAAGTCAAAAATAAGAATACTTGTTACTATTGTAAAGCAACACATAATCCAGGTAACAGGAATAATTTGTATTTTACCCGAAGAACATGTATGTCGCATGAATTCAGGAAACAAAATAATGTAGTGATGCTAATTGATGGGTCATCAACAAATGAAGAACCCCAGGTTGTTGTTCGCATAAATCATCTTTCATTAATGGAAAGCATGTTAGTGTATTGTAATAATGTCTTACATCCCGCTTTCTTTATTTAGCCTCGTGTCCTGGTAGAGAAAAAAGATTTCATGGACAAGGATAAAAATACGATTTTTTTCTGACAACCTTTACGTGGTGTATACCTTCAGAATAAACAGAAAAATCGAAAATTCAAGAATTACATTGAAGACTAAATAAATTTTAGTAAATAGTGGGATAACTATAAACTTAATATTGTTGTACTGGAGTGAGTCCTATTAGTGGAGCAATTCACTTCCATCGCAACGTTCCCGATATCATCCTTATGGAAAAGAATGACATGAAAGTAATGACACAAATGCGTGTCATACTTTGGCGACCACACGAGAAAAATGACACGGGAGAGAATGACATGGCAAAGAATGTACCAAAAAAAATATTTTATTATTATTAATTTTATAATGATTTCATATACACATACATTGTGCACCATTTTGGGGAGGACAAAAATTTACTGCACAGCCGTAGGTACTGTAGAATACGACTGCGCATCATGGCATTTTTATGTATGCTTTGCCATGTCATTTCCTCTCGGGTCATTTTTTTCGTGTGGTCGCGAAATAATGACACGCAAATGAATGAAACGCATCCGTGTCATTATATACATGTAACATTTTTCCGTAAGGGCATACATGCGATGTAGGAGTGAGTCCCAAACTTTTCACCTTTGTGCCCAAATGGTATATAATTCAGCGATTTTAAGGGAGTTCTCCAGCTTCAGGCAGCACAAATACTATAAAAAAATAGATAAAAACAAATAAATTAAATCTGAAAACGTAATTTAAAGCAATATGTTAGTCTCGTGACACTTCACATGTGCTTCAAACGGAAGAGTGTTGGCAATTTGCGACCGCTGGATTTCCTTTCGCTCGTAAATTCAATGGAAAATCACTTTAATTTGGAATTTTAGATTAGTATAATAAAAAAATGAGCATTAATAAATACCCCTACTAAAATTTTTTTATATTATTTCTTTTATTTATCCCTATAACATACTAGTTTTTGAGAAATATTTAGAGAAAAGTTTTCCAGATATTAATAAAAATGTGCCATTTTTATACGTTCAGCATATGATTTCCATGTAAATGTTGAATCTTTGAAGCTAAATATCTCAATTTTAGCATTGCAAAGGGCCCTGAGGTTTTTACCACACATAAAGCATACAAAAAGAAACATTTATCCAAAGTTTCAGAAAATTCTAAATAAATTCGATTTGCCGGAAAACTACCGTAAACTGTAAGAAGTTCTAAATTTTCAGCACTGATTTCCTAAAATTCGTCATGGAAATGAATTGCTTTACTAATAAGACTCAGTACCATTTTTTAAACCTGATTTTTCTGTGTATTGACCAAACAGAATGATTTTAGCAAATGTCAGCAGTACATGGTAAATAACACAATAGTGAAACATTTAAAGACAAATAGTTAATAGTTAAAAAAACTTCTAAAGTTTGCTAAAATTCCTAATGTATAAATTGATTAAGCTCTAAAAAGGAGTTGGCCCTTCATTTCTTTAGGATTATATGCATTTCAGGGGCCAAAAAAACAGCTTATTTTTTTAACTATCAAGTATCATTTTGATTAAAGTACAAAAAATATATGTTATTACTTAGAAAAAGAGAAACTCATAAAAAAACATGTCGGTGCCCGAGAGAAAAATTGCGGGTATTCCAAAAGTATACTCAAGTCCCCTAGTATTCGGATAAGTATCCCTCCTTGCCAAAAGGTATACTCGGGGAGACCAAGCAATAAGTTACTAATGTAAACTAATGGGATACTCATGGATACTCTAGGATAAGGTAGGACGTTTCTCCTATGTATACTTAAGTTTACTATGGGAATACTCAGGTTTACTATGATGCGACGCCTTCTATTCATAAAATGGCCAAGACATATTTTGTGTGCACATCCAAAATAATTTTAACTGGAAAACAAGTATAATTTAAAGTCGACAAAAAAACTGATTTCAACATAATCCTCACACCACAATATTTTTAACACATGAAGATATCTTCATTTATAGTATTATATATACCTATATATATAACTTCAAGTTATTAAGATACATTTGCAATGAATATTAAAAAATAATTATCTCATGTAAATATTTTTGTTTAAATCATATTGTATCAGGGACTGACACGAAAACCGAATTCTGTTTCTGTTTTGAATTGTTGTGACGAAACAAAAATGTACAATCAATATTGTTTTGTATTGAGCCTGAAACGAAAAGGCTCTGAATTTCGTTTTCGTCTCCTGCAAGAAAAAAATTGTGTTTAAAATTGTTTTTGTGAAATTTAGAGCCTTTTTTATGAGAAACGAAAACGGAATTCGGAGCCGATTTTCGTTTCGGGCATGAAACTAAAACAAAATTCGAAGCCTTTTCGTTTCGGGCATGAGACGAAAACGTAATTCAGAGCCTTTTCGTTTCAGGTTCAACACAAATTAAAATTAAATTGATATTTTGTTTCAGTTTTTCAAAACCGAAATGAAACAAAAATAAAATATATTTTGTTTCGGTTTTCGTGTCAGTTCCTGTATTGTATTGATTTCCAGTTAGGATTATTTTGTATTGACATTAAAGTTAGCATTTTATGAATAGAAAACGTCGTTCATTACCTTTGTACAAAGCTCCAAATGTTGACATTTGACATCCGTCATCCAATTTTCGTTACAACAGGAACAGGAAATACAGAAGGAAAAATTAAAAACTTTTATTTTGAAAATTCAGAAGTTCCTTTTGTCTCCTTATTTAACTTCTCTTTCATGAAACATTGAAATTATTGGAATTAGAATTGAAACTGAGAGCTAAAATAAAATGCATCTTCTATTCCACAGGTAGTAGATGCTAACTGACAGGTTAGGTAGAACATGGAATTTAGAGAGTATAATTTTGGCAATGACATCTATGTGTTAAACCCATGTACCTACTATCGAAAAATTTATCGACTGAATTATATCTATTTTCTTTACCCCGGATGATTTTCTTATTTCTGAGAGACTCCTGGAGACTACCGAGATTATTGGGAATACTTAGGAATACTTCGTTAACTCAGAATACTTATTTGGAAATTCAACTTGGTTTACTTTGTAGACTGTCATATACATTACGAATACTACAGGAGACCCTAAAGTATACATTGGAGATTAGGTAGACAAGTTGGAGTACTGTTTAGTATACCTGGGATACTATAGAGATCAATTGAAATACTATTTCGAATACTCGGGAGATCGCGTATACTAATCCGAATACTTTTTATTTTATCCCGGGTGGTGCAACGTCAATTTCCTAAAAAAAAAAAAAAATAATAATAATAATAATAATAAAAATTTTAATTAATTTTTTCAACCCCTTCCACGAAACAAAATGGGCCCTCAATTTTTTTCTTGAAATGCCTTTACTATTTATATAACATATTTTTTTCAACTAGATTGGTTGATGCAATTAAAAGATATTGCAATTTGTATTTTTTTGAAAAATGGTTCATAACTCAAAAACAAAAAAAACAAAAATGTTCTTCAGAATTAATAATGGGAATGAATTAGTCTCACAATTGACCTAAATAATCCCCAAATATGAGAAAAATCCGAACTGAGACACTTTGATCATGCTTAACTTGCTACGGACTATAAGGTCCGTCCACAAATTACGTCACACTTTTTCCCCTGTTTTCAACACCTCACCCTTTTCAAAATTTGTCACATATTTGTCAATCCCCCTTAAACATTACGTCACATTTTATTAACCCCTCCTCCCTATTTTATATCATGTTACAAAAATAGCATAGGGGAGAGTGGCCATCAATGTACCAGTTTTTTGAATGAACCATTTCAATTTTCTCAGAAACAATTAAATAAAAATTCTCCTAATTTTAAATATAAATGAAGTTTGCATAAACACACTACGTCCATAAATTTGAGACATGTGGATTTATTCTTTATAGAGAAAACTGAAAAAAACTGTTTTTATCACACTTACATTAAAAGTTAGATTTTACGGCTTGTTTGAAAACCTTTAAGAGCTCATTTCACGGCCTAGGCCGTAAAGTAAATGAACTCGCAATCTGATTGGCTGATGCTGGTCAGCTGACCTTTACTTTATGGTATAGCTGTCCAAACTGGCCCAAACGTCACGGCTGTTCACGGGTTTCGCCGCCCTCCGGGGGCATTTCTAAGTCTGTCGACCTACTCCCACCTAGAAATGCCCCCTGAGGCCCTTTTTTACGATAACCACCTCTCCCTAGGTTCGAATTCTCAGTTTTTTGTGTGATAAAAAATGTTATATGACACTTGGACCCTTTTGGCACTTAAGTTCTCGTGTATCGTACAACTCGCCACAGCCACATCAGAGCCTCGGCTACTTTTCGGTGGAGCCTCGGCTTCATATCTTCGCCTCGGCTACGTTCGATGCAGCCTCGTCACCACCTCTACTTCGCCTCGGCTGCGATTGGACTTAGGCTCGTATTACGATACTTACTCGTACTATAAAGTGCTATTTAGGGTCCTTGTGTCATAAATAACTATTTTGATGCTCTGAAGAAAAAATTTACCTAAAATACAAACACGTTTTTTAATTGAAATAAGGCAATTTAAAAATAAATGAACTTAAGATTTATTTTGTATCGGGCCTGAACTACAATATTCTAATGAGAAAAAGATTTTGAAATATTGCATTAAGTTATAAAAACCATTTTTGTTGCAAATGTCATGTTGATTCAATGTACCAGGGAACAATGAACCACCTGGAATTTCAGTGTATTTTCGATTTCCAGAGTGGTATGCCTGATTATAAAACTAGGCATGCGTACAGCATGTGACAGCGATTGTTATCAGTACTCTTCTCAACATAGCAAAACTAAAATGCCATTTTAGCTAGTTAACTTAAATTTGAGGTATATTTATGTTATACATTATAAATTAAAAAGTGTTAAGTAATAATTTTTTATAGTATTTGATAGAAAATAAGTTTTTTTACAAAATGAAAATGCAATATTATTATTGTTGAACATTTTTAGTGTTTTTATAGAGGTGGTTCATTGTGTACCCAGGTTGTTGAAAATGAAAATAGCTTGTTAGTTTAGAAAAATCCTAAATTTTATTATTTAATCAAAATAAATCGGGTATAATATGTGTGCATTACCTAGAGAAGTGTTGTAGTTTTATTTTGATGCAAAGAAGTGATTGAAATTAGTGAAATTGAATAAATAATATGACCTTGAAAAAACCCCGGTACGTTGATGGCCACTCACCCCTATACATTTTTCTATTATTCACTTTAAAGTGTTGGAAATTTTTATCTTTTAAACTCTTAGAAAATACTTCATTTTCAAAAAATATGAAACAAATCGTGAAACAAGATGTATGTGAACATTTAACACATAAGAATCATATAATCTGTGTGATGTCACACTACAGCCGACCCCCTCCCCCTTGTCACATATTGTCACAAAATCTGCAAACCCCCCCCCCCCCTCCCCCAACGTGTGACATAATTTATGGACGACCCTTTATCACAATTTCCATTAATAAAATTTTTCAATTTTTCATTAGTAAAAATTAGGATTGACTGAAACTTTGATAAATTAAAATCTATATAGTAGATCGATTCAATGTTGATTAAAGTAAGAATGAATTAAAATTAGAACCAGCTTAGGTTTGAATAAATTCAATTTAGAAATCATTAAATTTAAAAAAAATAACCACTTTTATAGTTAAAAAGAAGAATTGATTAAATTTTGGAGGTTTTATTCATGAACGCGCTCAAAGTGCGTCATTGTCGCGTTAAGCATCAGATTCAATTCTTCCGGACTCCCTTTTGTATTGAATATTCACATTTTTACTGATATCGAAAAATTATTACAGTTTACAATTGTATTACGCATGTATAATTTATTTAAATTACCTTTGTACTTAAATTTTTTTTACTTTAATCCCAGATGAAATGATTTTACGGAAACCTCACCACGAAAATTTCGTATGCAATTCTCTGTATAGAATTCTTGTTGAATTACGTATGGAAATATATGATTCATAAAAAAGGGAGCATACAATTTTCTTAAATTCAATACTATTTAAAACTGTTTATCCAAATTTTTAAAAATTACCTCTTGTCTTAAAAATTTGGTACAATAAACTATAGATATTACAGATTTTAGATTAAGAAAATTAATACAGTGAAACCTGGCGAATTTTGTGATTCTTTTTTTGAAATCAGCCAAAATGAGCGCGAGAGCTAAAATTGAAGAGGTTAAGGTATGAAATTCGTTTAAATAATCTTCAGGGCCTGTGAGGGGAACGAGGAATGGGGAGCATAACAAAGAAGGAATAAGAAGCATTGGAAAATTCATAAAAAGACAAATGCCCAGCGAGACTCTCTAAAATTTTGGTTCCAAAATTGGAGAGGTTGCACTGTATTTAAGAAAACCTAATTTTTAATTGAATAAGAACCATGCTTCCTTTTTATTTCTACTAAAAAATTAATTGCTCGAATGAAATGATGTGTATGTAATATACATATGACAATTTATTATGTGCAATTTTTTTATCTCGATAATGAACGCGTGAGCTTTGAAACGTGCGTGATAAAGACGTGAACATTTTAAGGGACACGAAAAGCAATAAAGAGAAACTTTCATGCCTTTAATGATTTATCATTTCATCAACTTGTTTAATATATTTATAATATACAAAGCAAGGTCATTTGTTTAATTTTCGACTTACATTTCTCTTGATTTAAGTGAAACACAAACACTAATTTTTTATAATTTCGTCTAAATACAAAAACAAGTGTTGAGAAAAATTCTTAAAAAAGAAAATATTCTTTTATAGTAGTTTAGGAACATTTGTTTTCCAGTTTGCAGTTTTTATAAAATTAGATACACTGAGAGATGCGCAATAAATTCCACATTAAATACGGTTGAGAAGTGGGAAATCTCAACATTTTTGTAAGATTTAAAACATATTACCATCATACTCAATGCACCAGAATAGAGAAAGTAACTCATTTTTAGAATAATGTTATATATAATTCTTATATATTATAATTTTATATTTTAAATTCTAGAATTGAAATTTTACATTGTAGAAGTTTTAAATGTGAGTTGTATTTAAAATATTATTTTTAACTATATTTAGAGATAAAGTGATTGTCTTTTCTTGTACTTTGTAACGAATCGAAAACTTATCGCTTGGCGACCGCAGCTATTATCGCTAACATATAAACTATTTTTGACAACTGTGACGCTATATATTGTGCTGTCTATTATTTGGCTAAAAAATGTTAAGATATCGTACGTTCAAATTATTTTAGGCTATTCCTATTGAATAAATGTTTTTTTTGGTACCACCTCTCGTTAGAAGCACGACTTTTCACTCACCGTGTGCCTAAAAAGTATTTTGTCGCACAGGCGTGTGCGTTAAAAGTCGAGTTTCTAATTAGAGGGGGAATAAAAAATAATGTGTGAGACATAGACAGAATAGGGCAATCTCGATTTCCCTATTTCTTGCCCCCTTGCCACACAAATACATAACTACTTTTATTCTGACTCTTTTATCCAAAAACAATTTTGTGTTTAAACACATATTTAGTTTGATATCATCGTGACGCACAAAAAAAACTACACTCATTTTTAAAAAATTATGAAAATATAGGTAAAAGTGTTTAATTGTTTTTTAATAAAAAATATTATAATTTATATTATATTATTATTTTTGTCATACTCGAACCATCAGGACAAGTTTAAACTGTTTATACATCTCACCAGTTCCGAATTTTTGCTATGTGATAAGAAAGGCTACAACGTACAAACGGCTTACGGACGTAATGGACAGCGATGCCTTTATTTTCTTCCAATCAGAACACAGTTCTTATTATTTTATTATTTTTTTTATTCAGTTTTTTTAGTACTACCATTACGGTTTTATACTCTCCTGCTACTAGCCTTGCCTTACTCCCCGGTTGTAAATCCGTGTACAAGATCATCTACTGAACTTGTACATGATTCTGGATAAAAGCATGCACAGGTGCGTTGACTTGTCTTGTGCATGAACTTGTGGATGGTCAACACATGAATTTGGAACAACGAACGTGCACATTTTCATGCACGCACAATAAAATCTGATACAAGAACATGTGCATGAACGTGCAAATGTTCATGCACATAATTTTCCATACTTTAAATATTATTAACAAATGTTACTTGTTTTATAGTGGTCCTCTACCTTTTACAGCCATTAAAATCTACTGCGCAACCTTCACTCCCATAGATAATTAATGCGCAACGTTTAAAGTTTAATAAATAATTATCCATTTTCGTGTACAGATTCATGATGCATGTTCTTGTGCATATTCATGCACATGAAATTATTTGCCTTTAGAAGCGTTCATAAACATGTGCATTGTGCATGTTCCTTTGCACGTTCGTTGTTCCAAATTCATGTGTTGACGATTCGCAAGTTCATGCACAAAGCAAGTCAATGCGCCTGTGCATGATTTTATCCAGAATCATGTACAAGTTCAGTAGATGATCTTGTATACGGATTTACAACCGGGTCCTAACTCTTCTACTAGCCTTTTCTGCTAGTAGAAGTCAACTCACCACCCCCCTTGCGTTCCGTAGACGTCTTTTATTAGAAGTACTCGCATTTGCCTGACCTTCTCTGATCAGAGTAGAAGAAAACTACGGAAAACTCCCTACTGAGTACAGCCAATTAATTAACAATCGAGTCTGGATGTATACCTTCTAAGTCTCGAATGGTACACAACCAGTCCTCGATGTCTAATCTCCCGTTTGATATATCTCAACCGCAGAGAAAAACATCAGGCTAGCGGATCACAGAAGCTGGTCACCCATCTAAGTACTAACCGTACCCGAGTTCGCTCAACTTCCATGACCGCAAAGCCAGGCGCTTCGCTACCTGAGCCATGTCAGCGGTTTTTGGCTACGAACTTATTCCTAGTCCAGTAAGCAAAACATATAGGCATCACTGATCCTCCATAATCTCGCTGTCATGATGCGAGTTGACAAAAAATTTTGTACGACACATGGCTTCTTTAAGGGGGAACACCAGTTGTAATTTTCGAAAAATATTTTTTTCTTTTTTTGCATTTTCTTAAAGTATACATATTTAGAAATGTGTTTGTAAATTTCTAAGTTGATCCTGTGAAAAATAAATGAGATATACAGCACAATATGGCGGAGCGCGAGGTCGCTCCAGACTAGACACTTATCTCCTAAAGTTTTTGTTAAAAAACATTTTACTTTTTTTAAATTAAAGCTTTTTACATGTACTTTTAATTAATAAATAGTATTGTTTAAAAAGTTGCATGGTTTTTTAGGAAAATATTCTTGAAAAAAGCATTTTCTTAAGTAACAACTGGTGTTTCCCCCTTAAACGGGACTTAGAAACTCGTGAAACTTGTCAGAACAAAGCTACATATAGTGGATTTCACGTCAACTGTCCAGCCAACAAAAAAATTGTAATTAATTCTTTCCCAATTTTTGTTATGAGTTGTCTTATAGGTAAGTAATTTATCAACCAAATATTTTTGAATCATATAAAAAATTGCCCGAGAGGGAGGGGGTTAAAGTTTTGAACTTTTTGTTAAGACGCTCTCATTTGTTTATTTATTAAGCTTAAAAAAATGCTAAAAAATTTTTTTGGTACATGATTTTTCTAGATTTTTTCATTAGCTTTCGATTGGCGTGGTCTATTTTAAATTTTTTTTTTATTTTGACCAAAATTTTTGAAAATTAAAAATAAATTTCACTTTTTTTCGTCTTTGGGCTCGTTTTATTTTTTTTTATTTTATTTTTAAAAGAAAGCTGAGATTTTTTCCTTCAAAATATGTAATTTTCAAAAAACCGTTTTTTTTTGTTTTTGAGAAATTTAATGTTATCACTGAAAAAAATGTTTAGGTACACTACAAAGAATTCTGGCTGTTACAGCTAAATAATATCGCTCCATATCGTTGACCTAAACGTTTAGGTGCGGTACCTAAAGTATATTGCAGAAAAGATATATCTATTCTGCCTAAAAAATTTAACTAATTATTCTATATTTTTAGCTGAATAAAAGCTTGATAATATAAGAGTAGCTCCTAAATTCTTTTAGCAACATTTTTTAGATAATAAGTCTAAGCTAATGTTGACAGCATTTCTAGCTGTGGTGGATAGAATTTCTAGATGACATTACTCTCTTGTTTATATAGCCATATTTGATCTCACAGATATAAAATAATATATATTTTAACAATACAAAACCGTTTAAGGTAAAAGATTTAATGAATATGAATTTCCGTAAATAAAAATCACTATATAAGATTTTATATTTAAAAGTACCTCATGTCTTTTAATAAAAGATATTTGTAGTTTCATTAGAATTAAACAATATGTCACTTTCAATCTTTCAAATCATTTTTCTAACTGATAATAATTGTTGGTTTTATTGTAATTTTTTGTAGTTAGTGCACGTATATTTGTTTATTTTTATATAAAATTGTAAATAAACTGTTTCTTTATTAATAAAAAAGCGTTATCTGCAACATTCTATATTACAAGTTAGATCGAGATAAATTAACATAATCGCATAATTTGTTTTATTTAAATTAACGTTATTGAAAGCATTTGAGGTACCATAAAAGCATAAATCTTTTAGGAAATTATTTAATTCATAAAACTTGTATATAGACTACTTAAAAACTGAAAATTTGTACTTTCTATTACATTGAAGCTGGTACAATGATCATAAACGGAATTAAAACTTACATATGCCACTAACCAATCACAATTAATAACTTTAAACATTAAAACAATTAGATCCTTGCACAGAACTTTGCGAATGGAACACATTCAACATATTAACCCCAGAAGGACTAACTTACTTTTCTCACCCTCTAAGGACTAACTGGGGTCCTTTGTTCCCCCAGATTTTAAACGTGTATATAAGATTTACATTTTACCAAAAACAGCTTTTATATAGTGAATTTTTCTCGTTTTTTATTAAGGAAGAAGATGGTGTAATTTATTTTTTAATACAATAAAAACAAATCTAAAAATATTGTAAAAAAAAAAGAACCAATTTTTCTCAAAATTGGCATTTTTTACAAAAAATATTGTAGTTTTTCAACAAATTGACCAATTTAGAAAAATCCTGTGGATTTTAGAAGCTGAATAGACATATTTAAGAAATTTTTATGGACCTTTGAATTATTTGAAAAAAGTATATTTATTTGAATAGATGAAATTTTAATAATTAATAAACAATTACGCACGTGAAATTTACCAAAATCAACTATAAAAAAATTTTATTTTTACTCAAAATATTTCTTTTTTTACAAGTATAGTCATTACATTTTTGCTTTGTAGGTTCAATTAAACCGTTTTAATAAAAAAACAGAAATTTATTATCCTGACTTTTTTGAAACGTAAAGGACTAACTGGTATTTAGGGGTATTTAGGGACCCCAGACTTACTTTAACTGCATACTGAAGAGAGACTTGCGCACACAATTCGCACTAACCTACTAAAATCAACTTTCAGGTCACTAAATTGAATTATGGTTAGGATCCCCAACCGAAATTGACACTGTATGGGTCAGGAGCCTGCTTCAAACTTCGCGTGGGGTACAAAACGACCCCAGTTAGTCCTTCTAGGGTTAATCACTAACCTAAACACTTTATTCAAAAATAGAAACGCAATGCGTAAAAAATAGCACGAACATATGATTTACACTGAAAGACCGCCATGGCACCTAAACTTTCTAACAGAACTGTCAACATGAAACTGTATCGGTAAGGCTGCTAGATAGTATAGCAAGAGGTGGTAAATATTTTTCCTAAATTTTCTGTACGCACGAGCTAAATTGTTTTGTACTTCGGCAATCTAGTTTAACTATTACTCCAATAACGGATTGCAATTGTACCTAGGGGGGAGTGGCTATCAATGTACCGGGTTTTTTTCAAGGTCATAGTACTTATTGAATTTCACCAATTTCAAGCACTTCTTTGCATCAATATAAAACTACAACACTTATCTAGGTAATGCACACATATTTTACACGATTTATTTTGATTAAATAATAGAATTTAGGGTTTTTCTAAAGTAACAAGCTATTTTCATTTTCAACAACCTGGGTACACAATGAACCACCTCTATAAAAATACTAAAAATGTTTAACAATAGTAATATTGCAATTTTCACTTTGTAAACAAACTTATTTTCTATCAAATACTATAAAAAATTATTACTTAACACCTTTAATTGATAATGTATAACATAAATATACCTCAAATTTAAGTTAACTATCTAAAATGGCATTTTAGTTCTGCTATGTTGAGAAAAGTACTGATAACAATTATAATTATAACTTAATCCAATATTTCAAAATCTTTATCTCATTAGAATATTGTAGTTAAGGTCCAAAACAAAATAAATCGTAAGTACATTTATTTTTAAATGGCCTTATTTCAATTAAAAAACGTGTTTTTATTTTAGGTAAATTTTTTCTTCAGTACATCAAAAACAGTTTTTTCCAGTTTTCTCTGTAATGAATAAATCCACACGTCTCAAATTTATGGACGTAGTGTGTTTACGCAAACTTAATTTATATTTAAAATTAGGAGAATTTTTATTTAATTGTTTCTGAGAAAATTGAAATGGTTCATTGAAAAAACTGGTACATTGATGGACACTCTCCCCTATATTTAATCAGCAATATATTTTTAGGAAAAGTACCAATACCATTTTTTTCAGTGGGTGCAAATTGATAAAAAGTTATTAATATTCTAAAAACAAAAAATATTGAAAATTATTTTCTTTAACAATTTTATTTTTATATTATGTTGCTTTTTTAATATATTTCCGACTACTTGTAGGTTACTAAAAAGTAATCGAATGAGCTCTTTGCGAACGGTCTAATAAGAAAGCAATATCAAAAAATTACCAAAAAAATTTAAACATAAAAAAATAAATAAAAGAATTATAGTGTAGGCACTTAATTGTTTTCATGTCAGTCTCAGCACTGTAAAATACAGAGAAAAGTTCAATTAAGGGTTAGAATAATTAAATATCCAGGTAATGATGCAAACAGCGCACAACAACAAGCGGGGCGGTAGAGTGAGACTTCGTCTTGACGTGGCGCGCTAACTTCAACATTAAATTTCTCAAAAACAAAAAAAAAACGATTTTTTGAAAATTACATATTTTGTAGGAAAAAATCTCAGCTTTCTTTTAAAAATAAAATAAAAAAAATAAAACGAACCCAAAGACGAAAAAAAGTGAAATTTATTTTTAATTTTCAAAAATTTTGGTCAAAATAAAAAAAAAATTTTAAAATAGACCACGCCAATCGAAAGCTGATGAAAAAATCTAGAAAAATCATGTACCAAAAAAATTTTTTAGCATTTTTTTAAGCTTAATAAATAAACAAATGAGAGCGTCTTAACAAAAAGTTCAAAACTTTAACCCCCTCCCTCTCGGGCAATTTTTTATATGATTCAAAAATATTTGGTTGATAAATTACTTACCTATAAGACAACTCATAACAAAAATTGGGAAAGAATTAATTACAATTTTTTTTTTGGCTGGACAGTTGACGTGAAATGCATCATATGTCTTATCTAGCTAAAATGTAGCTTCGTTCTGCTAAATTACACTCTTACCGTAAAGTGCTGTTTAGAGGTCTAGTATCGCTAATAACTATTATTATTTACTGATATCTCTATTGAAGAAAGGTATCAAATGCGACAGGCACGTTGCCAGAGGGGGGCCCAGACCTCCCCCCCTGAAACTTTTTTTCCAGGGTGAAAAAAATCCCCTCTTTCTCCCGAAAAAATGTTTAACTACATGCGCTATGGGCATGGAAAATTTAGCCCCCACCACCAAAAAAATTTCTGGCAACGGGCCTAAAATGCGACCTCCAATATGGCCTCGAATGTCACCTTTCAAGTGGTAGCGGATTTGGAACAGTATTTGAGCCCTTATTTTTGTCCCCATTTGTGTCCACATATAAAAAAGCATAAAATAAAAAGAAACAATTATGAATCTCGTTTTACACTATATTATGTACAAGTAGTCACCTTTATTAATTTTGAAAACCTAGCAGTACGAAGAAAATTTTAAAAATAAATTTTGGGGGTACGGGGTTTTGAACCCGGGTTCTGCGAACGTAACATAAAAAACCATAACGCCTAACCAACTGGCTATCTTGACTGACTCAAAACAAAATCTTTCCTTACCGAAAGGGAGATGTCATCTTGAAAAAACTCATGGATAAAGATTACCTGTCGACCGAGATGTTTACGTACTTGGCCAGACGGGAGTCCATACAGGACGATATAACACCATAATTTTGTATTATATTGTGAGGCACGTAAGAGACAGAAAAATCAGATTTAATGCGAGACACATCCGGGATGATCCAGAGATACCACTAGTCTATTCGGCAGATTGTTTTAGGGGGAAAAATAATAAAAATTACCGTGAGCACTCGTTTAGATTTTGGTGGCTAAACCCAGAAAAAAACAATGAAAATTTCGACGAATCACTGAACTAGTTCTAAGAGTAATGTGATTATAAATAATCCAGAAAAATTGTAAAAAAAAAAAAATGATATTGTTAATCCAGTTGTAATTTAGAACCAAACATAATAAAAAATATAAAATATGGTCTTGTTAGAAACTACTCCTACACCAATTTCCTTTCCTTTTTTATTATTAGGCGATCAAGGGTGAGTAACAGTTTTTCAGATCTCTAGTGAGGTTGCTTTCTGAATGATTAGTTTAACATTGTAAAGATTTTGGTTGCATTGAAAAATTAAGAACGTATGTTAACGAGTGGCCTGATCGGCACGTTTAACAATCATAAAGGACTTTTTGTAATGTATAGGACGTTTTTTTTTATTCTTAGTTACTCGTCGTATGTATATTATATTCTGTTTATCAAATAATAAATGAAAAAAAAGATAGCTCAGTTGGTTAGGCATTATGGTTTTTCAGGTTACGTTCACAGAACCCGGGTTTGAATCCCCGTACCCCCAAATTTATTTTCAAAATTTTATTCGTAATGCTGGATAATAATGCTGGATTAACAATCGTTTTTTTTATGTTCTGTTATATGTGGCCACAAAAGAGGCCTCAAATGCTGTTTCCAATCCCCTATCACTTGAAAGATCACATTTGAGGCCTTATTTGTGCCCACATTTGAAGTCGCAATTACGACCTTTTCTTCAATAGGGATATTATAATGAATTTTTTCACTTACACTGTGAGAAATTTGTATTGAATTTTCCTGTTGATGTGTAAAGCGTTTAAGATGACCGTCCTGATAATATTACTAAATTTGAGAAAATTTCTATCTCTGCTCGGTGTAATGTTACACTGTTAAAAAAAGGAGTTGAAATTTAACTCTCTACGGGACTCTATAAAAGTCGCACGCCTTGAAGAGTTGAAGTAAAGAGAGTTAACGCTTAATCCTTCAGTCCCCACTATTCTTAAACATGGAGCGTATGAGCCTTACTCACCTTGGGGAGTCTACTTTTAACTCTAAAATCTCAACTCCCAACTCCAGCAACCGTTAACTCCCCAAATTTTTAACAGTGTATCAAACTATATGATTTTTCCACTGAGGGTCCATTGAAAAGTTACCGTATCTGTTTAATTTTCCAGTGACAGTCGGTAGACATAAAAATTACACAGGACGGTCCTGATAATTTTCATAAAAATGTATAGTCTAAAGTTTCAGGACTAGCGGTCAAAATTTAACAGGTTTGTTGAAAATTCGCAGGACAGTCGATCGAAATTATTATTATTATTAAAAGGACCCTCGATGTAATTTTCCACATAGACATGAACTTTATAGTATTTTAATAAAATTCTTATGAGGGTCCTGCGTAATTTTATGTCCACTGCTGGTCCTGAGAAAATTCAATACAAATTTCTCACAGTGTATTAGAATGAGGAGACGTAACGCCAATGTATTCTTTGAACAAAACTGACCCCACCATCGTGTTCCCTCTATAACCGATTTTCTTTAAACTAGAGAACGTGCGCAACTAGCGGAGAAATTGAGAATTCATTTGATCACGTGATCTACATAAGAAAACAATGTATAGCAGACTATATTTTGTTTGACCATTTTCTCACAAGGTGTGCCACGATCGCCAGTTTGAAAAAAATCGGATATATGGGGAACATGGAAACGGGGCAATCTCAATATATGGCGTTACGTCTCTTTATTCTACTTCGTGAATTTTTTGAAAAAAGTATAAAATTTATTTAAAAAACGAATAAATTAGTCAGTCCGTCACTAATCAAGACCGTAAATCACGATGATTTAAAACCTTGCAAATTACACAAAATGTATTAAATACGTGCCCTAAAAACTTCCGTACATCACACGACATTATTTAATGTAATAAATGAATGTAAAACAGGAAAAAAATATTTACTATGAATTACAGAAAAGTCTGTTTATTATATTCAAATTTTTTGGTATCATTTCGCATTAAAACACTATTGAAAGTTGCGAGAAAATTAAAACTAATAAACAGTGTTTGAAAACATAAGTGCGTCACTTGTGAAAATGCTCTACTTTTAATTTTAAAAATATTTTACATAAAACATGAAGATTATTAAAATTTTTTTTAAAATCTTGTGTATCAACTTATTTTTTATATTGGGATACCAAAGCCAAACATACTATTTAGACATAAGGAATTCAAAATTTGTCTGCATAACGATTATATATAAAATTATTTTCAAACTTTGTGAAATTGAAATCTAATGCACACCATCTAGAACAAAGACTTACTTCCTCTTTTATACTACTTTTATACTTCTTTTATTTTATAAAATTATATTTTATAATACTATTTATTTATAATTTTATTTATTATTATGCAATTAAAAAGGTTGTATAATAATGACAATATATAATAAGATATAATAAGTAAACTGGATTATCAAAGTTACCTTATCCTAAACGACTATAAAATGTAATTTTTCCAAGTTTCTCAATTTGTTTACGTGAATCAAACACTGAAAAAAATGTTTAGGTACACTGCGAAGAATTCTGGCTGTTACAGCTAAATAATATCGCTCCATATCGTCGACCTAAACGTTTAGTTGCGTTACCTAAATTATATTGCAGAAAATCTATATCTATTCTACCTAAAAAATTTAACCAGTTATTCTATATTTTTAGCTGAATAACAGCTAGATAATATGAACCGTTCGCCGGAAAAACGGCTTAAGTCGGAAATAGACATTTTGAGAAATCTTAAATTTAAGATTCATTTGTAAGTTATAAGTAATTTAATGCATTATTATCAGCATTTTCATTTCTACTACAAAGGTATACTATCGGCCAACAAATTTCCACAATAAAAGCAATAATTTTTGTATTATTATTAATTTAGTAAATAAACAAACGAAGACGGACTTAAGCCGTTTATCGAAAGATCGACTAAAATATTCAAAAAACAAACGTTTTTATCAGAAATAGTTAAATATAATATGTAACAAATAGTTTTCTTTAACTTTTTTATAGTCTTTGTTAAAAATGTTTAAATATGAACAGTTTTATATGCAAAATAACATGAGTTTTACACAACATTAAAAAATTTCTGGTAAACCCATTAACGCCCTTGCTTAAGAAAAAATTTATATCAAAAAAGTGAATGCGAAAAAGGAGGACCGTTGACCAAATAATGATTTTTGACATTAAAAATTGTTTAAAAAATAATTTGTTTAAACAATTTGTTATAAACAAATAAAAAAAAAACTAAAAATTATGAAAAATAAACATTGCCATTCGATTGTACGCGAAAAATTACTAAAGGAATATGTGTGACATTTTTTAATTTTATACTCCATTTGTTATAAATAATCAATAAACAATAACAATGACCTTAAACCAATCTTAGCCCATGCTTAGAGAAATGTTGATATCAAAAAAACGACAAAGAGGACCGTTGACCAAATAATGATTTTTGACAATAAAAATTATTTAAATAATTTGTTATAAACAAATGTTTTTTAAAACAATTTTTAATGTCAAAAAGCATTATTAATTTTCTCCACGATCCTCTTTTCCCTATTCACATTTTTGATATCAACATTTCTCTAAGTATGGGCTAAGATTGGTTTAAGTGGTCATTGTTATTGATTATTAATTATTTATAACAAATAGAGTAAAAAATTAAATAATGTCACACATATTCCTTTCGTAATTTTTCGCGTACAATCGAATGGCGCTGTTTTATTTTTCATAAGTTTTAGTTTTTTTCTATTTGTTTTTAACAAATTGTTTAAAAAAATTATTTTTTAAACAATTTTTAATGTCAAAAATCATTGTTTGGTCTACAGTCCTCTTTCCCGTATTCACTTTTTTGATAACAATTTTTTCCTAATCATGGGCGTTATTGGGTTAATATTCATCGCGCTTGTGTTAATTGTTTGATTCTTCGTTATTGCTAATCTCTGCAAAAGTCAAAATGTTTTTATAAAATTCTCGATTGATTGGATTTAGAAAAAGAGTGAGAGACCAAAGATCAGAAGAGTAATTCATCATTGATAATATCTTTTTTATCTATATTTCTAACATCAATACGAAAGACAACGCGGTACATATGCACGAGGTGCGACCTAGGCAAGCTGCGTCGCGTCGCGACGTTTGGCCGGCGCGTACTTCAAAATTCGAATTAAAACTTTAAAAACGTTCATAAATGAACAATTTCAATTGAATATTATAGTTTAGATGACACTTAATACGAAAGTGCCGTCATTCGAAAAACGGCTTAAGTCGACTTAAGCCGTTTTTCCGGCGAACGGTTCATATAGGAGTAGCGCCTAAATTCTTTCAGCAACATTTTTTAGGTAATACATCTAGCTAATGTTGACAGAATTTCTAGCTGTAGTGGGTAGAATCTCTAGATGACATTACTCTCTTGTTTATATAGCCATATTTGATCTCACAGATATAAAATAATATATATTTTAACAATACAAAACCTTTTAAGGTAAAAGATTTAATGAATATGAATTTTCTTAAATAAAAATCACTATAAGGTTTTGTATTTAAAAGTACCCTATGACTTTTAATAAAAGATATTTGTAGTTTCACTAGAATTAAACAATATGTCACTTTCAATCTTTCAAATCAATTACTAACTGATAATAATTGTTGGTTTTATTGTAAATTTTTGTAGTTAGTGCACGCATATTTGTTTATTTTTATATAAAATTGTAAATAAACTGTTTCTTCATTAATAAAAAAGCGTTATCTGCAACATTCTATATTACAAGTTAGATCGAGATAAATTAACATAATCGCATAATTTGTTTTATTTAAATTAAAGTTATTGAAAGCATTTGAGGTACCATAAAAGCATAAATCTTTTAGGAAATTATTTAATTCATAAAACTTGTATATAGACTACTTAAAAACTGAAAATTTGTACTTTCTATTACATTGAAGCTGGTACAATGATCATAAACAATTAAAACTTACATATGCCACTAACCAATCACAATTAATAACTTTAAACATTAAAACAATTAGATCCTTGCACAGAACTTTGCGAATGGAACACATCCAACACATTAATCACTAACCTAACCACTTTATTTAAAAATAGAAACGCAATGCGTAAAAAAATAGCACGAACATATGATTTACACTGAAGGACCGCCATGTTGAAAGTATAGCACTGCATTCTGCTCATTACAGGTATAATGTATAGCCATGGCACCTAAACTTTCTAACAGAACTGTCAAAATGAAACTGTATCAGTAAGGCTGCTAGATAGTATAGCAAGAGGTGGTGAATATTTTTCCTAAATTTTCTGTACGCACGAGCTAAATTGTTTTTGTACTTCGGCAATCTAGTTTAACTATTACTCCAATAACGGATTTCAATTGTACCTATATTTAACCAGCAATATATTTTTAGGAATAGTACCAATACCATTTTTTTCAGTGTAAGGAACTTAAAAATTGAAGGAAATGCGTGATGATTATGCACTAGTTTTAATTTTTTACAAGTGACAATGGAAATAAAAAACAATACATAAAGGTACGAATTGACAAATCTTTTATACGAGGACTGAAGTAAACTTACCTCCAGCCTGTGAATTATGGTTGAGATCGAGCAACTGATACAAGATATCTTCATAATAATGCAATATTGGAGATAAAACAGTTGTAACCAGAATAATTATTAAAAACTTAGGTTTGAAACTAAGATTAAGTTAAAAAAGATATAGCTATGTAAATTTATTTCTCGTTAAGATACAATCAATACTTTTAAAATGCCCTTACTAAAAACAAAAAATTGTAAATAAAAAATAATTGTAAATTAAGAATCTTGCAAAAGCAATTCTGTTTCCTAATATTAAGAACGTTTTATACACTCATTTAATAAGGCTCAAAATTAATCAATAATCTTAAAGAGATATTAGATACAGTATTTTAAATAATGCTCAAGAAATTAAATCCCTACGGTTTAAAATTATGTTTATTCACTTAAATTTTCTGAAGTTAAATAAAAAATTCTACATAAATTATGCATACTATAAAATTCATAATGAATTTATAATAATTTTACACAATAATAATAATCATATTTTACAACAGATTTACTGATTAACATAAACATTTTAAATTGACAGCTATATTATGTTACTGATTTACTATGAGGTTGGTTGATTTTGATTTTTTTAATGAGGATTAACTTATTAAGAAACTGAATTTTTTTATGAAAAACTGCGTAACATGATTATAACCTACTATACACAAAACTTTAATAAAAATAAATGAAAATCTTTTAAATACTGATAATAAAGAAGCTTATAACACAGATCGACAAGGAAAATGATTCAAGCATCGACCAAGGCCTTTCTTATAGATTTTCTTTATCTTTGAACACGAATCTAACATCAAAATTTGCCCATCAGATCAAGCTTTCGAGAAAAAATTGATCAAAAAATTTTAAGAAACCCCTATTTCTTATCATTTTTTATCAAATGTATCATGAACCTTACGTGCTAGAAATCTTTAATTATATGCCTAAATTGAAGCTTGAACCTTCAGTTATAAACTTTATATCATAAAGTGACGTGACTAACTTAAAACTTTTAATAATTATGCCATGTACTATTTTTACTATTACTCTTAATATCTTCTAGGTTTCTGATTAAACATCTACAGCTGAAATTTCAAAATTCAAAATGGCGGACCCAACATGGAATCAAATTCAAGATTTTCACCAAAATATATAAAATTCAGTAATTGAATGTTTCTTGGGGTTATTCTGCCATATTGGGTCCAGTGCGCGCGGGCATAAAAAAGTTGTACTACAAAAAAATGTATGATTGATTCAGGGATTTATTGACTCTAAACGTATAATTTAAGGTTAAAACTTCAATTTAAGCAAAATTACATATTTCTAGCACGTAAAGATTCATGAGCTACGTTTGATATAAAAAAGTCAAAAACAGGGTTTTGAGACCTTTTATTCAAAATCTTGACGTGAATGACAAGTTTTGAGGTCAGAATCGTGTTCGGCGATAAAAAGTATATCAGAAAAGCTTAATCCCATGCTTGAATTAGAAAAAAAGTCATTTTATGTTGACCAGTGTAATTTATTAGAGATGCATACTCTAATTTAATTAGATAGAGGATAATTATTTCTTGTTGGACAAGCTTTCAAGAAATTATCATGTATATATTTTTGATCATTTTAATATAAACTATATAAATTAATTGCTTCTAGCTTACCCTTATTGAAGCTTGCAGATGAGCAAAAAGTACCTTGATTTATATTAGAAATTTTTAGAAAGTAATTTTAGTCCGATAAGGAAGTATTTTTTTTTTTTTTTATTAACTGCAAAGTGCAAACAAAATACCGTTTTACAACAAAGAGAAAAGAAGAAAAAGAAAAGAGAAATGAAAATCATTTGTTGATATTTAATTTTGGTTGCTAGTACATATAAACAATAAACTTGTGAACTTTTTTTTAGGTAGCCGAATAAATATTTACCATAAATAATGGCAGAAATATAACTTGACTTAACTAACAAAAATATTAATTTTTATTGAAGCTGATGAACCTTGATTTCATTTAGCATACATTTCAGGTAAGAGAAAAAATAAATAAAGCTGACATTCTGGCAATAAAAATAACGTTAATTATAAATATTTCGTACATTTTTGCAGATTACGCTAAGAAAACTCTACTGCTCTTATTGCATGAAAGAGCATTTTAATTTAATCACATCCCAGGCAGTACGTATATATAATATCACAGTGACATCATATTGTAATATTAGTAATACTACCAAACATAAACGCGTGCCCAAGCGCGCGACAAACTTTCCATTGTTATTTGTCATTTAAAACTATAAAAGTTTGCAAATTCAAATAATGGAAATTACTAAATTGAAGAATATACATGAAAAATGACAAAAATAATTGATAGTTTAAAAAAAATTCAAAAAATGAATACATAATTACACAATTGAAATAAATAGTTTAGAAAATTAAACAATTAATATTAAATTAAAACAAAATAGTTAAAATATTATAGGAATGACTGTTTGAAATATTTACAAACTGAACAACTGGATTGGAAATCGAAAAACATAATTGAAATTGAAAAAAATAATAAAAAGTTGAGGAAATAAATTGAAAATTAAGGAATTAAATTAAAATTTTAAAAAATAATTGGTAATTGGAACAAAAATTACAAAATGACGAAAATATTTGACAATTGAAGAAAAAATTACTAAAATATCTAGATTAATACACAAACGAACAAAATAATTTAAAAATCAAAGTATGATTATAAAATTTTAAGATAATAAAATGAACATTGAAAAAATTGTAAAAAATAATTGAAAATTGAGGAACACAATTAATAATTGAAAGAAATAGTTGAAAAATGACAAAAATAACTGTCATTAAAAAAAAATTCAAAAAATGACTAGATTAATAACTGATAAAAATAATTGAAAAAATTAAACAAGAAATTTTAAATTTCAAGAAAAGAATTGCAAATTAAAAAATTAGGAAAATTGAAGGAATAATTGTTAGAAATAATTGCACATTTAACAACAGTATTAAAAATCGAAAAAAATAGTTAAATTTGAAAAAAATAATTAAAAATTAAAGAAAGCAATTAAAAGATAAAGAATTGAATTTAAATTTGTGAAATAATAATAGAAAAAAGGCGATAATAATAATAATAATAATAACAATTGAATTGAAATTTTAAAACAATTTTGATGCGTAAAAAAAATAATTGAAAAAATCCGAGAATTATTGAATATTGAGGAATTAATGGAAAATCGATAAAAATAATTGAAAATTAAAGAAAATATTTAATTAAGAATTAAAGAAAATAAATAAAAATTAAAGAAATAAATTAAAAATTAAAGAATTAAATGAAAATAATAAGAAAACACTTGATAATTAAAAAATAAAACTACAATATGACGAAAATAATGAATTATTAAAAAAAAAAATTAACAATTGAAAAAAATCGAAGAATGGTGAGAATAATCGAGATTAATAAATACTTTTAATATTTTAATATAATAAATTAATAAATAATCATGAAATTAAAGTAGAATACTAAATTGTCAGTTCAGAATAATGATAAAATTTAAAGAGAATAATTGTATATTCAAAACTGTTAAAAATTATAGTCACATAAACATTTGATTGTTTCTGATCATTTACAACTATAAATTTTTGCAAGTGCAAATAATAAGATTAATAATTTAAGGAATTTTTTTTTCAAATAAACTTAACATTTTCGATAAATATAACTTTCATTCTATGCAAATTAAAATTGCTGCCGACTTCAAGAAATAGGCATTTAAGTAAAAGTAAATAAAAATTGTTTCAAAAAAGCACGAATTTTTTCAATTTTATATTTTAAAAAGAAAAAATAATAAATAAAAGAAGAAAATATCATAGGTAGAGACATTAAAAAAATTGAAATATTTTTGTTGTAAGAATAGTTTTTGAACAAAATATATTCAAACTTCTATAATTTATACGAACTTTAATCGTTCCAAACTTCTATTGAGGATTATTTCTATTCTTCAAAAGTTCTATCAACTCAAGATTTAATTTTTTCAAATTAAAATAGTTCCAAACTTAAAACAGTTTCAACGAAATGTTGACTCAAATTTATTTTAACTTCGATTAATTCAAATTTTTATTTATTAAAGTCTTAAGATTTATATTTAATTTTTTTTTAATACCTAATTATTTTAATCTCCTACATTTATACAAACTAACATATGGACCAGATCGCGGACTGTTACGTTACATTTGTACGCACATTTCAACAAAAAGTTTCCAAAACCACACGAAATTGAATTGTTTTAATATCTTTTATGCATGCATCTAAAAGTATGCTTCTCTAATAACATTTTTTATTAATATAAACATTTCCGTATGTTTTGTTATTTAAGAGTTATGAATGTTTTAGTACGGACTGTTACGTTACATAGTTTTGGAAGTAAGCTTTAGAGCTGTCCTACATTGGTGAAAAAGCCTGTTCTTCTAATGGACTATTTTTAACGTGTAGTAGATAATTTCGTAGCTTTTGAATGCAAGTAATAAAATAAATGTCAATAACACTAAAAAAATTTTTTTTAAATATTTTAGAAACAAAAATGTTTGGACTGTTACGTTACACGAAAAGACTGTTACGTTACCTGTGCGATTTATGTTCATGTAAAAAGTGAAATTAGGTATTAAAAATGGCTTCCATTGTTTTATTTTACATAATGAACATTAATTCGGTTGCCTTACGACTAAACAATTAAAACATTACAATGGAATATATAAAGTTTCAAGCAAGCAACAACACTGAATACACAGCCACACAAAAAAAAATATCTTGATCTGGGAACAAGACCTATATATTCCTACGAATTTTGAAGAGCTAAATCCGAATTCGAGATCAGAATTGGTCAGACGGGTCTGAGTTAGAACCTTCAAAAACCAATTTAAAATCGCTAATATAGCAGACAAAGATAAATTTTTTGTAAGAAATGCTTAATTAAACTCACTATAGAGAGTTTCCATACCAAAAAGATCAAAGTTGCAAGTCAAGTTTTTGATTTTGATCAAAGTTGGTCAATTTGAAGTATTTTTTTTTTTTTTTTTGCGTAGGATGTGAAAACCTGCCTTCAGGTACCCTGTAGCCCGTACTACAGGGTTATGGGAGGGTGGCGATGTTCTGCCGACCTGCTAAAAACACACCCTTATTTGGGACCTTAAAACCACTCCCAGGTAGAGCCAGTTTACTGACGTATCGCCTTCAGGAGTGGTCTTATATCCCGCCTCTATCGCCTAAACAATATCATCCCTCGACCAACGGGAACTACCTTTGTTGGCAGCCATCGAGATCCTTAACCCTCATAACATGTTGGATGAAGGTCTCGATGTGCCGCCAATTCTCTTTGGATCGAGTCATTAACAGGACCATGTTCTCCGGTGTAACTTCGCAGCTTACACCGGCGAACATGACCCGTCTTTCGTCGTTCCATCGTGTGCATGTAAAGAGTGTGTGCTCTGCGTCATCCTTTGGGGATTTGCAGTACGCACACTCTGAACTTTGTCGTCTTTTGAAGCGCTCTAGGTACGAGTTAAAACACCCGTGACCTGAGAGCGCTTGGGTGAGGTAGTACGAGACTACTCCATGTTTTCGATCTATCCAGGTGGCGAGTGTAGGTATGAGCCGATGTGTCCATCGACCCTTCTCATCCCCGCTCCATCTTGCTTGCCATCTTTCGACAAGTCTGCTTCTCGCATCTCGGCGAATTTGGTCCTTGCTGGGTCTATTGTCATCCGTATAACGGGTGGACATCCTATCTTTGAAAAGGAGGAAAATTTCCTCCCTTTCTTGCGCCAAAAGATCTGCCGGCGGGACGCTGGCAAGGACCTGAGCAGCACTCGCGGATACTGTCCTATAGGCAGAGATTATACGCTTAGTGATAATCCTTTGCGAGGACAGTATCTTCTCCAAGATGGTCTTGCTTCTATCTGTTCGCAGGGAGGGAGCCCACACTGGTGCTGCATAAAGCAGCTTTGAGTGGAACACACTCGCCACCAATCTCCTTTTCTTTTCAAAAGGCCCACCGACGTTCGGCATTATACGGGCTAAGTTAAGTGCACATTCTGCAGCTTTGTCGGAAGCCACAGCAATGTGGTGCTTAAAATTCAAAAACTTGTCGAGTTGTACACCAAGATACTTTATACGCTTGCTCCACTTGACCTCGAATCCGTCTACTTCGATCCGGAGAAGTTCGTAACCACGTCTGTCTGTGACCATGAGCGCTTCAGTTTTGTCCAGGGCCATTTGAAGGCCTCTGGCATCCAGCCAGCTCTTTGTTCGTCGCAGACATTCGTTCACCAAGATTCCGAGCTCTTCTGCAGTTTCGGCAGAGCATACGATCAACGCGTCGTCCGCGAAGCCGATGATCACCGCACCTTCGGGTAGACCCATTTGCAAGAAGTCATCGTACGAGACGTTCCATACGAATGGTCCTATCCTCGAGCCTTGAGGGGCACCTCTTTGCATCTCTTCCTTCAGAGTGCAGGTGTCCCCCTCGTATATTACCCACCTGTCGCTAAGATAATTATTTATTATCCGCAACAGGTAGGGCGGTATTCCTTTGTTTCTCATCGACTTGATGAGATCTTCCCATTTAGCGGTATTAAACGCGTTGCGTATATCTATAGCTACTAAAGCGCAGAAGCTCTTCTTCTTCCCCGGACCCAATTTGTCCTTTCCTTCCTTGGCTAGGTCCACTGCCTTTTGTATGGCATCTACTGTGGACAGGCCTTTACGGAAACCAAATTGGTAGTCGGATAGACTATTCTCTCCATTTAAGTGGAGCTGCATCCTCTGCAGAACCATGTCCTCCAGAAGTTTGCCCATCGTATCTAACAGGCATATTGGCCTGTAAGATGAGACATTATCTAGGGGTTTGTTACCTTTTCTTAGGAGGACCAGCCTCTGTCGTTTCCAGTCCCGGAAGAACTCTCCTCTTCTTAGGCAATTGTTGAAGCAATCTAAGAGAATCTGGGGTGAAGCAACGATCACTTGTTTAAGTATCTCGTTACTTATCCCATCGATTCCAGGCGCCTTGCCTGGCTTCAGTCTTTTGCCTGCCTCGTGAATCTCTGCAAGAGTGAAGAGTTCCTCCTTACCGACTTGACAGTCATTCCAGTCCATCCTAGGCCATGGTTCTGCTGGTGGAAACAAGGCCCTGATTATTTGACGCACCCAATCGGGATTGTCC
Organism: Ganaspis brasiliensis; assembly: GCA_037103525.1. Lineage (NCBI taxonomy): Eukaryota > Metazoa > Arthropoda > Insecta > Hymenoptera > Figitidae > Ganaspis > Ganaspis brasiliensis. The sequence continues at coordinate 3,281,065 of JAZKLR010000074.1, read as the reverse complement.
AGGCCGGGGGTCTTTTGCTTCGTAACCAATTTCTTGGTGACGATTTTATAGCCCAGACCCCATGGGTCCTTCTCGACATCCTTGATCAGGGTCTTCCAACACCTTCGCTGTGAAGCTCGAATCTCCTTTCTGAGAATCCTCTTGGCCTCTGTGTATGCGTCCTTTAGCACAGAGTCTCCCTTAGAGCGGGTGTATATCCTTCTTGCTCTGACGCATGCTTTTCGCAAAGAGGCCAGCTCTTCTGACCATCAGTATACATTACGTCTTCTGGGAGTGGTACTTCTACAACGCGGCATTGACGCGTTGCATGCGGTGATTATCATGTTCATCACCGGCCGCACCTCCCCATCCAGATTGTTCGGTCTCTTCACCCATCCAAGTTCCTCAATGAGGCGGGATTCTTCAAGGGACCGACCGAACTTTTCGACGTCTAGCTTCTTAATGTTCCACCTAGGGCCTTTCTTACAGGAAGCAACCTGCTTGTTTGCTCTAGGTGTGTCTCCTACCGAGACTGAAAACTTAATATACTGGTGGTCACTTTCGGTATGATCCTCAGAGACGTGCCAGTCTTTGATGCGCTTGTTCAGGAGAGACGTTGTTATCGTAAGATCGATAATTGATCCGATATTATGGTCTCTCCTAAACGTCCAATTTTGGCCCTGGTTGACAACCATCAGATTGTTCCTGGAGACCATTTCTGCGATTAGGATTCCTCTATTGTCGAGCCTTGCCTCGCCCCAGTCTGGCGACTTCGAATTGAAGTCGCCAGTGACGAGAACATCCAGCCTGAATTCTCGCAGGCTCGACTCGAGTTCATTTATCTCCGCTTCGAAGGTTGTCAGTGGGTCGTTCGGCGAGTAATAGCAGCTATACATGCGTATACCTGAAATTTCCACCCACACGAACCCACTGCTCGTCTCCAGGAACTTGTCTACTCTCAAATCGGGATTGAAGACCTGGATGGCTGCCCTACCCGATGAATCCTGGTACCAGGGAGCGAGGTCATTTCTTTTGTTCTGTTCGCTGAGAAACAGAACATCGATCCGCTCCTGACTGGCTGTCACTAGCATCAGGTCTTGAGCCTTTTTCGACGTATGCAGATTAACTTGCAGAAACTTTAGGCTTTTGCCTGTTTCAGTTTCTGCAGTGCCTCTTTATACACTGGGCAGGCAATACTACCAGCCCAGTGTCCGAGATCGGACTTTTCCAGGTCGGAGCAAGTTAAACACTTTGGCTCTTTCGCGTCACAGGACTTGGCCAGGCGATCCGCGCCGCCGCATCTCCGACAGTTTTTAACCCTGTCGGGGCCTTTGCATACGCGAGTCGAGTGTCCATACCCTAGACACTTTTGACACCTCGGGACTTCGACGTGTAGTCTAATTGCTGCATTAACCCAGCCAACCCGGACTTTGCCTATCTTGAGGAGAGTATCACAATCTCCCTCCGGTAGGCGGACCAATGCCATCTTCATTCCACCAAAACGCGGTACGAGGCGGCATGTCAGATCCGGGTTGACATTCTCAAGTTTAGTCTTGAGGGCAGCCACAATGTCCTCTCCCGTGGTCGTCTTGTCGAGATCTCGGATCTCGACGGTCTTTTTGTTAATTAGGGCAAACACTTCCGCTTTGTTTTGCAACGCTTCAGTGAGAGCTCCAGCTAGTTCGGAGGTTTTTCCTCCCTTCTTCACGACAATGAGGACCTCCTTTTTGATGGTCCTCCTGACTTTAAGTACTTCCGCGCCAAACTGGTCCGGGTTAACGGACGTTTTCATGGCGCGGAAGACCTCTTCGTAGGCCTCTGGAGTCTCTGCTGAGATTTTGACGGCTTCCGTCATCCTTGGCTTAGAAGAAGAGATTTTCTTCTCTGCTATTGGGATCTTTCTCTCAGCAGCCTTCCTTTCTTTGGCCTGTTTTCTCTTATCGACGACGGGTGTGAAGCCGTCGCTGTCTCCTGGAGGTTTCTCCAGCACGGCGTCCGAATAACTCCTGGTAGGGGATTTGGCCAGAGCAGTATTCTGCTCTTTCGGTTTTCCCGCTTCAGGATTCGCTGTAGGTGGGGCCCTGCGCCTAACCTTCTTTTCCTGTACTACTGGGTACGGCTGCGTTTCTTGTCGCCACCAGGCTTTTGCAAGCTCGCGTTCCTCGAGGTTGCCTTTGCAGACGTCGGGGTCTGCACTTCAATAAACCGCAAATTTTTGCGGATTTCATTGAAGGCCACCTCGAGAGCTTTAACTGCCTCTTGGGCTTCTCTTTTTATATTCTTTCGTTTCCCAATGCCCTTTTTTATGGTTTCGAAGAACTCAGGAATGTCACCCAATTGTTGGATGACGTTTTCCTTAAAACGTTCTTGTTCACCAGTCCGAGCACTTTGGGGAAGACTGAACTGACCAGACGTAGATGGCAGAGCCTCTACTTGGTCTTCGTTTACCTCCATGTCCTGAACTAAATTTTCCACTTTGCTTTCCATACTAGATAGTTTACCAGCGCCTCGTGTGTAAAGTGGCGGGCCGCCTTGATTGGGAGCGGGTACACCCTCGGATACTGCGATCCTACCCCAGATCCCTGAGGCCCAATCAGCTGCTTAGCCGTTCCCGGAATACACGGACGGAACGGACTCGCCAGTAACAATGCAGGTTCCGATCCCTTACATCCATTACGCACTCGCCGATCAATCCCGAAGGGGCTGGCTCCTGACACCCTACCGCAGGTCCACCTCGGCAGAGCTACGCTCACATCAGACTCGTACATGTCACGGTTGGAAACGCCGTGACAGGACTTATCACTCCCAGTGTACTGCCTGCAAGGTGCCGATCGGCTAGTGTCGTTGGTCAGATCGGACAGACAACCGGTCCACCGGGCGCCAACCCTAAATCGAGACTACTTCACACAAACTTAGAAAAACCAAGAAGGCAGGAGTGTCCCATTCCTCCCAGAACCCATGTCGTTCACAGCTGACGAGGATGGTTAGCCCCCATTTGGAATCCGAATTAACATCATCCGCACAGGATAGCTAGTGCACAGGTTCGAAAAACGGCGGCTACCCGAATTAACGGGGTCCCGTTCATTCCCCTGTGCCCAAACTCGCCAGACATCGGAAGTCGATGAGCCCTGGGAAGAGCCGAACAGCTCGTCCAGTGATGGCGCCCGAAGGACAAGCGCCTGGCCGGTTCCTCACTTTGAATTTTTTACCCTTCATTTTTTCAAATTCTTGTCATTTAAAGAGTTTTTAACCGATTTCAATGAAATTTATAGGGTGTATGTAGAAAACTATAAGGTTTTAAATAAATTTGAAGTAGATTTAAAAACTTCAAAAATTCATGTAGAAAAACACAAAAAAAATTTAAACCTTTTTTCTATGTGTGCTGATTCATATTTTTTATTTTCGTCACAATATAATGAAAGCTTTTTATTTTACCTTTATTTAAAAAAATAAAAAAAATTGATGGAGGGTCTCTTAGTTCTCGAGATATCGGCAGAAGAGTATTATGAGCATAACGATTTTTGAGTTTTATTTGTTTTTAAAAATATTGTAAATGAATAAACTACAATGATTTATTCCTGACTACTATCTATGAATATTATAAGAAATAAATAAATATTTATGAATTAATAACCAATGGTAGTGTCAAAAAGTTTAAAAGTAGATTTTATTCAATTAATTTTGCAGCAAGTAAGACAGAAATTTAAATGCAACTGAAGGTGATAAATTTGCCGATCTGAATTAATAGTCTAACAATTGTGAAAGAATGAAAAATGTATATTAAAAATTTTTCTTTGTCGACAGTAACACAATAAACTGTAAGGCATGAAAATATGGATATTCGTGGCTATTTAAATTTAGCATCCACATATTGAAACTTAGTATTTAGATATTTAAACATAATACCCAGATATTAAAATTAGTATATTTTAATATCGTGGATAGTAAGTTTGAAAATCTGTTTCTGTCAGTGAGGTACGAAAAAGCGTTGCAGATTAATTTAGTCTAAATTTACTTCTAAATTCTAAGTTTGGTTTCGGTAAAATGAATAATTTTAAACATATTTATAGTTATCTACTGTTGGAATGACTATCCAACATAGGGCAGTTTCCCATAAATAACTGTTAGCAGTAGACCAGAAAATTTTTACAACTATACATTTATAACTATATACTTATTTACAAAATCATTCGACTTAATGTGGTTACCAGGACCATTTTAACGTTTTGCTTTTCAAGCAACCTTCTTTTTTAGAGCAGATTTCTGGATATCTACAGTTTTGGAATCAATGAAAGCAGAAAATTAATTGCAAAAAATTTTCATCGATACTCTGCAAACGATTTTCTGCTTTTATTGACACAAACACTGTAGATAATACAGAAATCTGCTCTATAAAAGAAGTTTACTCGAAAAGCAAAACGATGAAATAGTCCCGGCAACCACATGAAGTCGAATAATCTTGTAAATATGTATATATATATGTATAGTTGTAAATACGTTTTGGTCTATTTTTAACAATAATTTACGTAGTATTGATGAGCTTCAACAATAGCGAAACCAGAAAATTGTTTCAGATTTTTCTTATCACTTTTTTCAATTTTTAAAAATAAATTAATAGGAATAACTACAAGGCTTAAAGTGTAATTCACAAAAAAAACAATGGTTGGAGTTTAGTAGTAAAGTAAGATTAAATTAATCTGCAACTCTTTTTTATGCCTTACAATTTTTTGAGTTACTGTCCAGGCCCGTAGCCGGAAATTTTTGTCAAGGGGAAGGGCCAAAACCACTACCATTGGTTATTAATTCATAAATATTTATTTATTTCTTATAATATTCATAGATAGTAGTCAGGAATAAATCATTGTAGTTTATTCATTTACAATTCTTTTAAAAACAAATAAAACTCAATAATCGTTATGCTTATAGGATAGAAGACGTGAAGCGTAATACTCTTTTGCCGATATCTCGAGAACTAAGAGACCCTCCATCAATTTTTTTTTTTAATGAAGGTAAAATAAAAAGCTTTCATTATATTGTGACGAAAATAAAAAATATGAATTAGGGAGCGTTCACATATGACGTCACGCTATAGAGGGGAGGGGGGAGTCCTGATCAAACGTGACAAAACGTGACTTGGGGGAAGGGGGGGTCGTCCTAAACGTGACGTCACGTTTATTTTTATGTTTAATATGAGGTATTTAATACTTAAAGTTCGAGGTATATGATTTGAAACAGTCCTTAATGTATTTGTTGTGCGAAAAATAAGAAATTTTTTTAATCACAGTATAATAATCTATTTATTAACCAAATGTCAGTAATAAACCCAAAAGACTGCAAATTTAGAATAATAAAACCGATTGAAAATTATTACTATTGAATTTTTTGTTATTAACGTTGAAAATAAAATTATCATAAAAATAGGGGGGGGGGGGCAAGAAACGTGACGTACTTTTAGGGGTACGTGTTTACTCTCACGTGAGAGAGCGTGACAGGAGGGGGGGAGGGGTCAAAAAATTGAAAAAAATGCGTGACGTCATTTGTGAACGCTCCCTTAGTACACATAGAAAAAAAGGTTTACATTTTTTTTTTTTTTTTCTACATGAATTTTTCAAGTTTTTAAATCTACTTCAAATTTATCTAAAACCTTATAGTTTTCTACATACACCCTATAAATTTCATTGAAATCGGTTAAAAACTCTTTAAATGACAAGAATTTGAAAAAATAAAGGGTAAAAAATTCAAAGTGACGTAAATCCTAAAATTTTGGAAATTTTTCAAAAATACTTGACTAAGTTATTACTACCTCTAAATACTACAAATTGACCAACTTTAATCAAAATCAAAAACTTGACTTGCAACTTTGATCTTTTTGGTATGGAAACTCTCTATATGAAGGTTTATAGGGTCGCTGATAACAAATCTATTCATGACTTTTTAAAGTTGACAATGGGAAAATCAGAATGTCTGAAAAAAATTAAAAATTTTAAAAATGATAATAAAACTCAAATTTGGATGTACGTTTTGAATCTAGTTTCAACGTTTTCAAGATTATGAATAAATCCTGACCTTAAATAGTATGATAAGAATCTATATTGAGTTTCATTAATTTAATCAATAATTTAACATTTTTGTCTGCCATTTTGCATTTGCCATTTAAAATTTTGAAAAATCATGAATAAATTCGTTATCAACGATCCCAAAAACCCATAAATACTGTGGTTTCATTAAGTTGGTAGAAAATTATGCTTTTTTGTCCGCCATCATACATCAGCTATTTTGAATGTTAAAAAATTATGAGCGAATTCATTATCACCGACCCCAAAAATCCCCATATACTGGTTTTATTAATTTTAATCAATAAGATAAAGTTTGATCCAACATGGATGACATTTTCTATTTTTTGTACAATTTGCGCTATTTTCGCGTCGCTTTTTTTAAATATAATGTATTAAGGGGATGTGATGGATTATGACGTCACTGGTTTAGGCAAAATTTTTCCGTAACTTTTCTGCCAAAATATTGAACATTTTGTCACGAAACTTGGTAGAATTACCTAAAATATTATTAAGAAGGTCTTTCTAAATCAAAATTAGTTTTGAAAAAAATGCAATTTTTCTAAAATTTTCCAAAATTAATTTTGGGCCAAAATTCGAGCAAATTCGGGTCAGAGAGACCTTCCTAAAGACGTTTTAAGTAAATGCACCAAGTTTCGTGACAAAATATTCAATATTTTAAGAGAAGAGTTACAGACAAAGTTTGCCTATACCAGTGACGTCATAATCCATTACATGCCCTTAATGAATGTATATTTTTAATGTTCAAACAATTTGTGTCAATTTCAGATTCAGTGCATCAAAATACATAGGAATATATGGTTTTTATTCACAGATCAAGATACTTTTTTCGGGATGTTGTTATATGGGTGAAAAAAGACTGTTACGTTACAAATTGATTTTGGCTCTGAAAACAGAAACAATTGAATATGTTGCTGATTTTTTATTTTATTTAGAAAATAACATAAAAATGCTCAAAAAAAATTAAGTCATTGTATTTAGTTGACGTGATAGATTTTGCGTCAAAAAACTTTTTGGGATTTTGGACTGTTACGTTACATTAAAAAAAGCGGTCGAATTCTTTTGCATTACAAATGTTATAAAAATTTTTTTCTTTCAAGTATTTAATTTAGTTTATTTCAGTTAACCTAACTCTATCCGAAAATAACGGATAGTACGTAAAAAGTAACATTTATTCAATAAAATGCAACTTTTTGTTTCGTGTTACGTTTTTGTTCAATTTTATTAATCTCGATACTACAAAGAAACAAGCCTGAGTTTTTGAACAGACAACTGATTTTGCGTTGATATTTATTTCATTCAATACTGTGAGATGTATATAGCCTACAAATAATTAAGAACCCATGGAATTTAAAAGTAAAATTTTTTTTCCGTGGTTTCATTTTTCGCGATCTGGTCCATATATTAACTTAATTTTATTTATACGGTTTTAAATTAATTTAAACTTTAATTAGTATAGGAATTACAAAGTTACTCATATTTTAATATTAATAAACTTCAGTTAGGGTAACGGGTACAGTGACCGACACCGTGAGCATAGTTTACCTATTATAGTTTTAGTTATGAAATAAACCGTAAATGACAGATTAAGGTTTTAATTTTATATTTATGTGTGTGAAATTATCGAAAGCTTTATGAAAAATTAATAATAATAATTTTCAAATGTCTTGTACGAAAACAGTGAACGACATCCTTTTTTCAGTGAACGACATAGCGTCGTGGACAGTGTATGACACCTTTTCTTATTTGTTAAATATATTTATTTCTGAAAGTGAAATAAGTTAAAATATTTAATATTTTAACAATATCGAACATAAACTAACACATTTTCTTGATTATAAATGAAAAAATATAATATATTTATAGAGAAGACTTCTTCTTAAGGATGTTGCAAAGGGAGAATTAACATAACCTTAAAAATACATTTCCAGACTGCGTATAATTTCGACACCTAGCCAATTTTTTCAGAAACAAAAAATGTAATTAAAAATATGACCATGTGCCCATAATTTAAATTTTATGCAGATTCTAAAAAAATTTGACATTTTAGAAATAATTATGTATTATGTTATATTTATCTATTTTTATTCCTTTGAAAGGACGAGTATCTCATTGGATATAATTTTTGCTTTCCGCTTACCAAACAGAATAAATTTAAATTTAAGTAAATTAATAATAATTCATTCATTCATTCATTTATATTTATTTAAATATAAATATTTTAAATTTAAAAACTGTGAAAAAATCACGAAATCGTAAAAAACATTGATTATTTTTTATTTAAAAATATGTTGATAATTAATATATTTTATAAATATTTTCTATAGTCTGTAGAAGTGTTTAGCTTTATATGCAACATACTGGAAAATTGACAACAAAAAATTATTTAAACAATTTTAAAAATAATAATTTTTAATTTTTCTTATAAATAGTTGTTCTGATCTTGAAAATGTGCATAAATGAGAAAATACTAGAAATGTTTAGCCTTCTATTTTTTGTTCAATATATTGAAAAATTAGCAACAATGAATTATTTAAACAATTTTAAAAATAATATTTTTACCTCTTTCATATAATTAAATGTTTTGCTTAATAAATTTAACAACTGAGAACAAAATAGAAGTCTCTAGTCGTAATAATAGATTGGATAGTTAACAATATTAAATTCTTTAAACAATTGTAAATATAATAATTTTCAGTTTTTTCATATAATTAAATGTTCTACTCTTAATTAATTACACAATTGAAAAAAAAGGAAGCCTCGTTATGTATTGCATATTGAATAGATTTATTAAATAATTTAATAAATTTTTATACTAAGCATTTACAAATTAACTATTACAATCATTGATAACATTAATTTGTGATAATGCAACATTTAAATAATCATGAAAAAATAATTCAGTGGTCAAGTTTTTATATGGTGTCGTGCACTGAAAATTGAGAAATTTACAGAAATCAGTGAACGACATCCCCCTGTCGTTCACTGTCATTGGGGAAAATTATATGGCCAGTGAACGACACCCAAATAATTAAAGAATTCACATTGTTTACCGTGTTTTTTAAGTCTCACATTATTAATTAAACTTGTTTTAAAGCAAATTATGCAAACCTGATCTATTAAAACAGTTGTGTTCAAAAAATAAACTTACTTTTGGTTCACTGATGTTCTTGTCGTTTTCGTAAATTTTGATAGAAAAAACGAAACACACCTAACCTCATTTTTAAAAAACTGAATTTCCTTGATTATTTTTAATTATTATGTATTGGCATTAGTTTAAAAGTCTCGTAATGAACCATTTTTATCAATTTAATAAAATACAATGTATATTAATCTGTAAATATGTTAATAATTAACCTTCCTTAGGGCGGGTGTCGTTCACTGTCAAGGGGTCGGTCACTGTTACCCTATTTTAAACTTTTAATTCTTTAAATTTTAATTTAAACAAATTTAACTATTATAAACTTTACATATTTTCAAAATCTAATAATATATACCTATTTAAATTATTTTTAACATTAACCATTATATAAAAACTTCTAATTATACAAAAAAATTTCATTATATATTAAATCTTTAATCAGTCCAAATTTTGAAAATAATAATTTAGACTATAATTTGCATCAATGAAAATTGGGCCTAATAGAATTTGAAATTAAGTGAAATTTATATTATAAAAAAAAATAAATAAATTGTGAAAAGTTTAAATGTTTAGTTATTAATAATCAGAATAATAAAAACGCTAGGATTGATTAAAATTTGGATAATTTAAAGCCTAGCAACCAATAAAAATTTAGATGAATTCAAACTTCAATAAATTTAAACTTAAAGATATATTGATTCTTAATTACTTATTTAGATTTTCATTAAAAATAATTATTTCAAATTTTTAATCATCTCAATTTCCAATATTCTAAATATCAATTAATTTAATCACAAGAACATTTCAAGTTAATTTATATTGATAGAATTAAATTTTAATTTACTAAAAAGTTTAGTGTATGGAAATTTCAGTTCAATATTCTGTGGCTGAAAGGCAGAATAACATAACTGCATTTTCATAGTTTTGAGAAAAACCTGTTTTTGTTTATTTTCTTGGTTTTGTAAAATCGCAAAATCAACCAATATTTTTGGTGTTTGGCATTGTATCCTATTTTTTAGTGTAGTTTTTACATCTGTTTATCAATTTTAATAAAATATAAACGCTTTAAAAAAGAATATCAATTCTTTTTTTCGATTTGAATGCAGTTATGCTGTTGTGTTATTAATTATTTTCTACGTAAATAAACATTTAAATCACTTTACTGTTATGAAACTTTAAAAAGCATTACTAAATTAACTCAAATTTGATGTTATCTCAAATTCGATAAAATGTTAGTTATGATGTTATGCCTTTCAGCCACAGTATTTTAGGGTAAACTATATTTTAATTAATTTATTTTCTGTTAATGCAGTTAAATGAATTCTTATCAAAGTAGGTAGACTCTAATTTTAATTTAAAGTACCTTTTTTCAAACGTAACTGATTTAAAACAAAAAATATCTAAGTGACAAACTTCAGGTACAGACAAACAGGAATGAATGAAAGAATGAATGAATCTTGCGGATTATTATTATAGATTACGGGGTAATATTACGGTGATATTGACGTGATATTGAAATGTCCGTTACAAGGTAATATTACAGTGACATTGATGTAATATTACAAATAATATTATGGTAATATTACATTGATACTGAGTTAATATTACAAATTTATTTTACTTTAAATAAAATATTTTAAACATTTTGGGCTCAGACGGGGTTCGACACGGCGTGAATACGCCTTGTACCCAGGGTTGTGTACGTAAAATACCGGAAGTATGTAACAATAGTTTGTTACTGTATGTTACCTAGGTAAGTTACTTGCCAAATTTGTTACATAATGCATTTTTTTGGTGGAGAGGGTGTAACATACCTAAAACAGGTATGTTACTTGATGTAACATACCGGTAACATATGTATAGAAAACCTCGAGTGACGCGTCATTGCAGAACCCTGCTTGTACTTCTCGGCCATCCAGCTCTTGGAATGAAGTTCTGAAAATGTTCTTGTATTTTACCAAAGAGAATTGAATGTAATACATGGAGAACACTTTCTGAAATACATTCCAAAAGCTGGATGATCGAGAGGTACAAAGCGTATTCACGCCGTGTCGAACCTTGCGTGTTCAAACCCCGTGTGAGTACAAAAAATACTCAATATCACTGCAATATTACATTAATATCACTGTAATATTACTTGTAATATTACATCAATATCACTGTAATATTACCTTAAGGCGGACATTTTAATATCACTGTAATATCACCCCGTAATATTACGAATATTACAATATGATGTCACTGTGGTATTCATATTACGTGCTGTTTGGGATAACATTATTCTTGCATTTTTAGAATATAAAATATTGTTATGGAAGGCGGCCTAATAGGGATCTGAAATCATGACGTCACAAAACAATGGCTGTCAACAACGGGGTCAGATTTTAACAACACATGTGAATAGGCCTGTGCGGTAAACCGGTATACCGGTTTTTCTTTCGGTATTTCTGGAAACCGGTTTCCGGTTATGAGTTCCCGGTTTTTGTTAAAAAATCTGTTTTAGTTTTTAAACCGGTTTTATGTTTTAAATCGGTTGTTTTGTAAATACCGGTTATTCGAACGCAATACCGAATCTAGCCTACTCACCAGGTAGGCAGAAAAAGCCATTGGTTTGTAGCAGTTTTACTGCGTAAATCTTGTCAAGATGTCGGTAGTTCTTCACTATAAAACAGGTGTCTTACACGTATCTTATTTTAAGACATAAGACATTTAGAAAGCGTCTTACAGTTATTTTTAAGACACTTTCTGAATGGTTTAAAATTAAGACACCCTAAAATGTCTTAAAAGTGAGGACAAAATAAGACACTTGTTTTAAGAGTGTTGAACCAGTTTTCTTTTTAAATAAAATGGTATTTAAAAAAAAAATTTTAAAAATCCGGTATTTAAAAAAACGGTTTTTTTTAAAATCAGTATTTAAAAAAACTATTTTTTTTAAATACCGGTTTTTTAAAGAAAACCCAGTTTCGGTTTTAAAACCGAAAACCGACTTCAAAACCGGTTTTTTCAAAAACCGAAAACCGGTTATGGATTTTCAATACCGCACAGACCTACATGTGAATTCGTAGTATTTTTGAAAAATAGTTTTAAAAAACCCTATTGAAAATTCCGACATCGGAACTAATGTAGTAAACTATGTCGGAATCTATGTCGGAAACTATGCCGGAAAATGAGAACGGCAACGACATACTTTCTGACATAGTTTCCGATGTTAATAAGTGTACACTTTTTTTTCCATATTTGTATGAAAAACGATAGTAACACTCTTTTCTGTTTCTTGATCCATCTTTTCTAGAAAGGTCCACGTCTAATCGAATTTTTTTTATTTTTCAAATGTCTATTATGGTGTAAAATATTGACAAATATACGTTATAAGGGCAGAAAGTTCGAAATTACTGCATTGCGATTTGCGCGACACCCTATTGAGAAACATGACGTCCTTTTCGACGTCGAAAACGACGCGACGTAGAAAAGGACGACGAAAATGACGTCAAAAAGGGCGTCTTTTTTTGGGATCCAAAAAAACGTCTTTTTCGACGTCCTTTTCTACGTCATATTTATTTTTTTTTATTTTTGGAAAATTTGACTATTGAATTATTGTATATGGGCAAATCTCCGGTAGTGTTAACTTTTAACTTCAAAAAACATAAATAACTAAATTTAGTAGCACATCAATAAAAATTTGTAAATAAATTAAGATGCTTATATAGAATTATATTTGGTAATTAAACTTCTAAAATTTTTGTGGTGTTATACATTTTTATAGGTTTTTAATTAGATAATTTTCTGCAGGTTAGAATCAATTGTTTCCCATTTCACGTTCGTCTGTTTTTTATTCGAATATATTTTTTTAGATTTTATATTAAAAACTCAATTTCTTTTATAAAAATAGGAAACCTCAAAAACAATTAATTTTATACAACGAAATTATGTAAACCAGATTATTATCAATGACAATTTTTCAACATAATATTATTCAATAACATACATTTTTTATTTTTTTTTAAAAATATTAAAGATAAGATCCGATACATTTTTACTACAAGAAAAAGTTAAAAAACTAATTTTTTTGAATCAATGAATAATTTAATTTAAACGATAATAATTATTATAATATAATTTTCGAACAGTATGTGATTTTCATTTAATTAAAATGTCAGAAGTATTAAATATCTTTTAAAGATAACCTTTGTAGTTTTTTTTTGGCGTAGATTTCTAAAATATTCAGCATTTTTTTTTTGTATTTTAAGAGTCACATTGTTATTTCTTTAATGTGTCAAATAAAACAGGTTAAAGTTCAGAGTGAACTTAGCAGTTTAGTAAATAAAAAATCAGTCGTTACTGTTCAGTCCGTTACAGTTCTGACATTTTTACATATACCTTCTAATAACTCAATATTTAATAAAAATTTTAATGCGCACAATCATATACGGACTAAGAAAAAAATTCTTTAAATGTGAGAGCAAGATTTATTATTTTTTAAAGCTTCGTTTAGTTGGACGGATCCTGTTACAGTCCTGATATAATCTTGCTCCCTGTCAACTTCACAATTAATATTCGCTAATAACTTAAATATAAGTTATTGCTCTCCTTATTTCCAAAAGGACACAGGTTTGGTAAGTTCTCAGCTTTCATTTCGCGTAAAGTATATTCAATTGTAATTAAGTGCTTTTGAAATATTTGGAATTATATTGACCGTTACAGTTCTGACACAATATCCGGGGAAGAATTTAAAAATTAAATAACTCTGCTATTTTAAAACGTATTGTTCTCTAACTACTTTAAAAATTATTCTTAGATATCCGTTTCAACTTAAGTATTTGTTATATTATTCTATTATGTTGTGCTAACTTAAAAAATCATTTGTATTGAGAAAAGTACAAAAAGTCGTCATGATGTTTTCCCCGTTTTTTCAATGTTTCACAACAAAATTTAATTCCAAAAGTGCAGTTAAAAATTTTAAAACTAAAGTAATTCATTACTTAATAACACACTTTACATGCGTTTTTAATAATATTTGTTATTATTATATATTGTTTTTATATATAATATTTGTTTTTAATAAATTTTGCATATTTATTGCCCAATTAATTTACAAACTTGAGACACCTAAAGGTTATAAGTTCCAGAGATTTGCCCATATAAAAAAGAAATCCTGAAATTCTTGAAAAAGTAATAGAAAAATGGGAATGATATCGGAATTTGTTCTTTTATACATATGCGGCAAAATTCCTGAACTGTCCAGGTCAAAAAATAAAATTTATTCAAACTTTGCTAAAATGTTTCCATTGTTAGTGGAAGTATAAATACCAAATATTTTCAAATTCCATGAAATAGTTTTTGAGTTACGCAGTTTTAAAATTTTGGATTTTTTTTAAATGTAGTTTTTTAAATTTACTATATTCCTAAGTAGATTGCATAAAAGTTAACATATATATAGTGATTTTTAAAGCTTTTTTTACAGGCTATTCGATGGTAATAAATATTTTTTTGTAAAAAAAAAATTTGACCTTTAAATTCAAGGTCAAAGTGTTAATTTGATTGTATCCCGAAATCGGAGATTTAAAAAAAAATTTAACCTATCTCAATGGAAAGCTTGACTTTTTTCCTATAAGATATGTAAAAATTAGAGTGGAACTCTAAATACTTCTGTCAAAAATACATCCCAAATACCCGCGCGTGCTCGATTAACCAGTGGTTACTCGCGCGAAGTCGCGCTATTCGAGCGCGCGCGGGTATTTGGGATGTATTTTTGACAGAAGTATTTAGAGTTCCACTCTAATTTTTACATATCTTATAGGAAAAAAGTCAAGCTTTCCATTGAGATAGGTTAAATTTTTTTTAAATCTCCGATTTCGAGATACAATCAAATTAACATTTTGACCTTGAATTTAAAGGTCAAATTTTTTTTTACAAAATAATATTTATTACCATCGAATAGCCTGTAAAAAAAGCTTTAAAAATCACTATATATATGTTAACTTTTATGCAATCTACTTAGAAATATAGTAAATTTAAAAAACTACATTTTAAAAAAATTCAAAATTTTAAAACTGCGTAACTCAAAAACTATTTCATGGAATTTGAAAATATTTGGTATTTATACTTCTACTAACAATGGAAACATTTTAGCAAAGTTTGAATAAATTTTATTTTTTGACCTGGACAGTTAAGGAATTTTGCCCCTTATGTATGTCAAAATGATATATTTACATATGCATATAAACTATCAACTTTATTCTCTGCGAAAAATACACAAAATATATTATAATTAAAAACAATCAACTGAAGCAAATAAAACAATATCACATATTTACACTAATAACATTAAACACTGTACGAAATGAAAATAACAATAACTATGCGTTAAAGACATCAACACTTGCATTTACTTTTATGTTTTGCTTTATTATATATGTGACGCGTCGCGAAGAAAAGCACCTAAGAAGCCAAACGGCAATTTTACAGGAGAGTGAAAAGAAGCCGTGCGCGCGCCATTGGATTCTGTACAAATCGCTGATGCTTAAGTCTTAAATACGTGAAAAATATTAAATGAAAATGTTTTCAGACTTTAGATAATGAAAAAGGGACATTTAATTAACCTAATATTATCAAAATACGAAAATCGATTTTTTGCTTCTTAGGTGATTTTCTTCGCGACGCGTCATATATATATATGTGACGCTCCGCGAGAGAAGGGACCTATCGCCGAGAAAGCAAACTTTAAAGGACGGACAGGCAAAGAGGAGAAAGAAAAAGCGAGACGCTTAACATGCCGATGTTTAAATCTTTATAGCAAGAAAACTAATTGCAGGAATAAAATTTTGATTTTTGTAACTCAAAAAGCAACTCAAAAACTATGAATTACCATTAAAAAAAGAAAACAATATAAGCCAATTTCATGGGACAGTCGTCCAAAAAAATCAAAAAAAATGTGATACACTTAGCATGCCTAAGTTTAAAGCTTTATAACAAATAGTGTAATTAATAAAAAAATTATTGGAAACATGGAAATGAAAGAACAATTTAAAAATTATCTTTTAGCATAACAAAATGAAAATTTATTGTTTTCGCAATAGGTCCCTTCTCTCGCGGAGCGTCACATATATATATATATTATATATTATATCAGGATGTTTGCCTTTAACATAAACTACTACGTTATTCGCACATGCGTATGAATGAAAATAAACAATCTTTGATATATTTAATACATTTAGACATTATATTATATTTTCATGTATATACTATATTATATATTTTCTATTATATTTATATATTATATTATATTTTATTATATATAAATATTATATCAGGAAATTTGCATTCAACATAAAAAATTGTTAATTTTCATTTACACGCATGCGCGAATAACGCATAGAGGTATAAGAATAGAGGACGCGAGTCAGTACGAACTCTATAGGTGGGAGCGTCAGGCCGATAGAAAGAGTCAGCTGACTTAACGTCCCCTCTTTTATCTCTCTCAACGCACGCATTCGTTCACAAACCATTCGTCCTCTATTC
This sequence comes from Ganaspis brasiliensis, assembly GCA_037103525.1. NCBI lineage: Eukaryota > Metazoa > Arthropoda > Insecta > Hymenoptera > Figitidae > Ganaspis > Ganaspis brasiliensis. Next base: position 3,264,349 of record JAZKLR010000074.1, on the reverse strand, counting down.
TTATACCTCTATGGAATAACGTGGCAGTTTATGTTAAAGGCAAACATCCTGATATAATATAATATATATATATATATATATATATATATATATATAACCACGGAGTTAGCTCAGTTGGTTAAGGTTCTGGACTCTACGGTCGCGCCAAGTCAAGCTTGCTTGGTTCGCGCCCCGGTGAGCCTGGGATTTTTTCCGGCTGTAAGCTAACTTCAGTGGAAGGTAAAGACGTCGAGGAATAATCCTTCCCATTTTCCTATTACTTTGTCAAGAATTTCAGGATTTCATTTTTATATGCAATAATTCAATATTCAAACTTTTCAAAAATAAAAAAGAATAAATGTGACGTAGAAAAGGACGTCGTTTTCGACGTCGAAAAGGACGTCATGTTTCTCAATAGGGCAATATCAATTCGTGCATTTCAGGGCTTTAGAACTATTTGCCCGTGTAGAGTATACTATTTTTCTTAACACTTGGTCAAAAGCACGTCTTAAAATTTACTTACAATTAAAAAAAAACAATTCAACAACGTCCCAGCTGCAAAAGTTGACATCTTGATTGCGTGGCCATTTTTTTTTCTTCCACTCTCGCATTAACGCCTCTGTCGGACACTCGTGAGAGCTCGATGCCTGCCTGACATTTGCCAACTCGAGCGAAGCGAGTGCTGCTGATCGGGGTCAGGCATCGGAAACACATAAAACACATGGTTTTAAAAAAATTTTAAACAAATATAACTATGCAGGCCTCGGATCAACTTACAGGAACAAAAAAAGTCGCTTTAGTCGCATTATAACACAAAACCAGAGACCTGTCTACAGTATGTAGTGTATGTTTTTGCTGCCGGCTTGTGCTCTCCCTGTTCTAGAGGGTGCGCATGTGAATTCAACAATGCACAAATCTAAGCCTTTTTTATTTCATTGGCGGGTCCAAGGGGGACGTCGTGTACTCTTTTTTACTGAAACATTTAGTTGATCATTCTTTTCCTGACATACTTCTTCATGAGAGGAAAGCAACTACAACTTCAATTGTTATTGTAATTACAATTATACGACGTCGTAAACTACGCCGTAGACTACGTCGTAAACTACGTCATGAACTAGGTCGTAAACGACGTCGTGTACTACGTCGTAAACTCTCTGAAAATACGTTTCTGTAAACCGAGAGCAACAACGTCGTGTTCGCCGTAGATTGGGACGTTGTTTACAGCAACGTATTTTCAGAGAGTTTACGACGTAGTACAGGTCGTAGTTTATGACGTCGACTTTTTCAAAAGGGCTGTCTGATTCGTAATCAAAGCCGAACGTTCGTATTTTCGACCAGAGTGTTAAGAAAAATAAATTTTCATACGTATGTCTTTTTTCTCAAGAAGTGAAACTAAAACTTACACGTGTTCAAAATCGATCAATTCACGAATTCTCGATTGCAGATAAAAAAACATAAAAAGTGATCCATCTCTTCTCAACTTACCCTAAATATATGATTTCTTATTAAATTTATTCCAATCTTGATGCTAAAATTATATCGAACAATTACTTATATTATTTGTAGAGATCCTACATGCAATAATAGCAGGATATTTCTCTCAGAGTAGGTAATCAACTAAATATATTGAAGGATAATTGAAAAATTCGTAAATTTTTGTTTTTATTTTATTCAATAAAATAATCATTTTGAAATATTAAAAAAATTATTAATAAATTATCTAATGCGGACTTTTGTAAGCTCTCCAAATTTCTGCGTTTTAAGTATTTAACTTACATTTTGACTAAGATATCGTGCTTTTAATTGAATTATGATTTTTTAACCTAAAGCGTATAGTGAACTACACTTATTATGCTATATGTAACTACTTGATAAAAAGGATCTTAGCTCCAAAAAATCTACCTTTTTTTTGGACATTAAGCATGAAGCGTATAGGCAAGTTATATTGGATATAATGCATTGTTGTCACTTTAAACGCCTGCACTGTAAAATTCACTTTTGAGAATTAAGGTTCCTTTTATCCCAGAGTATCCCATATAATATCGATATAATTTAGCGTTATTATTGCTATTACAAGAAGAAAGTACAGTAAACAACGCGTGTAAATTTTCCTTCAATATTTTATTAATAGTGTAGTTGGACATCAAAACAAATATAAATGAATAAGACGAATTTGTAATTAATATGATTTTAAAAATGTAGGGAGCATGATAATCTATTTATATAGTATTTAAGTAAATATTGTCTTTTTTTTTAAGGTAAATTTGGTTTATTCATTATATTAAAGCATGAAATTCATCATTAGTGTTGTGCAATTTTGAGATCCCAAAAAATTAACTTGGTTTAATAATAGATTTAACTGCAATTTTTGCAAAAATGTATTTTTTTTAATTGAAACAAGCAATTTGAAGCAATCTATCTAAATGTATTAAAACCTTTAGGCTACCGTACATTTTTTCAAATTAAAATTATTTCAAATGAATCTTTGGTTAAGAAAAAATTCTTGCTAATAAAAATTTAAATGATTAAAAATTTTTTTTAATAAGATTTGAATAAATAAAATAAAAAAAAACAAATATTTAATTAAATAGAAATTATGTTGAATGATATTTTAATTAACTAAATATAAAGTTAAATAAAAGCTATATCCCATAAATGTGACGCGCTCCGAAGAAAGTTACTACCTAAGAAGCAAAAAACCGATTTTTGGATTATGATTGATTTAACTTCGTTAAAGGTTCCTTTTTTCATTATCAAAAGTCAGAAAATGTTTCTATTGAAATATTTTCCTGAAAAATTTCCGTTTTGCTTCTTAAGTACCTTTCTTCGGAGCGCGTCACAAATATCATGGTATTGATTTGTAAGAAATGGTGATATCATGGTAATTAAAAATGTGGTTAAATTCACTTTAGATTAAATGGGCATTTAGTTATGTGAAAAATATGTTAAATAAAATTATGGTCAAACAATTTGTACCTTTGATTTGGACTAGTTATATTTCTACCAAATTATAATTTGGGGAAATGAAATTAATGGTATAAGTAAATGTTTATTCGGCTATACAAATTTCGGTTAAATGAATATTATAGCAATCTTTTTAGAACTAAATTGACAACTGTGCAGATTGTAAAAAAAATATATAACTTCCTTGAAAATCTAGATTCGAGAACACCTACCTTACCTCCTTCATGAGCAATAAACACAGGACAATCTTATTTAACAAGCTTTCTAAGCAGAACATTGATAAGCCAAACTTTTAATGTTACTTTCAACATTCATAAACCACTAAAGACTTCAGGCGAATTCGATTAAAATTAAAAATTATAATGAAATTTAACAGCATCGATTACGGCTTTTAAATTACAGAAGCATATATAAAAATTTGATAGATATCTGCATGCACGAAGAAAAACGGTATTTAAAAGATATTTATAAAAAATATTTTAAATCAAGTTTCAGTTTATAATTACTTCACTTTGAAGTTTAGGTGAAGGTGGTACAGTATTTATTGACTTAGTGTTTTAAATGTTTCTGGAAAAGAGAGAAATTATATTTTTAAAAAATCGTATATTAGCAACAGCAAACGTTCCTTTTAAACATGAAATACCTAATTTTTTAATACTGTGCCATGCAGTCTAAACGAATAATAGTCGGTCTGCCTTAAATGTTGATCTCATTGCATACACATTATTTTCATTCGACAAACAGTACCTTTCGTTGAAAGCTTCGAAAAAGAATTAAAAAAACTCTCTGATATATCCTAATCACAATGACCATTAACTCTAGCATTATCTCTAGCATTATATTTATGGATATAGAAAGAAATAATATTTTTTCATGAATCTAAGACAAAACATCATTAAAAAAAATATATGAGAAAAGAAAAATCAAAATATATGCAGTACCGCCGAAAAATATCAGTTCACCTGTTTTTAACAGGTTTTTTCTATGTTAAGAAATTTCAACAATTAAAATTTTGCGTAATAGAAAGGCAGTAATTAATATTGTTTTTTCTAAAAGGTGCAGACTTTTATACTTATATTAAATAAGCTTTAAAATTGTTAATTATTATTATTATAACGTGAAAAATCTGCTTTTAAAATATAAGAAATTTTCAATGACGAATTTTTATTATACATGTATGTAAGGGGTATATTGTATATATATTTAGTTGAGGTAATTGGAAAGAGAATTTCTTACTTTCACCAATAGCGTAAATTTTAATGTTTTAAAGGTTCCTTTCTGCATTAACTTGTTATATCTCACTAACCTAGAACAGTTTTATGGGTTAGTAAAAAATAAAGATGATCTTGAACCGCGAAAATTGTTCTAACCAATAGCCGAAGATTTCAACAAAATTTCGAAGTAATTGGAAACAGCATTATTTCAAAGAAATGTTTTAGAGAAAAGTTACCTTAAGTATATTACTGTATTAAGGGATGGAAAAAGTAGAAAAAAGTTCTTAGTAGATAATTTAATCAATTGAATGATAATGTATCATAAGTTCAAAAATCAACCATGTCGAAAATAGTTATTTAAAAAATTTAATGATCAGAACAAATTATAACGGATTTATCTTAAATTTGGTAAAGAAAGATTTTTGGGATTGCTAAAATCAAAATGGCGGATTCAATATGGCAGACGATTAAATTTTTTTCTAAAAAGTGATCAAATTTGCTTCAATCTTGTTACTCGGGGCATTTTAAGGTCGTTCAGAATGAATCTAAAATCAGATTTTTAAAATTCAAAATGTTAAAAATTCCTTTAAAGGTACTTTTAAAGATCGTGTCATGAAACTTTCAGGAACTTTAAATGTTCTTCATAGGTCCTGCAATAATTCCTTGAAGGATCCTGACACGATCACTTGACAGAATTTGGAACAACGATCCTTCACAGATTCTCGCGCTGTATCCTTTAATAAAAAATTTTTGGATAATTTTTTTTTTTTTGATCCGGTAATTGATCACAATTATATGTTGTATTTGACGTAGAATTCTAGAAAATTAAAAACTACTGCGCAGCCGTAAGTATCATAGAAACCAAATTCAACCAGTGCGCATCATGTATATAGTTCTTTGAAAAACTATATATTTTCCTACATAGGAATTATTGCAGAACCTTTGAGGATCCTTAAAAGACCTGTCAAGACTTGTCAGTCCTTAAAAGTTCCTGTAAAGGAGTTCTTAACTGGGTGACAGTTCTAAAAAAAATATTTGTTCTTTTTGTTACAAGAGTCTCTTATGTATTTGTACTATGCAATATGTATTATGCACTGTGAAATATAATGTCTGTATAATAATTATTATATCTAAACTCGAAAAGGGTAGACAATTTTTTTGAAAATCTGTATCTAATTACCTTAAGTTTTCAAATTTTTAAACTAGTTCGAAACAACTTGTTATTCCCTTACACCACCAGATATTTCCTGAAACTTTCCTGAACCTTGCAGTGAAAGCTTCGCAATATTGCAATTCGCAGTTCAGAAAAGCTTGGTGAAAGTAGAAAATTATCCGCATATGAGGAAATTTTCCTCACCTATGTTGCCTGAACATTTCAATTCAATGTTCCTCAAATATTACGCAAAACAGACTGCTGAAATATTCAGGGCATGTTGCAAAAAAAGTTCAAAATTTTTTTTGATCTAGTGATTGATCATATTTTTTGTCATGTTTCACATTGACAGGATTTTAGAAAATTAAAAATTACTGCGCAGCATTACAACCGACGAGTACCAAGATCGACCAGTGCGCAACATCTAAAGTTATATATTTCAGGAACATTGAATTGAAATATTCAGTCAACATAAGTTACCAGCATTTCCTCATATGTGTCGATTCAGGGTGAAAGGAACCTTAGCTGCAGAACTAAGTTTTACGCGTACCGGCGTTTGAAGTTGAGCCTCCCTATGTTACTGTTAGGTTATGCCTATGTTTCACCTCTAATAACACAAAAACTAATAGACATAAACAAGTTTTGATTTATGTATGTTAAAAAGGAACTCAAATTCTATCGATTCATAATAACAATTAAAAATCAAATGTTTTAAATTTCACAGGACGGGAGTTTGAACTTGTGCCTGCCTATGTTATTGTTAGGTTATGTCTGTTTCATCGCGAATAACAGAAAAACTAATAAACATAATCAAGTTTTGATTACTGTATGTGAAAGAGCAACTCAAATTCTATCGATTCATAATAAAAATTAGAAATCGAATGTTTTGCAGCTAAGGTCCCTTTCACCCTGAATCGACACATATATGGACATTTTGCTACTTTCACCAAGCTTCCTTGAGCTGCGAATTGTAATATTGTGAACCTCAATTGCAGGCTTCAGGAAAGGTTCAGGAAATATCTGGTGCTGTACGGGTTATTAATTAAATTTTCACAAGAAAAAAACTAAACTCAATTTCTGTTATAGCATTAATAACAAACCCCTTGTTTCCAATTACCCCAACTGACCCTTTATTATATGTTATTTATGGGTCATTCCATGTGAAAAGGCAAATGACTTTGTCCACTCGTGGTTTTAAGCTATTGCAAAGCTATATAGCTTAAAATTTAGCATTTTTTATGCGCAATCAAATCGCGAGTGGCTGATTTTGACATTTTCAAAATGGCGGCCACCACAGTCACGTATGTGCAATAATTTAAAAATTTGCGTTTTTGAAACTTAGAGAATCTTACATCTTGTGACTAAGAATATTTAAAACCTCTAATATTAATGTTTTTGAGGTCGCTGAATACGAATCCAAGGTCAGAATTTAAAAATCCAAAATGGCGGATCCAATATGACGAAATTATTTTATAAAATTCAATACATTCAACTGAATTCAGCTGAATATTGTTATTCGGTGGTTTTTGGGGTCGCTGAGTACGAATACGTCAGAATTAAAAAATTCAAAATGGCGTATCCAATATGGCGGATAAATTTTAGAAAATTCAATAAATTCAACTAAATTCTGCTGAAAATTGTCACTCGGAGGTTTTTAGGGTCACTGAATATGAATCAAATGTCAGAATTAAAAATTTTAAAATGGCGGATCAAATATTTTGGACATTTTTTAATAAAATTACTGAAATCAGCTGAAAATCGTTACTCGGGGGTTTTTGAATTCGCTAAATACGAATCCAAGGCTAGAATTTAGAAATACAAAATGGCTGATTCAATATGGCGAAAGATTTTTTAAAAAATTACTGATATCAACTGAATCTTGTTACTACAAGGAGTCGTTGATTACAGATTTGTTGGTGAAATTTAAAAAGAATTAAATCTACTAAAATAACGAAATAACGCGCTTAGAAATTATTTTTTTTATCAAAGAGGGATCCTGGAAAATTTTCTAAGCGCGTTATTTCGTTATTTTAGTAGATTCATTTCTTTTTCAAATTTTACCAACAACTCAGTAATCAGCGATTCCAAGAACCTTTTAGTAACAATTTTCAGCAGAATGCAGTAATTTTAAAAAAAAATCTTTCTCCATATTGGATCCGCCATTTTGTATTTTTAAATTCTAGCCCTGGGTTCGTATTCAGCGACCCCAAAAACCCCGGAATAACAATTTTCAGCTGAGTTAAGTAATTTTTAAAAAAACATGTCCGCCATATTGGATCCGCCATTTTGAATTTTTAAATTCTGAGCTTGGATTCGTTATCAGCGACCCTAAAAAACCCCCGAATAACAATTTTCAGCTGAATTCAGTTAAATGTATTGAATTTTATAAAATAATTTCGTCATATTGGATCCGCCATTTTAAATTTTTTAATTATGACCTTGGATTCGTATTCAGCGACCTCAAAAACATTAATATTAGAGGTTTTAAATATTCTTAGTCACATGATGTAAGATTCTCTGAGTTTCAAAAACGCAAATTTTTAAATAATTGCACATACGTGACTGTGGTGGCCGCCATTTTGAAAATGTCAAAATTAGCTATTCGTCATTCGATTGTATATAAAACATGCTAAATTTTAAGCTATATAACTTTGCAATAGCTTAAAACCACAAGTGGACAAAGTCATTTGCCTTTTCACATGGAATGATCCATATATATATATTTACGTTTGTATGATTTTACAATTTTTTTATGACGATTTATTTTTAAACTTATAAATAGATCAAATCATTTCAATTGTCGATTATTTTACCCAAAATTGTAACATTATAATTCTTAAAAAAGGAAAAAAATTAATTTATATATAACTGATAATAAAAGCTATTATGCAGTAATAGAAAAATAGATAAACTGCTATTTCTCGGCGGTACTGTATGTTGGACTCCTATAGTAATGCTAGAGTTAATGAAAAAGCAAAAGCAAATGTTTTAATGAAAATAATTTAATTTGTGATTTACGATTTCCAATGAATTTTCATTTCTAAAACAGATGAAAGATAATTCTCAGACTTGTAATTGAAATTGCTTTCAATTAAAAATTATATATAAAATTTATACAATTCATTATACACAATGCTGTTTTACTTTCTTTTAATTTTTTCCTGAAATTCTAAAGCAATTAAGTTCTTCAGAAACTGAACATTTAAATAATAAATTAAATTATTACCTGCAAATTGTGATATATTCCGCTATCTTCTGGCGGTGTTGGCTTACATTTTCCGCAACAGAAGTTGCAACAACAACAAAAACAGCAACAGCAGCCAAAGTAACATCCTGTGATGATTCCACAGAACGCAAAAATTGCCTACAAAAAAATAAAAAAAATATTATATTATCGATAAAAAATTTAAATTTTTGATAAAATTGTGAGTTATACACTGAGAAAAATTTACTGCTATTATTGCACGAAATAGCATTTTTCTTTAATCACATAACCTTATTCTTGCATTTTTAGCATTTTTTAGCATCCCACAGTGGTTCGAACTGAGAAATTGCTGTTCAAAATCGTCCACAGCCGTCAATTTTTGACGGATTTAAACTTTTTTTTTTAAACACTCAGAATAAAATTTTCTAGAAGATAGCTAAGCCCGATTTTTAATTTTTGTTTTTATTTTAATATTATTTAAATAAATAAATGAAAAACTTATGTATCACAGAAGAAATTAATAAAACAAGATATAAATAATTATTAAAACAAAAGCGAAGCAAAATTATTAGTTCTTTAAATTGTTTATAACATTATTTATTATGTATGCTCAATATTGACTTTTAATTTATTAGTATATTAAAGAGTTTGTAATTGATTTTAGAGAAAAATTTATCCTTTTTTAACGATACTTGATTATTCTAAATTATTATTAAAAAAAAAGTGTATATAATAATAATAATAATTATTGTTTGTTAATCATTTTCAACACTTTTTTAATAATTATTCTTTCCTTATGACCATTAGGAAAAATTTTTTTTTGTCAATTGAGACTAAAAATTTTAATATTTATATAAGTTTTTCATTTATTTATTTAAATAATATTAAAATAAAAACAAAAATTAAAAATCGGGCTTAGCTATCTTCTAGAAAATTTTATTCTGAGTGTTCTAAAAAAAAAAAGTTTAAATCTGTCAAAAATTGACGGCTGCGGACGATTTTGAACAGCAATTTCTCAATTCGAACCACTGTGCATCCGTCAGATATTTATAATGCAATGAGTTTTAGATCGTGGCATGACATTGTCAGTGAAAAATATATTAAGTAGAACGTTTTTCATGCGCTTTTTAATTAATTGTTCTTTACACTTTACAAATTATTTTATTCATTCATTCCTTTTTTTTTTTTTTTTTTTTTATTAATAGGGGAGAGTGGCCATCAATGTACCGGCTTTTTTTCAAGGTCATAGTACTTATTCAATTTCACCAATTTCAAGCATTTCTTTGCATCAATAAAACTACAACACTTCTCTAGGTAATGCACACATATTATACACGATTTATTTTGATTAAATAATAAAATTTAGGATCTTTCTAAACTAACAAGCTATTTTCATTTTCAACAACCTGGGTACACAATGAACCACCTCTATAAAAACACTAAAAATGTTCAACAATAATAATATTGCAATTTTCACTTTGTAAAAAAACTTTTTTTTCTATCAAATACTATAAAAAATTATTACTTTACACTTTTTAATTGATAATGTATAACATAAATATACCTCAAATGTAAGTTAACTAGCTAAAATGGCATTTTAGTTTTGCTATGTTGAGAAAAGTACTGATAACAATCGCTGTAACATGCTGTACGCATGCCTAGTTTTATAATCAAGCATACCACTCTGGAAATCGAAAATACACTGAAATTCCAGGTGGTTCATTGTTCCCCGGTACATTGAATCAACATGACATTTGCAACAAAAATGGTTTTTTATAACTTAATCCAATATTTCAAAATTTTTATCTCATTAGAATATTGTAGTTAAGGACCAAAACAAAATAAATCGTAAGTACATTTATTTTTAAATTGCCTTATTTCAATTAAAAAATGTGTTTGTATTTTAGGTAAATTTTTTCTTCAGTGCATCAAAAACAGTTTTTTTTCAGTTTTCTCTGTAAAGAAAAAATCTACACGTCTCAAACTTATGGACGTAGTGTGTTTACGCAAACTTCATTTATATTTAAAATTAGGAGAATTTTTATTTAATTGTTTCTGAGAAAATTGAAATGGTTCATTGAAAAAACTGGTACATTGATGGCCACTCTCCCCTAACTGTATAATTTAACAATAGGAACAAATTTAATAAAATTCGTTTTTAAACAGTTCATTTTTCAAATAATCACTATAATCACAATTTTAATCAATAAACATAAAATGTATACATGTGCATGAGAAGGGCCTACTTTCTTAATTTTATTTTCCAAGATATTCGCATTTTTCTAAAAAAGGTTCAGATCTTCGAATTTTTTTTTTATTGTTGAAAAACAAACTACGTACTTTCCCATGTCGAATCATGCGTTTACCATAACTTTATCGTAATTAAAAGCACAAAATAATCTTATTTTTAATTTCTAAAATGCATGGACGCTAATGGTAATCCTGAACTTTAAACTCGTTTTTCTCAAAACTAGGGTTTTGACACTTCTAACTTTGAATGCTTTTAACTTTGTGAATTTTTCATCTAAAATGGTCTAAGACCTCTCAAAATGTTCGAAATTTAATGAAAAATACACTGATTAAAAATACTTTTGAATCCATAGCACGCACATTTAAATACGTTCAAAAGTATTTTTGTTTGATTCTACAGTATACCTTTTGAAATAAAGACTACAGCTTCTAAATGAAAGCTGATGTCTTTATTTCAAAAGGTATACTGTAGAATCAAACAACTATACTTTTGAACGTATTCAAATGTACGTGCTATGGATTCAAAAGTATTTTTTAATCAGTGTAATGTCATTTAGATAAGTCCAATAGTGCTTTAGTGGGCTCTTTTCATCCAGACGTACACAAATTAATAAATTTATTATGTTACGGGACAAAATTTATTTGGCCTGTCACCCCACTCGTCAGTATATAACACAAACTTAGCTGCGTATATGTATGTCGATTTACACATATCGATTGCATGTGTGAATCGAAGTGTAAATATACGCAGCTAAATTTGTGTTGTATAAACTCGGCCAGAATGTTGGCCACCTTTGAGCAACTTTTATAAGACATAATACTTTAATTATAAGTTTTTCTTGCGTTAATAACATGAGGTTAGGGCAAATTTGTAATGCATCTAACACTTCGTTACATTAAAGATATGATTTTTCACTAAAACAATAGGGGTCGCCCACATTTTCTCCAAAACTTTATTGTCAGAATATTCATTTGACCGAATTTTATTTATCCAAAATTGCATTTATCAGAAATCTCATTTATCCAAAAAATCATTTATCAGAAATCCCATTTGTCCGAAATTTAAATTATCAGAAATCTAATTTTTCCGAAAATGCATTTACCAGAAATCCCGTTTGTCCAAAAGGTAAATTGCCAGAAATCTAATTTATCCAAAATTGTATTTATCAAAAATTTAATTTATCCGGAATAGCATTTATCTGAAACCTCGTTTGTCAAAAAATTGAATTATCAAGAATTTTATTTATTAAAAATTTCATTTATCAGTAATCTCAATTGTAAGGATTTTCAATTATCAAAAATCTAATTTGTTCAAAATTGAATTTATCAGAAATCTCCTATGTCCAAAATTTCATTTATAAGAAATCTTATTTGTCCGAAATAGCATTTAATAGAAATAACGTGCTTCAAAAAATTAAATTATTACGAATTTCATTTATCAAAAATTGTACTTATCAGAAATCTCATTAGTCCGAAATTGCATTTGTCAGAGCCTAATTTATTAGACAAAACATTTAACAGAGATCTCATCTGTCCGAAATAGCATTTATAAGAAATCTAGTTTTCCCAACATTGTATTTATCAAAAACCCCATTTATCCAAAAGTGCATTTTACAGAAATCACATTTGTCCGAAATATTATTTATCAGAAATTTCATTTGTCAAAAATGTCAATTATCAGTAATTTTTTTAATAGAAAACTGCATTTATCAGAAATCTCGTTTCTCAGAAATTGCAATTATCAGAAATCTCATTTGTCAAGAATGTCAATTATCAGTAATCTTATTTATCAAAAATTGCAATTATCAGAAATATCATTTGTCAAAAATGTCAATTATCCAAAATTGCATTTATCAGAAAACTCATTTATCCGAAATCGCACTTATCGGAAGTCTCATTTATCCAAAAGATTATTCTGCATAACCTTCAATTGTGCGAAAGTCCATATACAAGAAATCTCATTTTTCCAAACTTCCATTATCCCAACATTTCTCTTTCCAAGCAAGTTGCCCGTCCCTGGTCTAGTCGGTAAAACAGAGTGCAGTTCAGAAGGAATTCGGAGCGACATCTATTCTGTTTCACTGAATAGACCAGGGACGGGCAACACGCTTGGAAAGAGAAATGTTGGGATAATGGAAGTTTGGGAAAATGATATTTCTTGTACATGGACTTTCGCACAATTGAAGGTTATGGAGAATAATCTTTTGGATAAATGAGACTTCCGATAAGTGCGATTTCTGATAAATGCAAGTTTTGACAAATAAAATTTCTGATAAATGCAATTTTGGACAAATTGGATTTTTGATAATTGGAAATTCTGACAAATTAGATTTCTCTTAAATGCAATTTTGAACAACTAAGAAGTCTGAAAAATTCAATTTTTAATAAATTAGATTTTTGACAAATTAAAATTTGGATAAATGAGGTTTTTGACAGTTGATTTTTTTGACAAATGAGATTTCTGATAAATGCAATATCGGACAAATGAGATTTCTGATAATTGCAATTTCTGAGAAATGAGATTTCTGATAAATGCAGTTTTCGATAAAAAAATGACTGATAATTAACATTTTTGACAAATGAAATTTCTGATAAATAATATTTCGGACAAATGAGATTTCTGTAAAATGCACTTTTGGATAAATGGGGTTTTTGATGTCCACGATTGTCCACGATGGGGGGAGGGGGGGGGGTCAAAAATAGGAGAAAAGTTGTCCACGTGGTATATGAACGGCCCCTAATGAGATTTCTGATAAATAAAATTTTTGATAAATGAAATTCGTAATAATTTAATTTTTTTAAGAACGAGATTTCTATTAAATGCTGTTTTGGACAAATAAGATTTTCGATAAATGCGTTTTTGTATAGATGACATTTCTGATAATTGAAATTTCTGTTAAGTAAGATTTTTAGTAAATGACATTGCCTACAAATAAGATTTCTGATAAATAAAATTTCGAATAGATGCGATTTCCGAGAAATTCAATTTCGGAAGCATTAAATTTCTGATAAATGCAATTTCGGACAGATGACATTTCTGAGAAATACAATCTCGGAAACATTAGATTTCTGATAAATGCAATTTTTGATAAAGAAGATTTTAGATAATTCAAATAACTGACAAATTAGATTTTTGATCAATGCAATTTCGCACAAATGAGATTGCCGAGAAATGCGTATTTGGATAAATGAGATTTCTGATAAATGCAATTTTGGATAAATAAAATTCGGTCAAATGGATATTCTGAAAATTGAGTTTTGGAGAAAATGTGGGCGACCCAACAATAGCCGTCCTTATCCGGATTTGTTCTAAATTTAAAAAATGGTTGTCACATTAATTTCTTATTGAACCGGACTATTTCGATTGGTGCAGACTTCTATTAAATAACCTCTGATCGTATAATATTCAAATACAACTGCGCGAAAAATAATCAATTTATACTGTTTCTAATTCAATATTTTCGGTCTACCAACTTTAAAGCACCCCCACATATATCGGATTTGAAGGGTCCGGGAAAAATATCCGATGTAAGCGGGAATCTGATTTATCCGGGAATACGTTAAAGCTCTTTATTGAAATGAATCGTTTTATTAAATTACTACTTAAAAACATTAAAAGTAAATATTATCATGAATATTTAATGTTTTAATAAAAGTTTCAATTTTTTGTTGATTTTAATATTGGCACCAAAGTAATTTAGGCATTGTCCTTTCGTTGAATGACATAAGTTATCACTATTGACCATTGATTGTGATATCCTGACCTGAGGGTCATTATTTTTATCGGCCCTGTGAAGGAGGATAGAAGAAGGAATAAATGGAAAAATAGAAAGAAAGAAAGAAATTACTCATATACCTATTACTTTATCAGTTATGAGTTTTTAATTTCTAAAAACTTTATTATAAATTTTAACTGAAATTTCTACCTAAAATTTAAAATCCGAGATATATAGGAATAATTTAGTTTAAGAGGTTTTACAATTTATCCGATATAAGCGAGTTTCTGATATAACGGGTCTAATTTAAGAGGGGATTTTAATACAGGCTAACATAGGAAAATCCAAAGGACCGGGAAAATTTTCCGATGTAAGCGGGAATCCGATAAATGCGGGCCCGATATATGTGGGTTTCACTGTATTACCACAATATTTTAATATTACAGTAATATTGTAAAACTATTAATATATTAACATAATGCTGCTATATTATCGTCACTTTAAGTGCTGCGGGTACTCTTGATTGTTGCAAAAAATATTGTACGGCACTCCTGCGTAGATTTGATTATCTATAGTAAGAGGATTTTAGAGGTCCCCCCCCCCCCACCAATCGAAAGAAGTCATTTATTAAAAAGCACATTTTAAATCTTTCGGATTTTTAAATCCGAAATTTTGTTCTGCGTACGCGCCTGATCTATAGTCAAATAATCTTAATAGACTTAAATACTCTTTTTTTTTTTTTTTTTTTAATTTAATGGATAATATCAGAAAACTTACCTTGGTCCACTTAGATTTGATAATAAAGTAAGAGTTGACATTTTCTTCACCGAATTGCTCAGCAACATATAATCCAAGAGAGCCATAGTTATCATAAATATTGCGTTTTGTTAAATCACACAGAATAGCTCGTGCTCTATTTATTTCTTTAAACTGCAATACAAAAAGCAATTACAAATTGTTCTTTTGGATACATAACAAACATGCAAATACAAAACAAAATTTAAATCATTTTTTTTCAATTTAAACACACCCAGACAGCATGACATTTTACTATGAGCTCACTTCAAGCATCCACAACATACACCTGAATTCTACCTAAAAGCTCCAGGTAAGCTTATATTAAGCTTTAAATGTTCACCTCAAAGGTAGCTTGCACGGTAAGGTCACTGTAAGCTCACAATATAATTAATAAAATAATATATAAATTATTCTTCCAAAGTAGTTTTCTGTGGTACTTACGAATGTGCAATAGATGTTTTTCAATAAAGCCTAATAGATACTTCGAACCGTTTTTCAAAATACACACATCGTTCTGCATTTAAAAATTTGCAATATATGTAATAGGTATATATTTTTATTTATTACTTCCTCATAGAGGAAGTATTGTTTTACCCTCAAATTATCGATTGCGATTTTTTGACATATCTTGACATATTTCGACCTCAGGATGTCGAAAATGAAGTTTTTAAAAAAGGAAACAAAATTGTCAATTTTTCAAAATACACACATCGTTCTGCATTTAAAAATTTGCAATATATGTAATAGGTATATATTTTTATTTATTGCTTCCTCATAAAGGAAGTATTGTTTTACCCTCAAATTATCGATTGCGATTTTTTGACATATCTTGACATATTTCGACCTCAGGATGTCGAAAATGAAGTTTTTAAAAAAGGAAACAAAATTGTCAATTTTATGGAATTTTTTCAACTTTGGTAATGATTTACGGACGAATTTTATTTAGAATTTTTTTCTGTACTGAATTATTTATAGTGTATTTAATTCTGCGTCGAATGAGTTTTTTTTTAATTAATTACACTAGTTTACAAAAAAAAAAAATTTTATGTACATTCAATGTCACTATTTTTTTCTTATGTACTAAGCTTCTCGTTACTTAAAAATGACATTAAGAAATTTTTCTATGAATAGGTTTCCGAAATATGAATTTTTAAAATTTTTTACGTTTTTTTCGGAGCTGACTTCACGTTTTAGGCCGTATCTCGAGTTACAGAAGTCCGATTGAGTTTTTCTAAGTGTCAAATTAAAGGTAATCAAATTCCAAACAATGGCTTTTAACATTATTTTTTAATCGGTTAAATATTTTAAGTGATATAGTCAAAAAAAAAAAAAAAATAGAAAATTTGAGTTTTTGGCCCAAAATCTGAAAAACAAATTCATTCTACCGCCATGCAAAAATAGAAAACGTCAAATTATGTCCAGTTTTAATTTTTTTACATATATGGCTCACTTTTAGGAAGAAAAAAATGTATGGATGAAAAAAATCTATGTGTAATTATTGAAGTTATAAGCCAGGGTACTGAAATTCTCGTTTTACGCCATTTCGATATTTTACCTCCTTTTATAGTGATTACGTTGATTAATTTAATGAATACAATATCTAATTAGAAAATGGACTTTTTTCACAGATTTCAAATAATAGATGAAAAAGTTCCAAATTAGATACAGAAATATGAAAAATAAATGATATTTGACTGAAAAATTTTTTGGAGTTTTTGACAAAAATTTCTGGAGAGGCATAAATTGATTAAAATCTGCTTCTTTGACAAGTTGCATCAGATGCGCAGTGGTTTAATTTTTGTTGAATTTTGTTCGTTAATAGATAAAAAAGTTTGAAATTAGATTTAGAAATATAGAAAATAAAAAATATTTGTCTGAAAATTTTTTTGGAGTTTTTGACAAAAATTTCTGGAGAGGCATAAATTGCGTAGAGATTCAATTTTTGGTGAATTTTGTTCGTTAATAGATGAAAAAGTTCCAAATTAGATATAGAAATATAAAAAATAAATGATATTTGAATGAAAATTTTTATGGAGTTTTTGACAAAAATTTCTGAAGAGGCATAAGTTGATTAAAATTTGCTTTTTTGACAAGTTGAATCAGATGCGCAGTGGTTCAATTTTTGTTAAAAACTCCAAAAAAATTTCCAGACAAATATCTTTTAATATCTATATTTCTATATCTAATTTCAAACTTTTTTTTATCTATTACCGAACAAAATACAACAAAAATTGAACCACTGCGCATCTGATGCAACTTGTCAAAGAAGCAGATTTTAATCAATTTATGCCTCTCCAGAAATTTTTGTCAAAAACGGAAAAAAATTTTTCAGTCAAATATAATTTATTTTTCTTATTTCTGTATCTAATTTGGAACTTTTTCATCTATTAACGAACTAAATTCAACAAAAATTGAACCTCTGCGCATCTAATTCAACTTGTCAAAAAAGCAGATTTTAATCAATTTATGCCTCTTCAGAAATTTTTGTCAAAAACTCCAAAAAATTTTTCAGTCAAATTTGAATTAGTAAAGCACTGAAAATTATTTGAAATCTGTGAAAAAAGTCCATTTTCTAATTAGATATTGTATTCATTAAATTAATCAACATAATCACTATAAAAGGAGGTAAAATACCGAAATGGCGTAAAACGAGAATTTCAGTACCCTGGCTTATAACTTCAATAATTACACATAGATTTTTTTCATCCATACATTTTTTTCTTCCTAAAATTGAGCCATATATGTAAAAAAATTAAAACTGGACATAATTTGACGCTTTCTATTTTTGCATGGCGGTAGAATGAATTTGTTTTTCAGATTTTGGGCCAAAAACTCAAATTTTCTATTTTTTTTTTTTTTTTGACTATATCACTTAAAATATTTAACCGATTAAAAAATAATGTTAAAAGCCATTGTTTGGAATTTGATTACCTTTAATTTGACACTTAGAAAAACTCAATCGGACTTCTGTAACTCGAGATACGGCCTAAAACGTGAAGTCACCTCCGAAAAAAACGTAAAAAATTTTAAAAATTCATATTTCGGAAACCTATTCATAGAAAAATTTCTTAATGTCATTTTTAAGTTTATGCAATAAGGGATATACGCGTGACTTTCGTTGGCCCCGCTTACAGCAGGACTCAGCCAGAAACAGAGGACTTCGAAAGTCACTCGTATTTATTAAGAATAACACCAACATTTTTGGAAATTAATTTTCCCGAAAAATACGGTGATTATAAAGACAAAAAATGCAAGAACTCATCCAGTTTTTCACCAATTTAATTCAAAAAAAGCTCATTTAACGCAGAATTAAATACACTTTAAATAATTTAGCACAGAAAAAACATCCTAAATAAAATTGGGCCGTAAATCATTGCCAAATTTAAAAAAATTCAAAAAAATTGCCAATTTTCGAAACTTTTTCCTCTTTTTCTACCATAAATTTTATTTAAGGGGTCTGTCTCATACAAACGACCTTTTTTTCAAGATTTTTTTTTCATTCATTTTTGTTTAAACTTTTTTATGTTTTCGTACAACAAAACCACTATACCACTTTTTTCCTGGTTGACACGATATCTTTGGAAGGCTGCATGTAAAACTAATAAATAAAAAGGATTCTTAAAATATAGATCACTCGCTATCGCATGAACTAGGATTTTTGTGATTGGGTAAAACAAAACAAAATGGCGGCCATTTTAATTTTTTTACCTTGTTTTTACAACTTAAATGGTTTAAAAATATTAGTTAATTTTGATGAAAGATTAAAATCCTAGTTCATGCGATATCCACTTATGTGTAGAAGAAGTCCTGAAAATTTGAACCCGATCGATGCAAAAGATTTTTTTAAATCGTGTCAACCGTGTCAAAAAACACGGTTTCGAGAAAAACGCGTTTAAAGTTTTTAGTTTATCTCCTTGCAATGCCGAAGCCATTTCTAAATGGTTTCTCATGACGTTGCATATGTAAATGTTTTTTGGGTCGCTTATTACGAATCCATAGTCCGATTTTCAAAATGGCGGACATTTTTTTATATCTAGACCTTTTTGAATGGTAAATTACATTTTGGTCTCACTGAGCGGAGATACCCATCTATTTTTTGGCTTTCGGAGCCTGCTCTTGTGCTCGAAAATATTAATAACTATTTTTCCTGATTTCTACATACATATACAGCATAAAAAAATATTTTTGAAAAATCTTTTTTTTGACATTTTTGTATGAGACAGACCCCTTAAACAACTTAGGCTAGGTCCGATTCAAAGTAATCTTTCACTGTTTCACAGTATTATTGTAGGTATACTTATAATCTAAACTTCTTATTTCTTGAAGAGTTTTAAAATAATTTAGATTTTTTTCGGGAAAAAAGCCTCTATTGAGACAGAAAAGGAAAGAAGCAGTCTGTGTTCTTTTCTGTCTCATGCCCTGTTCTAGTAACCGATTTCACACTGCTCAGGGTCTTTTCCGAAGCCTGTGCAGTAGGGCTGCACACGATACGATACGATATTTGACAGAGTCTCGTCTCGGTCTCGAAAAAATGGAAAATTGATGGTATTGTCTCGGTCTCGTCGCGCTTGGTATCGTCTCAGTATTGCTTTCATAATTGTGGTCTCGTCTAGTCTCGATCTTAAGGGGTTACATGGGTTTCGAAGGTCAAAATAAAGCACTTTTTTAATTATTTTTTTTATGTAATAAACGAATTAATTTATTGAGCCATTTTATCACATAAAAGTACAATATTTAAAGAATAAATTTTATAAATTTCATTAAAAAATTATAAAAATTGAGCCATTGAGGACTGACGTTTTAACACCACTGGGAAAAAAATGTTTTTGCATCATCCGAAATGAAAAAACGAAAAATTTTCTGTTAGTATGTGAGTCTGGCTGGTGCCTGAACGAAGGGTTTAAAAAAATGTTAAATTTTGATTTTTTGGCAGAGTTTTCTGCAAAAAGTGCCATTTTTGACACAATTTTTGACTACATATACACGGAAAAAAGATTGGCACACGAGACGCGCCAAACCCTAGGACATACCGTGTACATCTATTTGGCGCGTCTGCTGCGCCATGAAGGGACAGCTCATGCGCTAAAAGAGGCAGCAGACGTGCGAAAACAAGAGACGGCAGACGTAAATGCTACTATACACAGCGCATGCGCTAAATCGGCACGTCTGATAACCCGAAAAAGCACACCAGGTGCGCCAAATAGATGTACACGGTTTGTCCTAGTGTTTGGCGCGTCTCATGTGCCAATCTCTTTTCCGTGTATCTTTATAAAATTGGTTGTGATTAAAAAGAAAAAAAATCCTTCGTTCAGACACAAGTCAATACTATTGACAAGAAGTGTACCAAATTTCAAGAAGAACGGTGCATTAGTTTTCAAGAAATCGTGTCCACCGTCTTCAAAAATCGAGTTTTGAGAAAAAAGCAATTAAAGTTGAAGGTTCAAAAAGTCGGATTTTTCAGGATATTAGCGGAATTTTTGTTATTCATGAAAAATAATCACTTGATACTTGCTGATTGGAAATATGAAATTATAAATTTTGTAAATTTAGAGTGATAGGCACGATATTTTTCGATTTCAAACCATTGTGTGACAATCAAATATAATGAAAGAAAATTCCAAATTCTCTTTCTTTCTCTCTCTTTCTCTCATCTAAAGTTTTAATCAGATTAACTTGGAACTTGGGGAAAATATTCTTGACATGTTATACTATTAAATAAAAAATTTTTTTAAAGATTGATTTTTGGAAGCTTTAAAACCTATGTAACCCTTTAAAAACATCGAAAAAATAAAAGATAGTAATTGCAGGATACAATTGTTAACTTATTTATTGTAAAAAGATAAGTTTTGCAAATCAGCTGTTAATTGTTCAAAACGTTTTGGGTCTTGTTGATTTAATAGTGTCGCTGTCGCTTACAAATTCTCAGCTAAATAAGTTTAAAAATAAGATGTTGTTTAAAATGTGAAGCTGACAAGCTGCAAAATTAACTATAAATGAAATGTTGGACAGTACTTTTAAACCGATTCTTCACATTCTTCTTCGACAACCTCGACTTCTATACTTGCATCTAAGAAATGATTTTTGGTGTTAAATCATCAGTTGAAGAATCTTGTTAACAAAAGAACAGTAATCTTGATTTTCATTTTCCGGTATGATTATTTTTTTACAACTATAATTGAATATTTTTGAAAAAAGGTTAGTCGAATTATACATTATTTAGATTTTAAAAATAGATATCTTTATCTGTTATCAGTAGCAAAGAAGTTCATAATTATAGTTACTTCCCTATTGCGGTCTCGGCGAGAGTCTCACCGAGATTCGCTTTTTTCGTGATATCGTCTCTGAAATTTTTTTGCGGTATCGTCTTGATATCGTCTCGGTATAGCAGCCCTACTGTGCAGGGTGCGTTCGTAAAATTTACTCTCTAAATTTGAAACAGCGCAAAGTATACAGCTGTTTCAAAACAGCGTATATACGCTAATCAAAAAGCGATTATTTCACTGATTTACAGCGTAATTCACTAATTCATCAGCGTATATACGCTGTTTTCAAACAGCTGTATATTTTGCACTGTCGAAAAAGCGAATTTTCGCAGTTTCAAATTTAGAGAGTAGGGACTTTACAGACCTTTTTTTTAAAAAACGGACTTTTACGGACCATAAACAAATTTACGGACTTTTACGGGATTTACGGAGTTACTTCGAGCCCTGTAATTATAGCATGAAGTAGGATAAGGAGATGAAACGACGTATTTTTACTGGCCCCCATATAGGGGGGTCACAGTAGACAGCTTTGCTTTTTCCCTGCCGACTATGCGCCCCTTCAGGGAAAAAGTAGAATTAATTTTCGTTGTGTGCGTGGCTGTGTCTTATGTACATGTGATATGGTCACGTGATAAATTATAGTTACAAAAATCACCACAGCAAGTGCTGTTGTCAACAGGGAAAAAAAGACCTGTACTACTGGGACCCCCCTGATTGGTGTCAAGTTTTCCCGCGACAAACTACAGGCGTTTCATCTCCTTATCCTACTTCATGAATTATAGGTTCTTCAGGGGGACAAATTATGATATACGTTTGAACCCGATCGGTCAATACGAACTATTTTTTTTTTTCATTTAAAAATGTTAAAAAAATTGTTTTTTGCAAAACTGTATATTTTTTTTAAAAAAAGTTAAAATGTAAGTATTTTATTCGTTTTATTTCTTGAAAACGCATCGATTGAGCTATTAGCGAACCCTCTAGTGCAATTTAATCCAAAGTTATTAGCATTTTAAAAATAGAAAATTTCGAAAATCTTGTTTTTTAATAATTTTATTTTTATGCTGTATTACGAACTTTAATATATTTTCATTGTTATGTAGGTGATTAAAAAACACATCGAATGAGCTATTTGCGAACCTTCTACTGTAATCCTGTTCCGAGTTATCAAGGTTTCAAAAATTAAAAATTTTTATACAACTTAATTTTTTTATGTTTTTTTGCTTTTTATATAAATGTTATGAAGAATAATTTTTGCTCGTTTGGTAGATAATTCAAAAATACAACAATTGGCCTATTTAATATATTTTGTTAGCTATTAATTAAAACTTAGTGATCTTTGTAGTAATCTCTATGAGGAAGCAAGGTTTTCAAAAAATGAATACCAAAAATTACTCACACCAATTAAATACTTGAGGTACAACTTAGCAGCGGTTTTTATTCTTTATTTTTATTTCACTATTAAAGTATGCTATAGAAGCTTACAAGGACTTAACCTTACAAGTAATCTTTCGATGACCTTACCGCGTAAGCTTCATTTGAGGCGGACTTAAAGCTGAATGTACTACAAAAGACGTATTATTTTTATTCAGGTATAACGTATTTTCTGACATCAATGTAATGTCAAAACTGATGTAAAAGTGACGTCATTTTGAAATAATTTTTATTGCATGGACCAGGTGAAGTTCACTAATATATTGTGTATGCTCAGGGTGAGCTCGCTGTATGATGTTGTGCTGTATGAGTACACTGAGAAAACTGGATGTTCAAAATTAGATGTTTAAGAAAAGATAGTAACCCTTAATATCTAAATATTAAAGTTTAACATCTAAGATATTAAAGGTTAACATCTTGATGTTAACCTTGAACATCTAGATAGCTGTCCCTATGTTAAATGATAAATATGTTAAGTGTTAACATTTAGATGTTAAGGGTTAACATCCATTTTTCTCAGTGTATTGTATTAACAAAGTATTTTAATTTATACTATCCTACCTTTTCAGCTGCTTCTGGATTATTAGGATTTTTATCTGGATGATATTTCAGTGCTAATTTTCTGTAAGTTTTCTTTATATCATCTGCAGTGGCAGTTTTAGGAATTTCTAGAATAGCATAGAGGGAATCCCCTGAAGTACTGAAAAAATGATAAAAAGTGTTATCTCTAATTCTTCACATAATAAAAGTGATAATAAAGGCGGCTTACTAGTATAAGTAATATGAACACTTCACTTTTAAGAAAATTTCTATTTTTAACCCATACAAATTTTAACATTGCAGCAACATTATACTGCAATATTGGCAACATGGCAGTGTAATGTTACCTCAATATTACGTGCTATTTGGCTAAATATCATGTTTTTTTCTTTAAATAGAAAAAAATGGATTTTTTTATTTTAATTAATTAAATAAGATTTAATAATAAAGGTAAATTGGATATGCCTCGGGATCTCATGTCACCAATATACAGGAGAATCTCGATAACTCGAATCAGCAAAAGATATACAAAAAATACAACAAAAAAAAGCTCGAGATATCGAAAATTCGAGTTATCAAATAATTTTCTTTTAATTACAATGGAATCTCGGTAACTCGAATCACCAAGGGAAGCAACAAAAAAAATTCGAGTTATTGAATATTGTTTGATCATTGATTTTTAGAGAAAATAGTGACAATAAAAGTTATTTACAAAACATTGTGTACACTCGTTATGTATATGTATATCAAGTTAAAAAATCAGAAATTTTTGTCTGCTTTCCTTTTTTAGTTTATAAACGGAAACCATTTATTTTGTGCAACATCTGTAAGAAAAGTACCATTTATCTTGCCTGAAAAGTAGACTCAAAATAGATGGCTGAACATAGCAACAATGTATACTTTGCTGCATACTGTGCAGAAAAGTGCACTTTGCTGCACACTTTTCCGTCTGGTAGGTACCCGCGCAATAATTAATTAGTGCTTTACCTGAACAGGTGTTACACAAAATATCGTGTGGACCTCGAGCGAAAAAAGATTTTCTGTCTTCGTGCAAATTGCTGCCCGAGCGAAGCGAGCGCTCGTAGGAAAACACCTCCTTTCTGCTTTTGGTGCACAATATACTATTATTAAACGGAATGTGATGGAGAAAGATGTCACTGGCAAAGGCAAATTTTGTCCTTTAACTTTATCTTAAAATAAAAAACATTTTGACATCATATTTTGTATAATTACTTGAAATGTGGTTAGGAAGGTCTGTATGAGCTAAATTTGTTTGAATTTTCTTTAAATTAATTTTTTTAAATTTCTGGAAACTAGGGAATTTATTTAAAAATTAATTCTAAAGCAAAATTTCAATAAATTTTGACCAGACAGACATTTCTAATCATATCTATATTAATAAAATCAGACTTTTGTCTGTACATTGCTTAGAACTTTAAATTTCATGCATAATTTTTCGTTTTGAGCATCAAAGATTTCAAATATACCAAAAAAAGATTTCGTGTCTGTATGTATGTATGTATGTATGTATGTTTGTCTGTATGTCACAAAACCTTTGTTCGCGCATCACATAAAAACGGCTTAACCGCTTGAAACTAAATTTGTCAGAGTCTTAGGTCTTGACCTAAGTAAGGTTTATAAATTTACAGATTTGAAAAATATTGATAAGAACGGGAGATATACCATTTTTTTCAAAAACTGAAAATATCTAAAATTTTCAAATTTTACATATTTGTTGATGGACTGCTTTCAAACATTCAATTATTTTGGGACCAAATTTGGCAGAGTACTAGATCTTGACCAAAGTTAGGTTTATAAATTTATAGACTTTAGAAATATTAATAAGGACGGGAGATATACCATTTTTTTGAAAAATGAAAAAATCAAAAATTTTCAAATTTTACATATTTTTTGATGGACTGCTTTCAAACATTCAATTATTTTGGGACCAAATTTGGCAGAGTATTAGATCTTGACCGAAGTTAGGTTTATAAATTTACAGATTTTAAAAATAATAAGAACAGGAGATTTACGAGTTTTTCGAAAAATTAACAAATTTAATATTTTCAAATTTTACATTTTTTGATGGACTACTTTTAAACTTTCTATAATTAAGCATTACATGTTATTTCATTACATTTCAGCATAAGTTTGAGGAAAATATTGTCTTATTACCGAGATATATAAGTATGTACAAAATTGTTTTATATATAAAAAAAAAAAAAAATCGAAAAAATTATAATCTTAATTCAGTGATATCTATATTAATAAAATCAGAATTTTGTCTGTACATTGCTTAGAACTTTAAATTTCATGCATAATTTTTCGTTTTAAGTATCAAGAAATTCAAATATACCCATACAAAATTTCATGTCTGTATGTATGTATGTATGTATGTCACAGAACCTTTGTTCGCGCATTACTTAGAAACAGCTGAACCGTTTGAAACCAAATTTGTCAGAGCGTTAGGTCTTGACCCAAGTTAGGTTTATAAACTTACATACTTAAAAAATATTGATAAGAAAGGAAGATATACATTTTTTTTAAAAAAATTCAAAAAATCGAAAATTTTTAAATTATGCATTTTTTTATTAACTGCTGATAAACTTTCTATAACTGAGTATTACCTGTTATTTCGTCATATTTTAAAATAATTTGACAAAAAATATCGTATAACTGAGATATATAAGTATAAAATTGGTTTCTGGATTAAAAAAATTGAAAAACATACATTTTTTTTTATATTACTGACTTTGTGTTAGATGGCTTTTAATCTTTTTGAATTAATTTTGTTATGTTCCCTACAACACATTTTGCAATAAATTTAAAGAAATACATTAATAAAAATAATTTTCGATGACACAATGCCAAAAAAATGTTGAATCTGAATTTTTTGGGGTAAAAAAATAAAAACCAGAAAATCTAATAGATTAAATTTAAATCCTATTTAACCTAAAAAGCATTCTGCCTAAAACCCATTAAACATAATAAATATTATTTAACCTAATTTTCATTTAGCCTAAATCCCATTAAACCTAAAATGCATTAAGCCTAAATCCCATTTAACCTAAATCTCATTCAACCTAAAATACATTCAAACTATAACCCATTAAATCCAAAAAGGCATTCAGCCTGAAACTATTTGTCCTAAATCCCGTTTAGCCTAAATTTCACATTATAAATTTCGTTCAATGGGATTTAGGCCAAATCTTTTTAAGCCTAATGCATTTAAGGTAAAAAAGAATTTAGGCTGATTGCATTTTGGGTTTTTTTGTCAAAAAATGAAAATTTAATCAATTTTTGCCTAATTTTTCTGGCGAGGCAAAAATTGATTGAATTTTTTTTTTTTTACAAGTTGAATGTAAAGCGCAGTTTATTTATTTATTTATTTATATACACAAAACCCCGCAGTCCAATAGGACCATAAATGGGTGACTAAATATTAATTGACTTATACATTATTTGATTTCGTTTCTCGATATGTAGGCTTCAACGGTTGTCAAAAATGTTGATTTCGAAGAAAAGAATTTATCGAAGTCAGGTTTAATCGAAGCCAACATTTCATTCATGTGCTTGCACGCAAAATATATTGGAGCGACATCCCCAATAGTGTTTCGCGAGGGTATTAAATAGAATAGCAAAAAATTTCGAGAATCCGTTCTTGTAATTCTAAATGGTATCTGAAACAACAGATGAGGTGCATAAATTTGATCGGATAGAATTTTGAATAAAAATAACGTTGCATGGAGAATACGTGTTTCCGCAAGTGTATGGAATTGAAAACGCTCACACAAATAATGATAATTTGATCCTCTTAGTGGGTAGACTCCATCAGCCCTAAAGGCTAAATACTTTAAGAATCTTTTCTGGATTTTTTCCAGTTCTTGGATATCTTTGTCAAAATAAGGATTCCAGTTCGTCAATTTTTGTTCAATTTTGTTCGTCAGTAGATGAAAAAGTTTGAAATTAGATCTAGAAACATGGAAAATAGTTAATATTTGTCTGAAAATTTTTTTGTGTATTTTGCCAAATTTTTCTGGCGAGGCAAACATTGATTGAATTTTCATTTTTTGACTAGTTGAAAGTAACGCGCAGTCCTTTAATTTTTGTTCAATTTTGTTCGTTAATAGATCAAAAAGTTTGAAATCAGATCTAGAAATATGGAAAATAATTAATATTTGTTTGAAAATTTTTTTGTGTATTTTGCCAAATTTTTCTGGCGAGGCAAAAATTGATTGAATTTTCATTTTTTGACAAGTTGAAAGTAACGCGCAGTTCTTTAATTTTTGTTTAATTTTATTCGTCACTAGATGAAAAAGTTTGAAATAAGATCTAGAAATATGGAAAATATATGATATTTGGCTAAAAATTTTTTTGTGCATTTTGCCAAATTTTTCTGGCGAGGCAAAAATTGATTGATTTTTAATTTTTTGACAAGATGAAAGTAACGCGCAGTCCTTTAATTTTTGTTCAATTTTGTTCGTTAATAGATGAAATTGTTTGAAATTAAATCTAGAAATATGGAAAATAATTGATATTTGTCTGAAAATTTTTTTGTGTATTTTCCTACATTTTTCTGGCTAGGCAAAAATTAATTGAATTTTCATTTTTTGACAAGTTGAAAGTAACGCACAGTCCTTTAATTTTTGTTCAATTTTGTTCGTTAATAGATGAAATAGTTTGAAATTAGATCTAGAAATATGGAAAATAATTGATATTTGTCTGAAAATTTGTTTGTGTATTTTGCTAAATTTTTCTGGCGAGGCAAAAATTGATTGAATTTTCATTTTTTGACTAGTTGAAAGTAACGCGCACTCCTTTAATTTTTGTTCATTTTGTTCGTTAATAGATGAAAAAGTTTATAATTAGATCTAGAAATATGAAAAATTATTGATATTTGACTGATCAATTTTTAGTGTATTTTGCCAAATATTTCTGGCGAGGCAAAAATTGATTGAATTTTCATTTTATGACAAGTTGAAAGTAACGCGCAGTCCTTTAATTTTTGTTCAATTTTGTTCGTTAATAGATGAAATAGTTTGAAATTTGATCTAGAAATATGGAAAATAATTTATATTTGTCTGAAAATTTTTTTGTGTATTTTGCTAAATATTTCTGGCGAGGCAAAAATTGATTGAATTTTCATTTTATGACAAGTTGAAAGTAACGCGCAGTCCTTTAATTTTTGTTCAATTTTGTTCGTTAATAGATGAAATAGTTTGAAATTAGATCTAGAAATATGGAAAATAATTGATATTTGTCTGAAAATTTGTTTGTGTATTTTGCTAAATTTTTCTGGCGAGGCAAAAATTGATTGAATTTTCATTTTTTGACTAGTTGAAAGTAACGCGCACTCCTTTAATTTTTGTTCATTTTGTTCGTTAATAGATGAAAAAGTTTATAATTAGATCTAGAAATATGAAAAATTATTGATATTTGACTGATCAATTTTTAGTGTATTTTGCCAAATATTTCTGGCGAGGCAAAAATTGATTGAATTTTCATTTTATGACAAGTTGAAAGTAACGCGCAGTCCTTTAATTTTTGTTCAATTTTGTTCGTTAATAGATG
Source organism: Ganaspis brasiliensis (assembly GCA_037103525.1). Taxonomy (NCBI): domain Eukaryota; kingdom Metazoa; phylum Arthropoda; class Insecta; order Hymenoptera; family Figitidae; genus Ganaspis; species Ganaspis brasiliensis. The sequence goes on along the minus strand of JAZKLR010000074.1, from coordinate 3,235,265 downwards.
AAATAGTTTGAAATTTGATCTAGAAATATGGAAAATAATTTATATTTGTCTGAAAATTTTTTTGTGTATTTTGCTAAATTTTTCTGGCGAGGCAAAAATTGATTGAATTTTCATTTTATGACAAGTTGAAAGTAACGCGCAGTCCTTTAATTTTTATTCAATTTTGTTCATTAATAGATGAAATAGTTTAAAATTAGATCTATAAATATGGAAAATAATTGATATTTGTCTGAAAATTTTTTGTGTATTTTCCTACACTTTTCTGGCGAGGCAAAAATTGATTGAATTTTCATTTTTTGACAAGTTGAAAGTAACGCGCAGTCCTTTAATATTTGTTCAATTTTGTTCGTTAATAGATGAAATAGTTTGAAATTTGATCTAGAAATATGGAAAATAATTGATATTTGTCTGAAAATTTTTTTGTGTATTTTGCTAAATTTTTCTGGCGAGGCAAAAATTGATTGAATTTTCATTTTATGACAAGTTGAAAGTAACGCGCAGTCCTTTAATTTTTATTCAATTTTGTTCATTAATAGATGAAATAGTTTAAAATTAGATCTATAAATATGGAAAATAATTGATATTTGTCTGAAAATTTTTTGTGTATTTTGCGAAATATTTCTGGCGAGGCAAAAATTGATTGAATTTTCATTTTATGACAAGTTGAAAGTAACGCGCAGTCCTTTAATTTTTGTTCATTTTGTTCGTTAATAGATGAAAAAGTTTATAATTAGATCTAGAAATATGAAAAATTATTGATATTTGACTGAACAATTTTTAGTGTATTTTGCGAAATATTTCTGGCGAGGCAAAAATTGATTGAATTTTCATTTTGTGACAAGTTGAAAGTAACGCGCAGTCCTTTATTTTTTGTTCATTTTTTTTCGTTAATAGATCAAAAAGTTTGAAATTAGATCTAGAAATATGGAAAATAATTGATATTTGTCTGAAAATTTTTTTGTGTATTTTGCCAAATTTTTCTGGCGAGGCAAAAATTGATTGAATTTTCATTTTTTGACTAGTTGAAAGTAACGCGCACTCCTTTAATTTTTGTTCATTTTGTTCGTTAATAGATGAAAAAGTTTATAATTAGATCTAGAAATATGAAAAATTATTGATATTTGACTGAACAATTTTTAGTGTATTTTGCCAAATATTTCTGGCGAGGCAAAAATGGATAGAATTTTCATTTTTTGACAAGTAGAAAGTAAGTAAGTAAGGTTCTTTAATTTTTGTTCAATTTTGTTCGTTAATAGATGAAAAAGTTTGAAATTAGATCTAGAAACATGAAAAAGAAGTGATTTTTGGCTGAAAATTTGTTAGTGTATTTTGCTAAATTTTTCTGGCGAGGCATAATTATGCAAGAAAGTACCCATATGTATAATAAACGGACAAAATTAATATTTCAGAGTATGTTTTACCATTTTAAATATTTTTTAGAATTTTTTGCGCAAATTGATATTTTTTCTTTTAAATTTTTTCCGAGTGTTATCATTTAGGGTGGTTTTCAGCGTTTGATAATTTTTGTTATTAATTTAAATAATTAAATTCTTTATTTCTATGAATGATCAACTATTTTAGATTTTTATTAGATTTTTGTGTGCAAATTTATTTTTGTGCCCCTGTCTGCTACTACCTGTCGTACATTTTAATTTTTGTTATCCTTATATCTTAATTTTATTTTTTGTGTAATTGAAGTTTTATTTTTTTAATTGTTAGTTTTGTAGTAGTTAAATATTTTTATTTTATTTTTTTTTTTTGATTTAATTTGTTTACTTTCAAATTTAATTTAATTAATTGTAACATTTCGTTCTTAAGAAATGAAATAATTATTCTTTCAATAATGATAAGAAATAAATAATTGATCATTTTTATTTAAACTTTTGATTTTTCTAATGTTTTTAGCCGCAAATTAATTATTTTTCTTCCCATATCTTACTAAATCGCTTTAAAAAGATGAGTTTTATCATAATAATTCATTTGGGAAATCATTTTTTTGATTTTCCACTTGTTTTCTAGCAAATTTTATAAAGTGGACCTAAGGCGGACTCAACTGAGTCCACGCTATGGCCCACATTTTTGCCAGGGAATTATTAATAAAATAAAAAATTCTTTTTTTTTTAAAAATTTGTTTGCCAATCAATTCTGCGAGAAAAATTATAAAGATTTTGTATGTATCAATTTTTTGTATAAGTTGTACTTTGTTCATAAAATCGTTATAAATAAATAACTGTTATTTGTTTATAACAATTTTATAAACAAAGTACAGCGTTTAAAAAATAGATTTTCTACACACTGTTCTCAAAGTTTCTCATACAATTGATTCCTATCAATATGTTTTAAAAAATATTTTTTTTAAATAATTTGTTTAAACAATTTGTTTAAACAATTGGAAATTGTAAACAAACAGTAGGGTAATATATTTTTTTAATTTGCCTATGAATCCAATGTTTATTTTCAATCAGACAAACTTTATTGTCAGCGTTTTTTGCACAACCAAACTATCACACATTTTTACATATTTCCATAATTAATAACAATTAATTTTGTCATGAAATTGTTTTTTATATGTTCAGTGAGGCCCACTTCATCATCCCCAATCATTTTTTATAACATTTATTGTTTTTTTAATCGTTTATTTGCCCGCATCCAGTTTGAATGTTTTTGGACGTTTTTACGCGCCGGCGGCATCTAGCGCCTCTGTCAGGGTAAATGAGATTGAGGATGAATGCATATGAGGTTAAAAGGGATTTAGGTTAAATACAATTGAAGTTAAATAGGAATTAGTTTAAATAAGAGTTAGGTTAAATGGTATTCAGGTTAAATATGATTTAGGTTAAATGGGATTTATACTGAATTCATTTTAGGTTAAATGAGATGTAGGATAAATGCTTCTGGGGATAAATGGGATTTAGGCTAAATGCATTTTAGGATAAATGGGTTTTAATCTGTGAATGCATTTTAGGTTAAATGGGATTTAGGATGTATGCATTTTAGGTTTAATGGGATTAAAGTCAAATGGGTTAGGCTGAATGCATTTTAGTTTAAGTGGGATTTAGACTGAATGCATTTTAGGTTAAATGGGTTTCTTGCTAAATGTATTTTAGATTAAAGGGGATTTAGGCTTAATACAATTTAGGTTAAATGGGATTTGGCTGAATGCATTTTCGGCAAGATGGTTTTAGGCTGAATGGGATTCAGGTGGATTTGGTTCTAGGTTTTTCTCGAAAAATACTTATTTTGATGAAAAAAAATTTTACAACATGACATGCGTATTTTTATCAGATCAACAACTTGGCAAGGTTGAGGCAAAGTAAAAATGCCTTGCCTCAACCTTGCCAATATTGCTGGAACATCCGGTGCTGTTTGGGTATGTGCTAATGGGAAGTATATCTAATAAAATATATTAGAATTTAATAATTTTTGGAAGAGAATTATGTTGCTTTTAGAAAATTCTTTTTTGAATAATTTCTGTCAGAAAATACTTATTGGCAAAAAATACTTTCTGTCAGAAAATTATTTTTGTCAAAAAATACTATCTGTAAGGAAATACCTTTTAACAAAAAATTCTTTCTGTCAAAAAATACTTTTTGTAAAAAAATACTGTTGATGGCACGCCACTAGATTTCGTGCCCGCCGAAGGCGGGCTCGAAAGCTAGTTTCCAAAAATTCTACAAAGTTTGATGGCAAAATATTTATTACTTTAATAAAAAATACTTTAAAACTCGAGTTATCAGGTAGAAAATGTTGAATCATCAATTCTTATCATTAAAGAAATTCACAAAATATTTTTTGACAATTTTTTGTTTATGTTTTTTTTAACCTCTTGTAATTATTTAAGTTTTTATATTTTTTTAAATTGACTTAAAATTTGTGATTAAGTATCAAAATAACGTTTGCATTTTTACAATGTTACAACAAAATTATTTCCTGTAGTGTTAAATGTCAACAGAAACGTACTTAATTTCAAGATTTTTAATTAATAAACTGCCAAAATTGGATAAGAAACGAAATAAATAATAAATTTAAGAATGGAATAAATGTTTTAATTTCGTAAAAAAAATTTTATTCCACAGGCACAAAAATGTCTCTTTTAAATACCTGAAGACAGGCATTGAAAGTAGTTCATTGATTCGAACATATGAAAATCGCGTCTATTTTTTACCTAGGAAAAAACAAAATAAATTGATGTTTGTAGTACAAAAATGATGAACATAAATCTACACATATCAGTACATTTAGTCAGGAACCCAGTAAAAGAAAAATAACTCGACACACACGAAAATAACGAATAAGAGGCACGGACGAGACCTGTACTCGGTCTGGTGTATCTACAGAACTGGGATGTTTTCCCGTATTATTTCTGCTTGTGTGGAATTCAATTATTTTGCAGCGATTGAATTGAGGTTATATGAGCAGAGTTTATGATGTAATTTGAAAGCAGGGGTGTTTTGACGTGTAAAAATGACGGTTATGATTTGTTTAAAATAAGTTTGTTAAAATATTAAAAAAGTAAAATGTGACAGGAACTACTGGATTTACCATGTGATCAAGTCAGGTTCGGATGGTAAATGTGATTTGCATGCCTGTATTTACCATACGAACCTGATTTGATCACATGGTAAATCCAGTAGTTCCCGCTTTTTAAAAAGCTTTAAAATTAACAAAATTATAGATGATTTTTCAAAAATAAATAAGGTCCCTTTTCTCAAAAACCCCACATTTTTTCTTTAGAATTTTTACCATAAATTCTTATCAACATAAGCAAATATTTCTATAAGTTTCAAGCGCGCTAAGCCATACTGTCAGTCAGGAGATTTTTTTTCAAATATAATTTTTTATTTAAAATTTTTTATTGTTGGTATGCAAGTTTAAGAACAAATGAAATGCAATTAATTCAACTGAAGTAAGTTGTTCTATAACAACTTACACACTAACACACTCAAATTTTTGTGTAGAAAGGAAAATTTCGAAAAACAATTCCCCTGGCTGACAGGAATATTTGCTTATGTTTATAAGAATTTATGGTCAAAATTTAAATGAAAAAAAGGTGGGGTTTTTGAGAAAATGAACCTTATTTATTGTCGGAAAGTCATCTTTAATGCTGTTAATTTTAAATCTTTTTAAAAATTTTAAACAGCATTTTAAAGAATAAAAGACCACCTAAAAGATCCAAGAAACAAAATTTGATTATATTAATTAGGCAAAAAATTACAAGCAAAACAATATAGAGATAGTTTAAGGAGTATTAGAGGTAGTTAAATCTACAACTTGAAGTTAGTCGGCCTGCAAAATTTGAAATGGATTCATCCTACGCGCAGCCCAAATTTTCATCCAATTCTGACAAATGATAGCTCATTTTTCTCGTTGTAACATTTTGTACAATTTTATTTGTTAGATCTTGTAAAATAATATTCTGTATAAAAAATACGTAAAGAACAAATTTCATTTGTTTAGTAACTTTCAAACAAAAGATTATTTAACAAAACCCAACAAAAATTGTAGAAAATTTTTCAACGAGAAAAATGAGCTATTATTTTTCAGAAATGGATGAAAATTACTGTTGTTTATTAAATAAAAAAAAAAAGATGTTAGATAATTATTATTTGACAACAAATTTTAGTTAAACCTGATTTTTTCTGGAAAATGTACAACTGGATCTTTCAAAATTTAGTAAAACTAATTTTAATAATAAATAATATTATTTGATAGGAACAGCAATCTTTTCAGTCTATTTTAATTTAAAATTGAGGAAAAAATGACTAAATATTCATCTTGGGCAGTGGCGAATTTACATTGGGATCAGTAGGGTTGATCGCCCCCCCCCCCCCAACTTCGATATCGTGGCCACATAGTTTTTTCTATTAAAAACTGTTACAATTTATTTTGTTTTTGAAAATCGAGAAATGACAAGTTCGAAATCCAGGTGAGAATTCTAACTTTTCCTTTAATTTTTATATTTATTCTAAAATTTACTTTCTTCAAGTTAATCGGATACCTTCTTACAGTCAGTTATGTTTCATCTTAGGATAATTTGGAAGGATGTAATAATAATAATAATAATAATAATAATAATAATAATAATAGTAATAATATATTGAATATATTGAAATATATTCTATTGAAATATATTATATTGAAATATATATGGGGCATTCTTCGTATTATTTACATTCAAAAATTAGATTTGCCTGGAATAATTTTTTTTGGAGTATACTGAAAAATAATACATACGTATTTTCTGTATTTCGTGATTTGATAAATATTACAGAAGTTCTAAATTATTGAAATTTGGTGTTTTCAACAAAAGGGTATTTTTTGAACGCGTTTTTCTCCCTTATTAACGAAAACTTGAAAATAATGTGTTGCATGAAATTTGCTGGAAATTTCATGAATTTTTCAGATATGCAATAAAAACTCATGTATTTGCCATAAAAGTAGCCCTAAAATTAAAGTCAAAAAACGTTTTTTCTCAAAGAAAGACGTTATTGATTTTTAAATTTTTCGTGTCAACATAAACTTTGCAAAATAAGGAATGTTTTCCCATTTATGCGAATATGGAGATCTTTTTCATTTATTTCATATTTGCAATTTTGTAGCTCAATACACAGAGAATAGAGCTGTATTGTATAACAATATAACTTATTTTTGTTTTATTTCAAAACATATTACTTTCAACACATATAAAACAAAACTAAGTTATATTCTTATTTAATACAGCTCTAATCTTTGTGCATTGAGCTACAAAATTGCAAATATCAATTAAATGAAAAATATCTCCATATTCGCATAAATGGGAAAAAATTTCTTATTTTGCAAAGTTTATGTTGACACAAAAAATTTAAAAATCGATAACGTCTTTCTTTGAGAAAAACGTTTTTTGACTTTAATTTTAATTTTAGGGCTACTTTTATGGCAAATACATGAGTTTTTGTTGCATAACTGAAAAATTCATGAAATTTCCAGCAAATTTCATGTAACACATTATTTTCAATTTTTCGTTATTAGGAGGGAAAAACGCGTTCAAAAAATACCCTTTTGTTAAAAATACCAAATTTCAATAATTTATAACTTCTGTAATTTCTATCAAATCACGAAATACAGAAAATACGTATGTATTATTTTTCAGTATAGACTCCAAAAAAAATTATTCTAGGCAAATCTAATTTTTGAATATAAATAATTTATGAAGAATTCCCATATTGAAATATATTGAATATTTATTAAATATTTATTAACCCTAGAAGGACTAACTGGGGTCGTTTTGTACCCCACGCGAAGTTTGAAGCAGGCTCCTGACCCATACAGTGTCAATTTCGGTTGGGGATCCTAACCATAATTCAATTTAGTAACCTGAAAGTTGATTTTAGTAGGTTAGTGCGAATTGTGTGCGCAAGTCTCTCTTCAGTATGCAGTTAAAGTAAGTCTGGGGTCCCTAAATACCCCAGTTAGTCCTTTACGTTTCAAAAAAGTCAGGATAATAAATTTCTGTTTTTTTATTAAAACGGTTTAATTGAACCTACAAAGCAAAAATGTAATGACTATACTTGTAAAAAAAGAAATATTTTGAGTAAAAATAAATTTTTTTTATAGTTGATTTTGGTAAATTTCACGTGCGTAATTGCTTATTAATTATTAAAATTTCATCTATTCAAATAAATATACTTTTTTCAAATAATTCAAAGGTCCATAAAAATTTCTTCAAATATGTCTATTCAGCTTCTAAAATCCACAGGATTTTTATAAATTGGTCAATTTGTTGAAAAACTACAATATTTTTTGTAAAAAATGCCAATTTTGAGAAAATTTGGTTCTTTTTTTTTGTTTTTACAATATTTTTAGATTTGTTTTTATTGTATTAAAAAATAAATTACACCATCTTCTTCCTTAATAAAAAACGAGAAAAATTCACTATATAAAAGCTGTTTTTGGTAAAATGTAAATCTTATATACACGTTTAAAATCTGGGGGAACAAATGACCCCAGTTAGTCCTTAGAGGGTGAGAAAAGTAAGTTAGTCCTTCTAGGGTTAAATTGTAAGAAATTAGTCAAATGTCCCTCTTACTTTACCTATTTTTTTGGATGTATAGATTAGTAAAAATGAAATTACGTATCTTGTAAAGTAATAAAATGTACAAATGTGTGTACAGAAAAAAGTTTTATGGAAAATAACATTATAATAATAATATCCTTATGACAACAGTCTTGAAAAATCTTTATAATAAATTTATTAAAAACTAGAAATCATTTTATATTATAATTAGTAAAGGTCAAGTGGTAATACAAATTTTGACACCTGTTAGCTTACAGTTTTATTTATTAAATATAATAATTGAAATTAACTTTCTATACCATGCAGCAACAATAAGGGAACATTAAAGGTAGATAATTATCTATCACGAAAAACAAATTTAAATTTTGATTAAGTAAGTGGATTGTAAAACAAGAATAATTGCCTTTACTAAGGTCTTCTACATGTCCTTTATAAATTATTATTTTCATGTGGAAGTAAAAATTTATATTATAAAAGATACATCCTACATCAACTGAACGAAAAAAGATAAAATTTGTGAAATTTCAACAAACTTTTGGTTAGAAAAAAATAGTAATAATTTTTAAAATTAAGTAAAATTTAAAGGGTCCACCTTGACACGGGTGGTGTCAAGGACAAGTACGACAGAAATTCGTTAACAAAAGGAGGGGAATCTCGTCGCAGCGCCAGTGGCCACTGTGAGCAGAGGGTTCTCTAACCTATTTCAACGTCAAATGAAATTGCATTTCAACTGCAATAAGTTAATGTATTTTGCGTTAAACCCTCAAATTATTATAATTTACAAAATAAACATAAATCAACTTGTTAATCTCAAGAATAAAACTAAGAAATCGCTGACCCAAGAAAACTTCTTGCGCACAAAACAATACTTACGACAATTTTCTCTTGTCCATTGTATTTTTAATATTCTTTGAAATAAGTCACTCGCACAATTGGCTCCAAAGATGCCAGGAAATAGATATTTCAGCAACTCACAAAATTTTACTGTTCAAACATGGTTTATCGTTGCATACCGGAGAGAAATATGCGTAATGTGTTACTATTATCTGTGGCTAGATTTCAGATCAGATGGATACACACTGACACACAGTCACACACACCACGTTGTCGCCACTGCCAAAACGCGAATAATGATTCAATATTTTAGTTCCAAGTAGCAGCGTTATGATCGCGATATTGCGCCAATTTCAAATTTTAACCATTTTCACATAACTTTTCAGTAGTCAACACAGGAAAGCTACATACTAAAGTATGGGACAGTTAAAATTCCTCAGATCACGCCACATATATTGACGACTTTTGTTAAGAAAAAATTACTTCTATCGTTCCTGATTTTTTAAATATAAAAACGAACTTTTGTGTAAAAAAGCACATTTTTAATTTTTAAATAAATATTATAATAAATAAATAAATATTATAATGCGAAAGAGAAATATCAATAAAACTATAATTTTTTGTTGTTGCAGGAAAGCATCAAATGAAAATTGTATTTTTCGTTAGATTTTCAACAAAAGTGTTTTTTTTTTCGTTCTAAAACGAAAAAAAATTTCCGAAAAGTTTTGTTTACATCTAGGGCACAACGATACGAGAATCTCAATAATCTCGATCATTTTTGTTGTTTGAGAAGTGTGATCGAAAATGAGAATCTCAATTTTTCATTTGTTTTGATCGTCTCATCTCATCTCGGTCTCGTCGAAATTCTCAATTTCTTTCTGTCATGTCAAAGAAAATAATAAGAAAGAAACTAAGTGTAAAATAAATAGAGTAAACAGTGCATTATTTTTTATGCAACATATAAATCTACTAATTTAATACCAACTTTTGTTGCTAAGAAGTTTTGAGAAAGAAAAGATATGAGTAAGATTCTCTTTTAATAAATATTGTATTAGTAATGGGAAATATTAATATAATTTAAATTATATCATAATACTATTATTAGTAAGTGGTTCTAAATATGTTAACATATTAATAAATATGTAACCCACATCAGGCTGACCTGAAGCTTACATGGAAGATTCGGAAGCTTAAGGTACGGGCACACCTCTGGAAGCAAGAAGCTGGCTTGCTTCCAGAGGTGTGCAAAAGTTGTTACTCTTACTTACGGGAAGCAAGCCAGCTACTTGCTTCCAGAGGTGTGCTCGTACCTTTACACTGTAAGCTTCAGGTAAGTTTCAGGTGAAGGCCTAAGCAGATAGAAATACGGTTACGGGACCAGAGCATGAGACAGAAAAGGACAGAAACCGTCTCTGTCCTTTTTTATCTCATGCCCTGCTCCCGTAACCGTATTCGTTGTGCTTTGGGCTTGAGCTTGTAATTGTCCACCTTACAGGAAGCTTACATAGATTTTCAATCTCTGAAAAAAAAATTGTTAAATAATATTAATAATAATAATCGCAAACTTCATTCGTTCATTCTTTCATATTCTGTCCATACCTGAAGTTTGCCTCTATAGATGTTTTTTATTTTAAATTAATAACTTGTTAAAAAAATGTATATTTATATTAAATATATGATTTCTAATATTCCTTATTTAATTATTAATTCTCCGGATTTTAAATTAGGGGAGACTGGCGCTTAAAGTTAAATTTTTGGAAAATATTTTTTTTGAGGCACTAAATCCCCAAATCCATATATGTAAACTCATGTATACCTTGTAGATAAATTTGTCGTCAACAAGTTTTCATAATAATTTTGCGATTTTTTTTCTAAAAATTTATGTTTCATCTGTTTTTCCAAACTTCAATTTTTTAACATTTAGCCCCATGGCGGGGCTAAAAGATAAAACGTCTTTCTAGCTTACTGAAAATAATTTTTTAGCCTTTTTAAGAAAAAGATAAGTTAAAGAATATATTAAAGATAAATTTAATATATAAAACTCCTCTGTCTATCTTGAAAAGTACACATGATAGAAAAAGAAAAGTGAACAGCTATCAGTTTGTTTTATTTTCTTGTGGTTTTTCGCTGCAAAATGTACTTTTTCTTGTTACTCCTTTTTTATTTATTCTAAGCACAAATATTCGAAATGTATAATAAAGGTAATTTGTTGAATACAAAAAATGACAGCAATTAAAACTCTTAAAAAAATATAATTCTGAAATTAATATTTATTTCATTAGCCTATAGAAACCTCTTAGAAACTCTTTCAAAGATCATTGGTTACTTTATAAATTTTTAGCTTTAGGAAACTTTTAAACAGCTTTTATAAACAGTAAAAAAATACGTCTCCGAAATTAATATTTATTACATTAGCTTATAGAAACCTCTTTGAAAGTCTTACAAAGATGATTAGTTACTTTATAAATTTTTGGCTTTAGGAAACTCTTAAAAACCTGTTTAAAACTCCTAAAAAAATATGTTTTGGAAATTATTATTTATTTCATTAGCCTATAAAAATCTCTTAGAAACTCTTGCAAAGAGCATTGGTTACTTTAGAAATTTTATCTTTAGGAAACTCTTAAAAAGCTTTTTAAAACTCTTTAGAAAATATGTTTCGGAAATAAATATTTATTTCCTTAGCTCATAGAATCCTCTTAGAAATTCTTACAGAGATAATTAGTTACTTTATAAATGTTTGGCTTTAGGAAACTCTTAAAAAGCTTTCAAAAGCTCAAAAAAAAATGTTTCGGAAATTAATATTTATTTCATTAGCTTATAGAAACCTCTTAAAAACTCTTACAAAGATCGTTTGTTACTTTATAAATTTTTGGCTTTAGGAAACTTTTAAAAAGCTTTTAAAAACTCTAAAAAAATATGTTTTGGAAATTATTATTTAGTACATTAGCTAATAGAAACCTCCAAGAAACTTTTGCAAAGATCATTGGTTACTTTATATATATTTAGCTTTAGGAAACTCTTTAAAGGCTTTTAAAAACTCTTAAAAATATGTTTCGGAAATTTATATTTATTTTATTATCTTATAGAAACCTCTTAGAAAGTCTTACAAAGATATATCATTGGTTACTTTATAAATTTTCGGCTTTAGGAAACTCTTAAAAAGCTTTTAAAAGCTCAAAACAAAAAATGTTTCGGAAATTAATATTTATTTTATTAGCTTATAGAAACCTCTTTGAAAGTCTTACAAAGATGATTAGTTACTTTATAAATTTTTGGCTTTAGGAAACTCTTAAAAGCCTGTATAAAACTTCTAAAAAAATATGTTTTGGAAATTATTATTTATTTCATTAGCCTATAAAAATCTCTTAGAAACTCTTAAAAAGCTTTTTAAAACTCTTTAGAAAATATGTTTCGGAAATAAATATTTATTTCCTTAGCTCATAGAATCCTCTTAGAAATTCTTACAGAGATCATTGGTTACTTTAAAAATGTTTGGCTTTAGGAAACTCTTAAAAAGCTTTCAAAAGCTCAAAAAAAAAATGTTTCGGATATTAATATTTATTTTATTAGCTTATAAAAACCTCTTAAAAACTCTTACAAAGATCGTTTGTTACTTTATAAATTTTTGGCTTTAGCTTTTGCAAAGATCATTGGTTACTTTAGAAATTTTTGGCTGTAGGAAACTCTTAAAAAGCTGTTTAAAACTCCTAAAAAAATATGTTTCGGAATTAATAGTTATTTCATTAGCTCATAGAAACCTCTTAGAAAGTCTTACAAAGGTCATTGGTTACTTTTTAAATTTTTGTCTTTAGGAAACTCTTTAAAAAAATTTTAAGACTCTTAAAAAAATAGACCGAATCCATTTCAAATCATGCAGGCAGTCCGATGGTGCATCGAGAATTAACTTTATATGAAAGAATGTTTTTCTGCTCGAAATATAAAGAGACACGTATTTTTTTTAATTTTTACGATTTTTTGAAGGTTTTAACAAAAAAATAAAGTTTTTTATAAATTTTTTCTTTAAAATCTCGTAATTTACACAATTTTGAAGCTTTTTTGTTGCTCTTTGGCTTATTCTTTTCTATTTTTTAAGCTTTTTAAAAATTTATCAAGATAGGTAAAAAATATTGACAAACAAAAACAATACTTTGATTTTTTAAAAAATCTAAAAAAAATTTTATCTCAAAAAGGCCATCTTTTTTTCAAATTTTCAGGGTTTATATCTAGTTAAGTGTTCTAATCACCACAAAAATTTCATTTGGTATTTTTTTGTTTCTTGAAAGAAAAAAATTATTTTCGTTTTTTTCTTAAAAACCTTTTAAATTTCCCAATTTTTAAGATTGAAAATCGTTCCTTGGGCCCTTTGTTTACATTTTTAATGCTCTTTTTAAAAATATAATAAAAAGTAATAACAGCTGATAAATAGCAATATTATCCAACTTTCTTGGACAAAGAAAAAGCTGTTTTTAAGTATTCTTTTTTGACGTTAAAATGTATTATTTTCATATATTCATTAAAGTGTCATGGGCACAGGGGCGGCTTTAGGCAAAGTGTTCGGGAGGGGCGATATATGGGATAGAAAGAGATAGCACTATAGTGCTATCTCTCTCTCTCTTATACAAATATAAGATTCTCGGGGGGGGGGGGGGCGGTCGCCCCATTCGCCCCCCCGTAAAACCGCCAATGCATGGGCAAGACACTACACTAGCGTATTCCTACCCTCACAACAAAAGGATATCCCTAGGATATCCTCAGGATATCGGAAATAATGTCAGGATATCCTGAAAATGTCCCCAGGATATCCTCAGGATATCAAAAGGATATCCTGCGGATATCCAAGCCGCCGCAATAAGGATATTCTCAGGATATCCTCAGGATATCCCTAGGATATCCCCAGGATATCCCTAGTATATCCCAAGGATATCCCTAGGATATTCCCAGGATATCCTGAGGATATCCTTAGGACATCCTCAGGATATCCCCAGAAATGTTTAAAAGGATATCCCAGGATATCCCAAGGATATCCCTAGGATATCCTTAGGATATCCCAAAGATATTTTTGAAAAAAAATTATAATAAAGTAGATATTAATTTACTTATTTATAATTTTTTATGTCCTTCCTTATATATAATAATTTAAGTGTTAAACGCATCGGAAAAATCTTATGGGATACGGGGATCGAACCTACTTAACTATGATGGATGCCAAGCTTACGCGTAGCCTTAAACCTCACGGCTACTTTGCACTTGCTATTCAAAATGCAATGAATCTTTGTTACTCTTCCGTAAAGTTTAGTGGCCTTCCTCAAAACCAAAGGATATCCTACGGATGTCCTTCAGGATATCCTCAGGACATCCTGAAATAATGTTAAAATAACCTGAAAACGTCCCTAGGATATCCCTAGGATGTCCTGAGGATATCCTAAGGATATCCCTAGGACATCCTAAGGATATCCTTAGAACATCCTAAGGATATCCTCAGGACATCCTCAGGATATATTCATGCTTTTACAAGGATGATGCGTATAAATACTTTATGAATATTTATAGGCTAAAAACTATGCTATTCCTTAGGCTCTAAAACATTTTGCATACTTATGGCTATTGGTCACGTGCAGGTATCTCTTAGACGCCTTGAGGGGAATTGGTATATCCCCACCACTTGCTTAAATTTAGTTTCTACGGAATACCGGGAGTTTCTTCTGGGTTTTAAGTTGTAACGTATTGGGGGCATACCGTTTCTTTTCATCACGTCCATGCGCCATGTGATAAAAGCCCGTTGGTCACAGCAACAAATTACAAATTATACCTGCTATTGGTTATAGTATTCTTCTAATTGGTTTTAGTATAGTTTTTCAACAATTTGTTTAAACAATAATTTTTTTAATTACAACTTTTTATCTGATAATTTTTTAATGTTGTTTTTAATATGAAGATAGTGATAACTTGAGACATTGCTTTTCCTCCTGATGTAGCTTATAATGATAGTTCACGAGCGTATAGCATAGTGGTTGGAACGTTGCGTTGGGCTTTAGGCCCAGGAGTTGCGAGTAGTTCGAGATCTCTTAGCGTTAAATAGATTTTGGTAAAAATACACAACCTGTTTGTTAAATTTACGTACAATTACCTGTGTGGGTAGTTGTGAGTTACCAAAAAGCTTGTGTATTTTTATCTAAATATCATTGGGTATTTGTTTAAAAGGCTTTAGGTAAAATTACTGAAAATCTTGTGCTCTTTAATCCATAAAATCTTTGGGTTTTTTGGTTCCAAAACATTATAGGTAAAATTACCCAAGTAATTTCTTTCAGTGATAGTGTAGCTCGCCAACACAAAGGTACCCTTGTACAAAAAAGTTATATTTGGTTATTAATTTGCATAAGTATAAGATATTTTAAAATTTCTAACGTGTGGTAATCTAAATTCCATGTGTCAAACTTGTGGAAACATCTGAGTATTTGTGGATCTATAGATTATTGATTTTCATGAACACCATTACAATTATCAAAATATTGTAGATATATAACAATAATGTGAATTGTTATCCCTTGCAAAAAAGTAATACTGGATTCAGTACTGGGAAGAAGTACTGGGTTAAGTACTGTAAAATCAGTACTTTTTCGCGCAATATAATTTTTTAAGCACAATAACACATTTTTTCTCAAAATTTAGTGGAATTATGATTTTGCGTTCAATGTATTCCTCTCTATTTAATTTACAACGAAAAACTATTGCGAGTAGATATACAGTGGCGTTTCTGGATAAACTAGTGTGTGTCCGTGTGAGCTATGTATGTGTGTGTCTGTGTGAGAGCCAATCAGAAGCGACCTTTACAACGAAATGGACCAATCAGGAGCCAGGATTTTGATGACGTCATAGTGTATACCTCGTTTTAAACTAGGTATGTAACGCGATGCCTAATTAGAGCCCCATCAGGTAGGTGAGGTAAGGAATTTAACCTTGAAAGGGGGGGGGGGCAATTGCACAATTCTGCGAAATTTGAATCACCGATTTTGCATACGCGTGTTTGACCTTCCAGAACCCTCTAAGCACGTGCGTGTGACCTTGGTGGGGGACATTTACACGTGTAATTTGAATATTTGGAGGGCGGGGTAACCTTCAGAAAGGAAGTGGGGGTAAGGAATTTAACCTTGAAAGAAGGGGGTTTGTCTCGGAGTAAAGTACATAACCTAGAATAAGGGTGGGGAGTACATAAGAATACATCGCACATTTCTGTGAAATTTAATTTACATACGTGTGTATGTGTGCCTGTGTGACCCCACAGAAGCTTCTAGAACATTCAAGGGGGCTCATTTACCCTTGAAAAAAGGGGGTATTACATGAAAAATATATTGCGTAATTCTGCGAAATTTGAATCACCGATTTTACATACGCGTGTGTGACCTTCCAGAACCCTGTAAACAAGTTTTAATTTTAGGTGGTGGGGGTTACTTTTTTTGCACGTGTGACCCCTGCAGAACCCTCCAGAAGCTTTGTTCTATTTTGCGTACAATTTTTTTAGTATCCTTCGAGAACTTTCGAAAACAAATTGGAGGGGTGGGGGGGGGGGGGGTAATATTAGAGTTAACATTTTAAAATTTTTTAATACATCTTAGAACATGAGTTTATATGCAGTGTAATATACTTTCAAGAAATTAAGAAATTTGCATGACATTTGACGTATTTTAATGGTTTTTACAATTTTTGAAAAATGTTTAAAATTTTGAATTTTTTGATTTTGAAAAATCTTATTGAATAGCTTTCATAAAAGTAGACTGCCCTTAGGAACCCCGTAAATTTCATTAGATTTTGCGTATCTCTCACCGTTCTCGAAATATTTTGAAAAAAGACTTTTGGAGGGGTGGGGGTAGTATTAGAGTTGATATTTTTATATTTTTTAACACATCTTAGAACATGAGTTTATATGTAGTGTAATATACTTTCAAGAAATTAAGAAATTTGCATGACATTTGACGTATTTTAATGGTTTTTACAATTTTTGAAAAATGTTTAAAATTTTGAATTTTTTGATTTTGAAAAATCTTACTGAATAGCTTTCATAAAAGTAGACTGCCCTTAGGAACCCTGTAAATTTCGTTAGATTTTGCGTATCTCTCACCGTTCTCGAGATATTTTTAAAAAAGACTTTTGGAGGGGTGGGGGTAGCATTAGAGTTGATATTTTCAAATTTTTTAACACATCTTAGAACATGAGTTCATATGTAGTGTAATATACTTTCAAGAAATTAAGAAATTTGCATGACATTTGACGTGTTTTAATGGTTTTTACAATTTTTGAAAATTTTTGAATTTTTTGATTTTGAAAAATCTTATTGAATAGCTTTCATAAAAGTAGACTGCCCTTAGGAACCCAGTAAATTTAGTCAGATTTTGCGTATCTCTCACCGTTTTCGAGATATTTTGGGAAAAGACTTTACAAAGGTGAGGCTCATTTAACCTTCAAATTTACGTGAAAAATATATTGCACAATTGTGCAAAATTTGAATCATTGGTAAATTTAACATATGTGTACGTGTCTGTGTGACCCCTCTAAACCCTTTATAGTGTTGGGGATAGATATTGAGCAATGCAAGTGTTAAGACCATTTTTGCATTGGTGGGAGTATATGACGTTATCAAGGGTAATAAGACAGATATTGCAGCATATTGCACAATCCGAGTGATGGGAAAAAGTGTATTGGTGGGAGTATTCTTTAATGGTGGGTGGTATTTCTTAGTGGTAAGGGGTTGCTGTTGTGGGGGTGATAAGACACATCAGAGATCTTCTTTACCGATAGTTTAGTCTACACATGAACCAAAGTGATAAAAGAGTGGGGTTTATCTCAGACTCAAATTACATGTGAAATTGTCAACCTTGTGACGTCACCAAGATATTGCAGCATATTGCACAATCCAAATGGTGGGTAGTTTGTCTCAGTTGGTGGTGGTTGCAGAGGAGGGGGGTATTTTATGTGTGATTTAGTAAAACTCGTATTGAAACGTGAAATTTAATGCAGTACCCAGTAAGAAGAGAGTAATTAAAAAATATTAAAAAATTTTAATATTTTTGAATACGTTTTCTGTCCAATACATTTGTATCCGGTGATAGCACCTACTTTTACCCGAAAATCAATCCTTATGAATACAGGTTTAAAAAATTTGTCAATCCAAATGAATCCCTTTATAATGGAAAAAAAATAAAATGAATATTTTTTAATATCTGCAGTTCAGGTTATTGAATACAAATGAATCCCTTTATAATGAAAAAATAAACTAGTTATTTTTAAATACCCACACGTCAGATTATTCAATCTGAATGAATATTTTTATAATAAAAATGCAATTAAAATAAAATGAAAATTTATCCGAATGAATACCCTTATAATTGAAAAATATAAAATGAACATTTTAAATACTCACGATTCAGTTTTATTTAATCCAAATAAATACCATTATAATGAAAAAAAAATGAAAATTTAATATTTGAAAACACATAGTTCAGATTATTCAATCCAAATTAATCTCTTTATAATTTAAATAAATAAAACCAAATCTATTGTTCTAAATACTCATCTCTTTAAAAATAAATCAATGAAAAGTCACTGAAGAAATTCAAATTAATATACATTTCTACCAATTTTTTTAAATTCTTTACTAAAGTTTTAGTGAAAATTGACTGAAAATAAGTAAAAAGTTCCACTAATTCGAATTAGTGACCGTTTTTCACTAATTCAGATTAAAAGAGCACATTTGAAATCACTGTAAGGTGAAAACAAAGAAGTAACAAAGAATTTCAATTTTTGAAATTAATTTCATTAATTTCGATTTATAGGGTTATAAACAACTCCCATAAATGGGGGGTATTTATACACAATTTATGTAATTATTAATTTATAACTAATATCCAAATGAACCTAGCGAGTTGTAGTCTTTTCTGACTTAACTATTTTTTTATATTTTAAAACAATAACTTATTCAGTCAAATTAACCACAATAACCAATTGCAATTGTTATAAACAAATTATTGTTAATAATGATTAATTACTCACAAATTCACCTGGAAAGAGACAACTTTTTCCTAATTTTACAAATTAATGGCCTATGGTTAGAAAAATAAAAATTGTTGACTGTCAATTATTATTTACTAGCAACATTAACGCGCGCTCAAGCGCGCTACAAACTTTACATTATTGGTCATTTAAAAACATAAATTTTTGCAAATTCAAATAATGAAACTTACGAAATTGAAGAATATATTTAAAAAATGACAAAAATACATTGACATTTGAAAACAAATGTCGAAAAATAGCTACATAATTACACAATTGAAAAGAATAGTTTAAAAATTTTAACAATAAATTTTAATTTTAAACAAAAGAGTTGAAAAATTATAGGAATAACTGTTGGAAATACCTAATTGTAAATTGAACAACTGTATTGAAAATCGATAAAAATAATTGAAATTGAAGAAAATAATAAAAATGGAGGAAATAAATTGAAAATTTGAAAAAAATAATTGATAATAAACAACAAAATTACAAAATGGCAAAAATAATTGACAATTGAAAACAAAATTCAAAAGATGGCTAGATTAATACACAACCGATCAAAATAACTTAAAAAATCGAAGAATAGTTATAAAATTTTAAGATAATAATTGCAAATTGAAAAATTGTAGGAAATAAATGAAAACTGCGGAAAATGATTAATAATATTGAAGGAAATAGTTGAAAAATGACGAAAATAATTGTCAATTGAAAACAAAAATCGAAAAATAACTAGATTAATAGACAACTGAAAAAATAATTGAAAAAATTAAACAAGAAATATTAAATTTAAAGAAAATAATTGCAAATTGAAAAATTAAGAAAATTGTAGGAATAATTGCAATTTTAAAACAATTTTTATGAGTGTACAAAATAATTTAAAAAGTCCAAGAATTATAGGAAATTGAGGAATTAATTGAAAATCGATCAAAATAATTTAAAATTAAAGAAAATATTTGAGAATTGAGGAAATAAATTGAGAACTGAAGAAATACATCGAAAATTTAAGAATTAAATTAAAATTTTAAAAAATAATAATTGATAACTGAAAAAAAAATTACAAAATGACGAAAATAAATGACAACTGAAAACACAATTCAAAATATGGCTAGATTAACACGCAACTCAACAAAATCTATATAAATAAAATCAACATTTTGTCTGTACATTGCGCCAAACTCAAAAAATTTTACATACTTTTTCGTTTTAAGTGATAAGAATCGCGAAAATGCAAAAAAAAAAAAATTCTGTCTGTCTGTCCAGGATTTTTTGTCCGGGCATCACTTAAAAACGGCTCAGCCGATTCAGGTGAAATTTGGCAGAGTATTAGAGTGTCACTCTACTTAGATTTATAAAAAAAAAATATACTCACATATACACACACTTTTCACTATGATATTTGTAAACAGCGGATCAAATTACGTAAGCATACGAAGTATCAAA
This sequence comes from Ganaspis brasiliensis, assembly GCA_037103525.1. NCBI lineage: Eukaryota > Metazoa > Arthropoda > Insecta > Hymenoptera > Figitidae > Ganaspis > Ganaspis brasiliensis. The sequence continues at coordinate 3,214,894 of JAZKLR010000074.1, read as the reverse complement.
AAGATTTGAGGTTTAAGCTGCGAAGTACACCCAAATTTGTTTCAAACACCTGCATGAAAATAATTTTTGTCAAAAAATACTTTCTGTCGGAAAATGCATGCTTTAAAAAATACTTTCAGTCAGAGAATATTTTTCGTCAAAAAATACTGTTGATGGCACGCCACTAGATTTCGATGCCCGCCGAAGGCGGGCTTGAAGCTAGTAATTTATAAAATCAAAGAATAATTATAAAATTTTTAGTTAATAATTTAAAATTGAAAAATTGTAGGAATTAATTGAAAACTGCGGAAAATAATTAAAAATTGAAGTTAAAAAATAACTAGAGTAATTGAAAAAATGAAGAAAATATGTGAAAAATGACGAAAATAATTGTCAAGTAAAAAGAAAATTAAAAAATAACTAGATTAATAGACAACTGAAAAAAATAATTGAAAAAATGAAACAAGTAATATTAAATGTAAAGAAAATAATTGTAAATTGAAAAATTTAGAAAATTATAGAAATAATTGTTGGAAATAATTGCCCATTTAACAACTGGATTGAAAATCGAAAAAAATAATTAAAATTGTAAAAAGTAATTGAAAATAGAAGAAAGCAATTAAACATTGAAGAATGGAATTGAAATTGAAAGAATATAATTAAAAATTGAAAAAGAGTAATTGAAAAAAGCCGAGAATTAATGAATATATCTTAGAAGAAAAAAATTGAAAACTGAAGATTGGAAATAAAAATTGAAGAATGGCATTAAAAATTAAAGAACATAATTGAATAATTGTATTTAAAATTAAAGAAACTTAATGATATCGAACAAAATAATAGAAAAAGCGATAATTTTTTAATATTAAAGAAAATAACTAAAAATTGAAAAGTGGAATTTAAATTTGAAGAAAATAACTGAGAAATGAAGAATTCTAGAATTGAATAATTGATTTGCAATTTTAAAACAATTTTTATGAGTGTAAAAAATAATTGAAAAAGTCCGGGAATTATTGGAAATTGAGGAATTAATTGAAAATTGATCAAAATAATTAAAAATTAAAGAAAATATTTGAGAATTAAAGAAAATAATTAAAAATTGAAGAAATAAATTGGAAATTAAAGAATTAAATGGAAATTTCAAGAAAATAATTGATAATTAAAAGAAAAATTACAATATGACGAAAATAATTAACTATTAAATATTATAACTATTGCTAATAATTTTTGGTGTAAAAAACGAAAATAATATGTACCTAAAATTTACTTAGTAATAGTATCCATTTTTCTATCCAGAAAGTCTGGCAGTCCATATAGCACTTTCACAACCGTTTTTATAGTTTTTATAATGAAAACCGAAAAACATTTTGTCAGTATAATTTAATTTTAAGTTTTGAATGAGCGTTTTTGGTACGTGTTGACCGGATCAAAATTTAACGAAAACTGAGTTTACAAGGAAAGTGACAGTTGAGATGAAACACATGTTAAACGTCATAAAAGGATCAAGCGAGGGTTCAAGAAAAGGTTTAGTTGTCTCGATAGGAAAAAAAACTTGTTTGTGTGGTTCATTGTTATGAAGGGGTCAAGATTTTAGAGACCTCGGGAAACATTTTTGTGACGATGTAAATGAAAATACTCGTGAAAATATAAACAGAAATATTGCTGAGATTAAAACTATAAAATTGCCTGGTAAAAAACAGATAAGTTGTTAGTGTCATTACGTTCGTTAACTGCTGTTGTATCCGTTAATTCATTTTAAGGATCATACGTTTTTTATAATTTCCCGTTCTGTCTAAAATTTTTGCCTCAATTTTTACTTTATCAAAATCGAAAGTATGGTCCTTAAAACAGGCATATTCGGTAAGAGCAGTCCATTTATTAGGTGATTCATAAACATCATCTTTGTGTTCTTTTATTCTTAAGTTTAAGTTGAAGAATGATGTTGACTGAGCATACATTGAGGCATACATTGAAGTTGTGTTTTTCTTTTAAAAATTACACACTGTCAATACAGATTTCAAAAAAGTTTTTTTTAATAAAGTCTAAACAAAATTTAATAACTTTCTCTCTAAATCTGAATTAGTGTTTTTCTATTAATAAATTATTGATAAGTGGAAAAATTAATAACAAATTAGTAAAATTATTACTATTTAATAGTAGCTCACCTTTCACTAATTCAATAGTAGAAAACCACTAATTCAGATTTAAAAAGCTTCAAAGTAAAAAAAAATTTTATTAATGAACACTTTTAAGAAACTTTCATCAACGTCTTAATAAATTATAAAGATCACTAAAAATTATCTTCAAATTTACGTATTTTTCGCTTTTTAACCCACAATTAAGGTATTTCTCTTGCAGTTATATACTTGAAAAAATAGTTTTTTATGGATTTTCTTTAAATTGTGAGAAAACGTTATTTTATATGTGTCTTCTATCTGGTTAAGATTTCAGGACCCTTTACCGTCTAAAATTTGAGATATTCTTGTTCAAAATTTCAATTTTACATGCAAAATGATAAAAAATTGAAATTTCGAACAAGAATATCTCAAATTTTAGACGGTAAAGGGTCCTGAAATCTTAATTAGATAGAAGGCACATATAAAATAACGTTTTCTCACAATTTAAAGAAAATCCATTAATCCATAGAGAATCGATTTTTTTAAGTACCTATAACTGGAAGAGAAATATCTTAAGATGCAACAGTGTATAAAAACGGTGTATAATTTTGTGCCGAAGACGCATTATAAATGAGTTCATCTGAAATAAATAAAAATTTATCAAATATTAAGTTTCAATCACATGTAGAGATGAAATGAATTGTCGGTATTTAAAAATATTAGTTTTATTTTAATTTAAATTTTATTATAGAGAGATTATTTGTATTGAATAATCTAAGCTGTAGGTATTAAAAAATATTCATATCATTTTTTTAATTATAAAAGGTTTCAATTGGATTAATTAAATCTGAACTGTAGGTCTTCAAAAATATTGATTTTTCAAAAATTTTAATTTCATTATAAAGGGATTCATTTGTATTGAATAACCTAAACTGCGGACATTGAACAATATTCATTTTATTTTCTGTATTTATAAAGGGATTAATTTGGATTGACAAATATTTGAACCCATATTAATAAGGATTGATTTGCGGATAAAAGTAAGTGTTATCACCGGATACAAATGGATTGGACAGAAAACGTATTAAAAAAGATTACATAATTTGACTTTTTCTTCGAAAATCATAAAATTCCAATCTTTTTCAATTTCCTCCTTCTTACTGGGTAGTGAGGGAAAATTGACATTGAACAAGGTTATTTGAAAAAGTAGACAAGGTAATAGTGAAAGATATTGAATCATATTACACAATCAGGAGGATTGAATTAGGGGTAAAGGGTGGTGTTTGCGATATTTATTACTCAGAAGATAGTTTTAAAGAAAATTTTGTACCAGTACTTAAAAAGTCGTTTGAAGAGGAACATTCTCATAATTGATAAAAGGTTTAATATAAATAGTTATAAAAATAAAAAATTTAGTGCTAAGGATATTACGAGTAATATTGTAAGGTAAGTGATGAAAGAAGTACATTTTATTTTTAAAGAGTGGTTTAATCATAATTAAATTTATTTGTAAAAAATATAAATTTAGTTTAATGTATGTAAAAATGGTTAAAAAAAGATCTAAATCTCTCAGTTGGCACTGAGAAATTTTTGTACCAGTCCAAAAATGCATTGAATCAAGTACAAATTATGCTTAATAACCGTTCCTTCGATAAAATATTATAAATTCAAGAATTTGAGGTTATGTTAAACTCAAGAATTTGAGGTTATGTTAATCTGTTATGCGCATGTCCGATGGAGACTAGAGTTTATGTCAAATATCCTTTTCCTTTTCAATTGAAATATTCTTACAACAAGCATAAGTTACAAGATATATTGGTAAGTTTTGGAAACTATTTTGTTAATAATAATAGGAAAATTAATAATAATAATAATAATTCCAATTTTTATATATAAATGTAAATTATAATAAGAGTAATAACAATTTTAAAAATAATTTTTTAAGAAATGATGTTTATAATAATTTTTTTATTAATATTTAATTTGATTAATAAACTGTTTTGTATGTTTCAGAATTTGGAGAATTATCATAAAATACCACTAGTATTCTATGTTCCAATTTTATGGGTAGATTGCAACACAGATGAAAAGTTGAGCAAGTTTTTAGTAGTAGCTGCTGCATGTATAAAACATAATTTTTTTGGAAAAAAGAGTCATCAACCAGTTGTTTTAAGACATCACAATATTTTTGTAGAAGTTATACAGATAGAAGTTGGAGATTTTTATTGTAGAATAAGAACAGATTTGAAAGATTTTTTATAATACAGTTTGTAGCAATGAGATTGACGGATACAATGAACAAGATAACGTAGATGAAACAATAGTAGAAATTGTAGTGAATGAGGAAAGAGAAGAGGAAGAGTTTGTATTGAACATTGAGGAAGAAAAAAAATTTTCAATGGAATTAATAGTAGGAATTGAAAACTATGAAGAGCAAGATGTATTAAAAGAGAGTAAGAATGAACAAATTGTAAATTATGAGAGTGACGAAGATTTGATAGAGGTACAGGAGCGTGAGAGACAACAAGATATAAAAAAGAAGATTAAGTCTTTAGCTCCATGGCTGAGTTTTGGATTGTGTGAGGTGGAGCAATGCATAAAGAATGGAGAGGTACAAATTATCAGTAAAGGAGCGATATTTTTTATCTTATAAAACACCTACCTTTCTCTTAAAAAACCCTACCTTTTTCTTTTTACATGAATAAATATAAATGAGTTTTTAAATATGTGAACTGTTAGATGTGGATTAGTTCATTTTATATAAGGTGCAGTTTATGTATTTAAATATTTGAGATTAAATAGTGAAACAAACTAAAAAGTAAGAAAAATTATTAATTCTTATTTCTGATTTTACACAAATTGTTATTACTTTTTTAATTCTTTATTCGTTTAGTGGAAGAATATATTTTTGGAGAAAGGCTTTCAGCCCTTCTTAGTTTACCAACACCACCAAGGGAAATACAATTAGAACATGGATGGAATAGAGATGATGCCAGCGAAAACATTGTACTGACAGTAAGTATAAATTTTTGTTTAATGTAAAAATATTTTTTGTACATAGGTTTATTGTAAGTAATTGAAAACCGTTAAAAATAAGCAAAAATATAAAAAAAATAATTAGAAAATGACAAAAATACTTGAATGATGACAAGAGTATTTAAAATTTGAAGAAAATAAGCAAAAATAATTGAATATCGCTGAAAATAAGCAAAAATAGTTTAAAGTAATTGTAAGTAGTTGAAAAATAGTCAAAAGTAATTGAAATCAGTTAAAAATAATAAATAGTAATTGAAAACAATTAAAATGAATTGAATATCATTGAAAATAAGCAAAAATATTTGAATATGATTGAAAAATAATTGGAAATAGATTAAAATAAGTAAAAATTATTAAAAGTAAATAAAAACCTTTAAAAATAAGCAAAAATATGAAAGAAATAATTAGAAAATGACAAAAATACTTAAATGATGACAAGAGTAATTAAAATTTCAAGAAAATAAGCAAAAATAATTGGAAATAATTGAAAATAATTGAATATCATTGAAAATAAACAAAAATATTTGAATATAATTGAAAATAGATGAAAATAAGGAAAAATATTTAAAAGTAATTGAAATCAGTTAAAAATAAGCAAAAATATGAAGGAAATTATTCGAAAATGATAAAAATACTTGAGTGATGGCAAAAGTAATTAAATTTTGAAGAAAATAACTTTATTTCTGTACAAATTATATTAAAAAAGATCTGAAAATGTCTGGATCTGGAGATTATGGGTTTTACAGTACAACTCGAGATATGGTACATAAGATGTAACACCCAAAGAAAACTGACTTAATTATATAGAACTTAAAATTTTTGATAAATAACTTAAAATATTAGACTTGAACATTAACCAACCTAAGACTTAAATCATAAAATTTAAAAAAAAAAATGACAAAAATACTTGAATGATGACAAGAGTAATTAAAATTTGAAGAAAATAAGCAAAAATAATTGAATATCGCTGAAAATAAGCAAAAATAGTTTAAAGTAATTGTAAGTAGTTGAAAAATAGTCAAAAGTAATTGAAATCAGTTAAAAATAATAAATAGTAATTGAAAACAATTAAAATGAATTGAATATCATTGAGAATAAGCAAAAATATTTGAACATAATTGAAAAATAATTGAAAATAGATGAAAATAAGTAAAAATTATTAAAAGAAATTGAAAAACGTTAAAAATATGTAAAAATATGAGAAAAATAATTATAAAATGACAAAAATACTTGAACGATGACAAAAGTAATTAAAATTTCAAGAAAATAAACAAAAATAATTGAATATCGCTGAAAATAAGCAAAAATAGTTTAAAGTAATTGTAAGTAGTTGAAAAATAGTCAAAAGTAATTGAAATCAGTTAAAAATAATAAATAGTAATTGAAAACAATTAAAATTAGTTGAATATCATTGAAAAAAAGCAAAAATATTTGAATATGATTGAAAAATAATTGGAAATAGATTAAAATAAGTAAAAATTACTAAAAGTAAATAAAAACCTTTAAAAATAAGCAAAAATATGAAAGAAATAATTAGAAAATGACAAAAATGCTTCAATGATGACAAGAGTAATTAAAATTTCAAGAAAATAAGCAAAAATAATTGGAAATAATTGAAAATAATTGAATATCATTGAAAATAAACAAAAATATTTGAATATAATTGAAAATAGATGAAAATAAGGAAAAATATTTAAAAGTAATTGAAATCAGTTAAAAATAAGCAAAAATATGAAGGAAATTATTCGAAAATGATAAAAATACTTGAGTGATGGCAAAAGTAATTAAATTTTGAAGAAAATAACTTTATTTCTGTACAAATTATATCAAAAAAGATCTGAATATGTCTGGATCTGGAGATTATGGGTTTTACAGTACAACTCGAGATATGGTACATAAGATGTAACACCCAAAGAAAACTGACTTAATTATATAGAACTTAAAAATTTTGATAAATAACTTAAAATATTAGACTTGAACATTAACCAACCTAAGACTTAAATCATAAAATTAAAAAAAAAAATAAGACTTAATACCTCAATTACAGGGCTTAAGAATTAACCAACCTAAGACTTAAATCATAAAATTTAAAAAAAAATAAGACTTAATACCTCAATTACAGGGCTTAAGAATTAAAAAACAAAAGACATAAGACTTATATCAGACAACTTAACACATACAACATAATATTTAATGCATAATGCTTAAAGCAATAAGACTTGAATAGAACTCAACCTAATACTTGAACTAAAAAAGAACTAAAAACCGATGACTCAAAACATGAAAGGCAGAGTATAAAAATCCAACATGTTATAGAAGAGTTAAGACATGCAACTCAAGATATGAGATAAAATACTCAAACCATAAACCCTTAAGACATAAGATTACTAACATAAAACTCAACAATAAAACTTAAAACATAAGACACAATATATGACAATCAAGAAAAAAAAAAGACTCAATACATAGAATCTAAAAATATTATCAAATTTTTAGAAATATAAGACTTGAAAAGCATTCCACCTAAGGTTAAAAAAAAGGACTTAAGATTCAATAGATCAAACTCAAAGCTTAAAAATCAAAGCACATTAGACTCAATTAATTAATACCTCAATTAATTAATACCTCAATTACAGGGCTTAAGAATTAAAAAACAAAAGACATAAGACTTATATCAGACAACTTAACACATACAACATAATATTTAATGCATAATGCTTAAAGCAATAAGACTTGAATAGAACTCAACCTAATAATAATATTTGAGAAATAAATGTTTCGCGAGTCTCCAACTTTCACCCAAATTTCGATAGATTGTTTTGCATTATTCCTGGTTTGATACTAAATCACTAAGGATTTTCCAAAAATTCCTAGAAATTTCTCAAGAACTCCCAGTAATTTATAAGGCATTACCTAATTAGGAGCTTTCTACGAATTTTCAGGAATGCTTAGGGATTTCCTAAAAGTTCCCAAGATTTTCAAGGAATTCCCATTTCAAGTTGAATAAGTCTAATGTGCTTTGATTTTTAAGCTTTGAGTTTGATCTATTGAATCTTAAGTCCTTTTTTTTTAACCTTAGGTGGAATGCTTTTCAAGTCTTATATTTCTAAAAAACCCAATATTCAATTCATTTTAATTGTTTTCAATTACTATTTATTATTTTTAACTGATTTCAATTACTTTTGACTATTTTTCAACTACTTACAATTACTTTAAACTATTTTTGCTTATTTTCAGCGATATTCAATTATTTTTGCTTATTTTCTTCAAATTTTAAATACTCTTGTCATCATTCAAGTATTTTTGTCATTTTCTAATTATTTTTTTTATATTTTTGCTTATTTTTAACGGTTTTCAATTACTTACAATAAACTTATGTACAAAAAATATTTTTACATTAAACAAAAATTTATACTTACTGTCAGTACAATGTTTTCGCTGGCATCATCTCTATTCCATCCATGTTCTAATTGTATTTCCCTTGGTGATGTTGGTAAACTAAGAAGGGCTGAAAGCCTTTCTCCAAAAATATATTCTTCCACTAAACGAATAAAGAATTAAAAAAGTAATAACAATTTGTGTAAAATCAGAAATAAGAATTAATAATTTTTCTTACTTTTTAGTTTGTTTCACTATTTAATCTCAAATATTTAAATACATAAACTGCACCTTATATAAAATGAACTAATCCACATCTAACAGTTCACATATTTAAAAACTCATTTATATTTATTCATGTAAAAAGAAAAAGGTAGGGTTTTTTAAGAGAAAGGTAGGTGTTTTATAAGATAAAAAATATCGCTCCTTTACTGATAATTTGTACCTCTCCATTCTTTATGCATTGCTCCACCTCACACAATCCAAAACTCAGCCATGGAGCTAAAGACTTAATCTTCTTTTTTATATCTTGTTGTCTCTCACGCTCCTGTACCTCTATCAAATCTTCGTCACTCTCATAATTTACAATTTGTTCATTCTTACTCTCTTTTAATACATCTTGCTCTTCATAGTTTTCAATTCCTACTATTAATTCCATTGAAAATTTTTTTTCTTCCTCAATGTTCAATACAAACTCCTCCTCTTCTCTTTCCTCATTCACTACAATTTCTACTATTGTTTCATCTACGTTATCTTGTTCATTGTATCCGTCAATCTCATTGCTACAAACTGTATTATAAAAAATCTTTCAAATCTGTTCTTATTCTACAATAAAAATCTCCAACTTCTATCTGTATAACTTCTACAAAAATATTGTGATGTCTTAAAACAACTGGTTGATGACTCTTTTTTCCAAAAAAATTATGTTTTATACATGCAGCAGCTACTACTAAAAACTTGCTCAACTTTTCATCTGTGTTGCAATCTACCCATAAAATTGGAACATAGAATACTAGTGGTATTTTATGATAATTCTCCAAATTCTGAAACATACAAAACAGTTTATTAATCAAATTAAATATTAATAAAAAAATTATTATAAACATCATTTCTTAAAAAATTATTTTTAAAATTGTTATTACTCTTATTATAATTTACATTTATATATAAAAATTGGAATTATTATTATTATTATTAATTTTCCTATTATTATTAACAAAATAGTTTCCAAAACTTACCAATATATCTTGTAACTTATGCTTGTTGTAAGAATATTTCAATTGAAAAGGAAAAGGATATTTGACATAAACTCTAGTCTCCATCGGACATGCGCATAACAGATTAACATAACCTCAAATTCTTGAGTTTAACATAACCTCAAATTCTTGAATTTATAATATTTTATCGAAGGAACGGTTATTAAGCATAATTTGTACTTGATTCAATGCATTTTTGGACTGGTACAAAAATTTCTCAGTGCCAACTGAGAGATTTAGATCTTTTTTTAACCATTTTTACATACATTAAACTAAATTTATATTTTTTACAAATAAATTTAATTATGATTAAACCACTCTTTAAAAATAAAATGTACTTCTTTCATCACTTACCTTACAATATTACTCGTAATATCCTTAGCACTAAATTTTTTATTTTTATAACTATTTATATTAAACCTTTTATCAATTATGAGAATGTTCCTCTTCAAACGACTTTTTAAGTACTGGTACAAAATTTTCTTTAAAACTATCTTCTGAGTAATAAATATCGCAAACACCACCCTTTACCCCTAATTCAATCCTCCTGATTGTGTAATATGATTCAATATCTTTCACTATTACCTTGTCTACTTTTTCAAATAACCTTGTTCAATGTCAATTTTCCCTCACTACTGCATTAAATTTCACGTTTCAATACGAGTTTTACTAAATCACACATAAAATACCCCCCTCCTCTGCAACCACCACCAACTGAGACAAACTACCCACCATTTGGATTGTGCAATATGCTGCAATATCTTGGTGACGTCACAAGGTTGACAATTTCACATGTAATTTGAGTCTGAGATAAACCCCACTCTTTTATCACTTTGGTTCATGTGTAGACTAAACTATCGGTAAAGAAGATCTCTGATGTGTCTTATCACCCCCACAACAGCAACCCCTTACCACTAAGAAATACCACCCACCATTAAAGAATACTCCCACCAATACACTTTTTCCCATCACTCGGATTGTGCAATATGCTGCAATATCTGTCTTATTACCCTTGATAACGTCATATACTCCCACCAATGCAAAAATGGTCTTAACACTTGCATTGCTCAATATCTATCCCCAACACTATAAAGGGTTTAGAGGGGTCACACAGACACGTACACATATGTTAAATTTACCAATGATTCAAATTTTGCACAATTGTGCAATATATTTTTCACGTAAATTTGAAGGTTAAATGAGCCTCACCTTTGTAAAGTCTTTTCCCAAAATATCTCGAAAACGGTGAGAGATACGCAAAATCTGACTAAATTTACTGGGTTCCTAAGGGCAGTCTACTTTTATGAAAGCTATTCAATAAGATTTTTCAAAATCAAAAAATTCAAAAATTTTCAAAATTTTCAAAAATTGTAAAAACCATTAAAACACGTCAAATGTCATGCAAATTTCTTACTTTCTTGAAAGTATATTACACTACATATGAACTCATGTTCTAAGATGTGTTAAAAAATTTGAAAATATCAACTCTAATGCTACCCCCACCCCTCCAAAAGTCTTTTTTAAAAATATCTCGAGAACGGTGAGAGATACGCAAAATCTAACGAAATTTACTGGGTTCCTAAGGGCAGTCTACTTTTATGAAAGCTATTCAATAAGATTTTTCAAAATCAAAAAATTCAAAATTTTAAACATTTTTCAAAAATTGTAAAAACCATTAAAATACGTCAAATGTCATGCAAATTTCTTAATTTCTTGAAAGTATATTACACTACATATAAACTCATGTTCTAAGATGTGTTAAAAAATTTAAAAATATCAACTCTAATACTACCCCCACCCCTCCAAAAGTCTTTTTTCAAAATATCTCGAGAACGGTGAGAGATACGCAAAATCTAATGAAATTTACGGGGTTCCTAAGGGCAGTCTACTTTTATGAAAGCTATTCAATAAGATTTTTCAAAATCAAAAAATTCAAAATTTTAAACATTTTTCAAAAATTGTAAAAACCATTAAAATACGTCAAATGTCATGCAAATTTCTTAATTTCTTGAAAGTATATTACACTGCATATAAACTCATGTTCTAAGATGTATTAAAAAATTTTAAAATGTTAACTCTAATATTACCCCCCCCCCCACCCCTCCAATTTGTTTTCGAAAGTTCTCGAAGGATACTAAAAAAATTGTACGCAAAATAGAACAAAGCTTCTGGAGGGTTCTGCAGGGGTCACACGTGCAAAAAAAGTAACCCCCACCACCTAAAATTAAAACTTGTTTACAGGGTTCTGGAAGGTCACACACGCGTATGTAAAATCGGTGATTCAAATTTCGCAGAATTACGCAATATATTTTTCATGTAATACCCCCTTTTTTCAAGGGTAAATGAGCCCCCTTGAATGTTCTAGAAGCTTCTGTGGGGTCACACAGGCACACATACACACGTATGTAAATTAAATTTCACAGAAATGTGCGATGTATTCTTATGTACTCCCCACCCTTATTCTAGGTTATGTACTTTACTCCGAGACAAACCCCCTTCTTTCAAGGTTAAATTCCTTACCCCCACTTCCTTTCTGAAGGTTACCCCGCCCTCCAAATATTCAAATTACACGTGTAAATGTCCCCCACCAAGGTCACACGCACGTGCTTAGAGGGTTCTGGAAGGTCAAACACGCGTATGCAAAATCGGTGATTCAAATTTCGCAGAATTGTGCAATTGCCCCCCCCCCCCCTTTCAAGGTTAAATTCCTTACCTCACCTACCTGATGGGGCTCTAATTAGGCATCGCGTTACATACCTAGTTTAAAACGAGGTATACACTATGACGTCATCAAAATCCTGGCTCCTGATTGGTCCATTTCGTTGTAAAGGTCGCTTCTGATTGGCTCTCACACAGACACACACATACATAGCTCACACGGACACACACTAGTTTATCCAGAAACGCCACTGTATATCTACTATTGCGCAGCCGTAGCACCCATACAAACTTAGTGCGCAGCATGAAAAAATTATTAACAATCCATGGTGAAAAAAGTACTGACTTTCCAGTACTGAACCCAGTACTTGTCTCAGTACTGAACCCAGTACTTCTTCCCAGTCCTTAACCCAGAACTAAATCCAGTACTTCTTTTTGTAAGGGATAAAGACTACCACTTTTGTACAAATCAATTATTGACATTTTTAATATTTTAATATTTTTAATCAGTGGATATTTTTATTATTATTTTCATAAACAGTGCATTAAAATATGTAATTATACGTAATTTCAATAAAATTTAAATTTTGTGCTTTTCGGAATTTCAAGCCAAAAAAGCTGTCCTGGTTTAAGAAACAACATTTTTCTTTCTAAATTTGAAGAAATGAATATTTACTTATTCAGAAGTCAAAAGTGTTACACTTTTTAATAAGTGTATACATGCACACTTCCAAATAAGTGACATTTCTCTCTAAATAAGGGGCTGTTCAAGTATTACGTGAGCATATTTTAAGAGGTTTTTGGCCCCCTCCCCTCCCTCATGTCAGCATTTTTCAATGGATGAAAAAATAATTTTGTATGGAGAGTCAGCATTTTGGAACCCCCTTCCCCCTCCTTGATGCTTAAATAATACTTAAATGGCCCCTAAGTGATATTTTCACTTATTTTAAGTGCATATACACCAGACCCGTAGTGAGCTTTTCTGGCGCCCGAGTCAAACTTAAAAATTTTCGCCCCCCTCCCCTACTCATTTATAAAAAATTTTGCAACCTTGGTTTTATTTGATTTAATTTTACATTGCTAATTTTTTTTTTTTTTGCAAATGTATTTATACTTTATAGAGAAAAATTGATAGACTTATTCACCCACTTTTTTTATTTTTAAACATTTTGCTTCCTCATTGAAGAAGCTTTGTGATCGTTAAAATTTTTGAGTTTTAAAAATAACACAGCCCCACAAAAAAAAAAGTGTCATGTACTTTTGACCGGAATACCTTAGCCCTATGTATTTTGACGCGCTGAACACGAATCCGAAGTCCATTTTGCTCCATCACGTCAGGATTTTTTTCTAACCTCAAAAAACATGTCGGATTTTGAGAGGTAGGCGATTTTTTAAAAAAATTTATGGATTTACTTCAAACTTGGTATCTGGGGGTTTTTTGGATCGCTGATTATGAATCTGAAGTTAAATTTTCAAAATTCAAAATGGCGGATCCAATATGGCGGACGAATTATGAAAAAATTTGAAGATTTACTTCAAACTTGGTATCTGGGGGTTTTTTGGGTCGCTGATTACGAATCTGAAGTTAGATTTTCAAAATTCAAAATGGCGGATCCAATATGGCGGACGAATTTTTAAAAAATTTGAAGATTTATCAGGAATAAGATGCAGAATGGATCAATGTACTTTCTTATTTGGCTTCTGCACCAAACATATCCAATCTGTTACCAAGGAATATTTTATGATAAAATTGTAATAGAAGTCATATTTGAAAATGTGAGAAACTCGCTTCGAAATCACACTCAGCAACTTAAAAACCTGAAGATACCAAATTTCATGAAAATTTCGAAATTATGACGTCAGATTCGCAATCAGCGACCCAAAAAACCCCCAGATACCAAGTTTGAAGTAAATCTTCAAATTTTTTAAAAATTCGTCCGCCATATTGGATCCGACATTTTGAATTTTGAAAATCTAACTTCAGATTCGTAATCAGCGACCCAAAAAACCCCCAGATACCAAGTTTGAAGTAAATCCATAAATTTTTTTAAAAAATCGCCTACCTCTCAAAATTCGACATGTTTTTTGAGGTTAGAAAAAAATCCTGACGTGGTGGAGCAAAATGGACTTCGGATTCGTGTTCAGCGCGTCAAAATACATAGGGCTAGGGTATTCCGGTCAAAAGTACATGACACTTTTTTTTTTGTGGGGCTGTGTAATCTAAATCGACTTATGTTTATCTGAAAAGCCCAAATTTTCATGTTTAAAAAAAAGATCGGATATTTTTAAGCACCATTTTCACAAAAAAATATCGTTTCTTAACAAAATTTTTTTTCACACTTAAAATACAACTTAACAAATAAAAAATCATATTGTCTCAAAACGAATCGATTGACCTATATAAAGTCTATAATGGACCGGAAATTCGCATAATAATAAATCATGAGTTTTCATTTTTTTTTTTCATTTAAAATTCTTTTTCTTTTTACACCTTCTCCAATTTTTATTTTTTAATCATAGATCCTTTGGACAAAATATTCTATATGTAAAAATGGATCAATTTAATTATGTATAAAGTATACATTTTATTCTCAATTTGAAGAAATAATGGGGATTTTTAATTTTTAATAAAATTTTAATTTTGACGTCTTTAATATAACTACTCTAATTGGCATTTTTAAGTAATGATTCCTTTATAAAAATTTAAAAAAATGTTTTACAATGAAAAACGAATTTAGCTTCCTTTTTGAGAAAGCAAATATTTTTTTTACATAAAAGCGAAATCTTCAGAAATGAACATAATTTTCACATAGTTTTGTAATTGCTTCATATCTTCATAGTTCATATCTTCACATTTTTATCAAGTTATTCGTTCTTTCATCATATTTTTTATTCTTTAAGCTTTTAATTAATTTAATATTTTTAACTTTTTATCTTATAGCTTAAAATTTTTATGTTCTGTAGGTTTTCCAATGTTCATCATAATTTCTTAATCTTTATAATTTTTTACAGAATTTCATCTATTATTTGTTAAATGTAAATTTGCTACTAAATTTTTATCAATTTGCAAGGAAAATAAAAATGATAATTCGCTAGACACCCTGTAAATTTCTTTAAATTTTACATGTTGAAAAAGGTTAATTTTTTAAGTAATTGGATTTTCAAAATTATTACGTATTTTAAATTAATTATCTTTATAAAAGGGAATAAAAATTATATGACCTTTAAGTTCTGAACGTTTAAATCAACGAAATTATTATTTTAATATTTTACAAATTCAAATTTGACCAAAAATAAAGTTTTGCTTACCAAAAAAATGATTTTGATATTTTAAGAATTAAATTCTTCTTTTATATTTTGCGTTGCAAAAGTTATTCTTGAAAATATTTCCATGTAACAAAAATTTCGTTTAAATGAACGTTCAGAACTTCAGGGACATAAATTATTATTTTAAATTTTTATTCAATTCTCTAAAAGAAAAATATAGGTACTAGGTATTTATTTCATTTTTTCATTATTTATTAAATTCTACATTTCAAAAGGAATAAATTTTTTATTTAATATTTTAATTAATTAATATTAAAACAAATTTATAATTTTATATTCGATTTAGCTCCTAGTTTTGTTCTAGGATTAGATTTAATTAAATACTTTTGTATGAAAGGGCATTGCCCGTTAAATTGAAATAAATAAATAAATAAATAATTGAATTGAATTCTATTTAAATCTTTCTATGGAGCATTATTCCTGAACTACCCCAGTCAAAAATTAGAATATCCTATAACTTTAGTAAATTGTTGCCCTACATGATAATATCAAATCTCTGCAATATTAGCTCTTTTGAAAAAAATTTGTATGAAGTAGAGAGGGTATAGTGTATAGAGTATAGTGAATTTTAAAGCTTTTTTCATGCACTTTTTAAATAAAGAATAATTTAAAATAAAAATTTTAACCCTTCATTTTTCCAAATTAAGTTTTATTTTTCACTTTTGAGGTCTTTCGGCGGTTTTTGGATTTTTTTTATTTTTTTTAATCGAAAGCTGAGATTTTTTCCAACGAAATACGTAAAACTGGAAATGGGCCAATAATGGGTTTTCAAGAGAATGTAAAAAAACCTACTTTTTTGCTTATTTTTTACATTTTCTCGAAAACCCATTATTGGCCCATTTCCATTTTTACATATTTCGTTAGAAAAAATTTCAGCTTTCGATTGAAAAAAATTAAAAAAATCCAAAAACCGCCGAAAAACCTCAAAAGTGAAAAATAAGACTTAATTTTGAAAAAAGAAGGGTTACAATCTTTTTTTAAAATTATTTTTTATTTAAAAAGTGCTTGAAATAAGCTTTTAAATTCACTATATATAAATTAAAATCTATTAAGTTGTTACATAATTATATGAACTCGAAAATGACGGTGTCACTCAAAAAGTCAAAACTTCAACCCCCTCTACTTTATTCAAATTTTTTTTCAAAAAAGCTAATATTGCGGGGATTTGATATTATCATGTAGGGCAAAAATTTACCAAAGTTATAGGACATTCTAATTTTTGACTGGGGCAGTTCAGAAATAATGCCCCCTATGTACTTTAATTTCTTTTAAATAATTGATTTGTATTATCGAGCATTTAGCAGGGACTTTTACGAAATGTGACTTTTGTTTTGTTTTAAAATTAATACTATTGCAGTTCCCGTGTGGAAAAGTTCCCAGTATTTCCCAGTTTGTAAGTGGGCGCCAGTTGGGGCCTACCTAGCCCAGGTGGGCCCCACCTAGCCCCCAACTGGCGCCCACTTACACTGCGAAATACTCGGAACTTTCCACACGAGTTGAAACGCAAAGTGGGGTAAGTCATAATGTATAAAATTCCTCTTTTGGTGCAAATGATATGTTAATTTTTATGGCTCCCAACTACAAAAACATTTTTTTTTGCTAATTTAAAAATTATTATTCTGTTTTAATTTCGTTAAATTTTGGCGCCCCCATGCGGTTGCGCCAGCAGCAAGCGCCTCAGTCACCTAACTCTCAATACGGCACTAGCTAGTAATTCTGTTTGTGCTGGGTATATCCTGAGGATGTCCTGAGGATGTCCTGAGCATGTCCCGAGGATGTCCTGAGCATGTCCTGAGGATGTCCTGAGGATGTCCTGAGGATATCCTGAGGATGTCCTGAGCATGTCCTGAGCATGTCCTGAGGATGTCCTGAGGATATCTTAAATTTCATTTTATGAATATCCATGGGATATCCCCAGGATATCCCCAGGATATCGGCGGATATCCTTAGGATATCCAAACCGCCGCTTTTAGGATATCCTGAAAATTTCCTTGGATATCCCTGGGATATCCTAGGGATATCCACGGGACATTTTTAGGATATCCCGGGATATCCGGTGCTGTGAGGGTATGTAATTTTTCGCACTAATACTTAATGTGGAGTTAGAATTGTCAGATTGGCTTGATTTGTTTAGTTTAGATCCAACAAGTGCTCAAGAACACGAATATAAGCAAAAATAGGAAAATGAAATCGCAGAGATAGTACACTGCGGTACTAAGAAAAAACTTAGGCAAACGCCATGCCATAGGTTTACAAGCATGGCGTTTGCGTAGTTTTTATTTCGTATACAGCGCTCAGCTTTGACCACGTTTTTGATACAAATAACACGCGAGTAACTTTGCCTAAGTTTTTTCTTCTTATTTTATACTCGAGCTCGAAGCCACGTACGATTTTTGGACTACGCAAAGAACTTTGCTTAAGTTTCTAATTTCTATCAAGTATTCTTTCATTTTCTGGAGTTTCTAAGATTTTAATAATAATTTTTTACAACAAACACCGAAAAAAAATTATCTCGTAAGCAGAGGAATATTCCTCTTCTATTATTACTTTATTTGTAAGAGGATTTTGCGAGAGGAAAAGGATTTTTGACGCACATAGCTACTCTTTTGTTTAACTTCAACCTAATTTAATAGTATAAAGAATTGAAAAATAATAAAAAATTCTGATACTTGCGATATATTCGAGAAATTACAGACTCTACTCTCTAAATTAAATAAGTGAAAATTCACTTATTAGATGTCAAAAGTCTTCCACTCTTTCAAAAAGTGTAAATGCACTTATAATAAGTAAAAATTTCACTTATCATAAGTGCATATACATTTATTGTAAGTGCATATGCACTTTTTGAAAGAGTGGAAGACTTTTGACATCTAATAAGTGAATTTTCACTTATTTAAATTTAGAGAGTAATTTTAAAACGGGTAAATTTTTTACGTAAACACATATGGACATATCTCTGGAACATTTAACTTTTCAATAAGAAAAAATATTTTATTTTTTTTTGTAGCACAGTATTGAAACTTTGTCTACATAAACTTCAAGTGCTAAGCTTTCAAATTATACAAATGGACAAATAAATCTAATTGTCTTCAAGAAATTATAAATTATTTAAAATTACAAATAATTTTTAACCTGTAACATAAAAATATTCAACAGGTGGTTGCTTTTTAGGATGAAAAACAGTTGAAATGAATTGCTTGAGGGGTTATCATTTTTAAAAAACGATAAGTTTGTTTAATATTTTCAATATTTATAAGAATAGTAAAATATTAATAATACTGCACTAGGAATAAAGGAATAAAGTTCCATTTTTGTGTGAAAATCAATCTCGAAATAAACATTAAAACTTAACCTTCAGGTTTTAATTAATGACAATTTCTGTTGAAAACATTAGAATCGGCAACTTCAGACTTAAAAATTTCTTTCTAAAAAATTTCGGTCGATTACGGTCGACCGTAATTGATAAATATTTTCACATTATCATTGCAATAAAGTATTTTTTCTCAAAGCACATTCACACAATGTTAAATGGTACTCGTAAAAATATATGTAAGTACTTTTTGAATACTTTTATTTCATTTTCGTGAAGTATCACTCGTATTACGATCGTTGTCATATTTTGTACACACGTGTTTTCTGTTATTTAAATTAGAATAGTTTTTTGAAGACATGAAGCACATCAATTTAGTATATCTCAAAATAATTCTAATTATTTAAACTTTTATTTTCCATAAACTATTTTGGTGTGCCAATAGTCTTATTCAAGAAAAATGATAAATAAGACGATTACGGTCGAAAAGGTTAAAAATGAGGGACAACTTTTAAAAACATATAACTTTCTTCACAATAAACAAAATATTAATTTTCATGCACAAATGTGTTCATCGTTTAATTAACTTTAAAAACATGTGTCATCTAACTAGTCATTTTTATTAATTATAAAGTTTCAACGTATAAACCATTCGAAAGTATGGTTAGGGACAAGTAAACATTGTTAAAAATCGGATGTTCAAATTGGAATAATTATTTATCTATTTAATAAATCAATGTGTAATCTTTTGGAAATAGTTCATCGTATCAAATGTTAATATTTCCAACAAAAACCAGGTAAAAATTTATTAAAATTATCAAAATATATGCAAGGGACATAAAAGTCAAAGGTTCCAGAGATATGCCCATATCAAGTTTGTGACAAATTATGAATTTTACAATAATATGTGAAATTTGTCAATTTGACAGAAGAGCATAGAAGAGGAAAATCCTCTCAAATAGAAAGGGATACTTTAGTGACCATATAGAAGAGGTCAAATTGCATCAAAATGAGAGGAATCCGTTACTATTAGGAATTTTTTTTTTTTTTGTGAATAATTTTAAAAAATGATTTAAACTATAACTATCACACTGCAAAATAGGTGTCTTAAATTGTCCAAAAATGACTTAAAATAAGACATTTTTCGTGTCTTAGACACCAAAAATATCTTAATTTAAGACATTTTTGGACAATTTAAGACACCATGGTTTTCAACGAATCTATTGATATCTAAAAATATTGATACCAAACTGGAGAAAATCCGATAATTCTCACTTTAGATTAAAATGCAGAAGGAAAAATTCATTGGAATAATTCAATTTATTTATTTCCATTTAATGGAATCAAATTCGTATTTTCAAGCAGATTTTTGAGGTATTCTCAAAAATTTTAGCCAATCTAAAACTTCTGACTTCAAATTCGAATTCAGATCCCAAAATCAAAAAGAAATACACTATTGTAGTGTATGGGCAAATTTCTTTTTGAAATTTGCCTCTAATTCGTGTTTTTAACAGCTTTTAAGTTTAACTCAAAAAATTTTGCCAATCTAAAACTTCTGACATCAGATTCGGATTTTACACAAAAAATCACATAAAAATACACTAGTGTCTATTTCTATTGTGTGCCTGTGTCATAATTCCTTTCATGCCGCAAAATTGTTAATTTCACATATTTATTAGATAAAATTTCTTCTTATTATATTACTAATAACGACATAATAATACTTATTCACAAATGTTTTAAAATTAAAAGAACTTCAATTTTCTCAAAAATTTGAATTTCAAAATTGTAATGTATTTAAGTTAAGTTGATACCCACACAGCACCAGAAATTCCCTGAATTTCCCCTGAATATTGGTCCACATTTCCTGAATATTCGAACCTAATATTCAGGGAAGTTTCGTGGAAGCATCAAAATGTCCGCCATAAAGAATATTGGACGCTAAATTTCCCTGAAAATGTATTTCTAATTTTCAGGGAATTTCCGCATCTAATATTCCTTCAATATTCACAGTATTCGTAAATCTTCTGTACATGATGCGCAATGGTCGAACTTGATTTCTGTGACACTTACGGCTGCGCAGTAGTTTTTAATGTTCTAGAATCCTACGGGTGCCAAATATGACATACAATTTTTATCAATTACCAGATCAAAAAAATTTTGGAAATTTTTTTTAACTTTCCCTGAATATTCTAGGAATATTAGATGCGGAAATTCCCTGAAAATTAGAAATACATTTTCAGAGAAATTTAGCGTCCAATATTCTTTATGGCGGACATTTTTATGCTTCCACGAAACTTCCCTGAATATTAGGTTCGAATATTCGGGAAATGTGGACCAATATTCAGGGGAAATTCAGGGAATTTCTGGTGCTGTGTGGGTATTATTCGTTATATGATTTATCACTATCTAGTGATATATGCTTTGTTACTAGAATCAATATATATTAGGTTGGCAACCCTGAGGTTCCCAGAGCTAGCATAGACGCTAAATGTAACATTCTCAACTTCTGTAATCTTTCAAATATAATTTAATTAATCTTAAATTAAATGTATCTTTATTTAATATAAAATACATAACAAAAATATTAATAATGTTTCTGAAGGCTGAGAGGCGAATTTCAAATTTTCCATTAAACCAAGACGCATGTGGCACATATATATATATAAAAAAAAAACCCATTTTTTTGGAATCAAGAGGTCTCAAAACGTCGAGAAATGTTGGTTTTATCAAAAGTCCAAAATCGCACAAATTGAAGACCTTCTCATTTAGGATGAGAATGTAAAAATTGAAATTTTGACAATTTTGTTTAAAAAATGATTTTTTTTCATATTTTCAATAATCAGAAAAATGTTTCCACTTAAAATATCGCGTCCGTAATATCCAAGCTTGAAAGTGACGAACCGTACTTTTGAAAATTTCAAGATGGCGGATCCAATATGGCGGACGATATTTTGAAATTTGATCGGATTTGTTTGAAAATTGTTACTCGGGGGTTTTTGGGGTCGCTGATTACGAATCTGATGTCAAAATTTAAAATTTCGAAATGGCGGATCCAATATGGCAGACGATATTTTGAAATTTGATCGGATTTGTTTGAAATTTGTTACTCGGGGTTTTTTGGGGTCGCTGATCATGAATCTGATGTTAAAGTAAAGCAAAATTCTAATGACACATTCAAGGTGGTTGATGGTATTTTGAAAATCGATGAGATTTTTTTAAAACCATCTGATTAAATATTTCACGTCATTTAGCCATTAAAACTATTTTAGTGTTGCCCGACTCAAACCACGAGGAGATAAACGTAAAATGACGTCATTTTTTAAAATATTTTGTATTTTTAGGGTTCCGTACACCTTCGATATTCGGCGGAACCCTTATGGCGAGACTCGTGCATCCGTAGCCAAAAACCATTCCCCTCCCCCTTAACTTCTAAACTATTTGACCTAGAGGGCTGAAATTTGGTACACTTATGTATTTTCACGTGTAGATTACACGAAAAATATAGAGAACATGATCTGGATTGATGGCCATAGCGTTGTCAAGGAAATAACAACTTTTTTTTGCAAAAATGCATTACAAAGGGACCATCCCCCCCCCCCTTAACTTCTAAACTATTTGACCTAGAGGTCTGAAATTTGGTACACATAAGTATTTTCACGTGTAGATTACACGAAAAATATAGAGAACATGATCTGGATTGATGGCCATAGCGTTGTCAAGGAGAAACTGCAAATTTTTAAAAAAAAAAAATGTTTTTCTCTAACTTTGCCATTATTTGAGCTAGAAGGCTAAAATTTGGTACACTCGTGTATTTTTGCATGCAGATTATGGAAAAATTATGTTTGGAAATAAAATTGAATATTATGAGGTCACAAAAAAAAATTCAAAAAATGACCAAAAAGAGGTTTAGACCCCTATGCTAGAGCTCACCCTAATTGTCCTACAGTACCCCTCAAACCAATAAAATTTTTATTTGTGTACTCAGAATTTAAAAAAACGATATAAAACGCAATTGAAAATTGTTATCACTTTTTTTTTAAAATAATTGAAAAATTATGAAAAATAAACAAAAAAATTTTTTAATCTTATACAAGGCTTGATCAAGGCTGCCACAGGACCTTTAATCAAGACTATTATAAGCCCTGAAACCCTATAAAAATTTCAGGGTCTCCCCCTAAAAAAAAATTCTTGATTTTTATGTTATTTATATGAAATACAAGCCTGTACCCTTAAGCAAAAGTTTCATGTACTTGCAGGTAGAAGTATTTTCATAATTTGTACGTTCCTAATTAATTTTCATAATCTGTACATAAAAATATACAAATGTACCAAATTTTAGCCCTCTAGCTCAAATAGCGTCAAAGTTATAGGGAAAAAACTTTTTTTAGAAAATTTGCAGTTATTTTTTTTTTTTTGACAACGTTTTAACTGTCAATCTAGATAATGTTCCCTATAATTTTCATGTAATCTACACGTGAAAATACATATGTGTGTTCACATATGTGAAAATTTGCAGTTATTTTTTTTTTTTTGACAACGTTTTAACTGTCAATCTAGATAATGTTCCCTATAATTTTCATGTAATCTACACGTGAAAATACATATGTGTACCAAATTAGAGCTCTCTGTTTGTTAATAAGGTATATCTCTGTTTCATAAATGTAAGGAACCCTCAATTTTGGTACGGGTGTAACTCGTACTTGCCCGATTTTTTTTTAATTGTATTTATTTTATGTTAATTTTTGTATTTTTAAAATTTTGTATATAAACGGCACAAAGACAGTCATTTAATATTCATGGAATTTTTTAAAACAATATTTACAGAAATAAGCAGTAAAACTTTCACAAAAGCTTTGTGTTCGTATTAACACTTGTCGACAATGCATTTTTTTATTCAGTGTTTGATCCGATCGATTTTCAAAATATCGTCCTCCATATTGGATCTGCCATTTCGAATTTTTAAATTTTTACATAAGATTCGTTATCAGCGACCCCAAAAAACCCCGAGTAACAATTTTCAAACAAATCCGATCGAATTTCAAAATATCGTCCTCCATATTGGAGGACATTTTGAAAATGACGGACATTTTGAATTTTTTAAATCTGAGTTCAGGTTCGTGATTGGAGAGTCAGAAAACATTTAGACACTTAGTGTCATGAAAATAAAATTTTTTTGTAATGAAACGTACACTATGTGTTCATACATTAAAAAAAAAATTTCGTTGGACGCCATTTTGGATCCGCCATCTTGAAATTTTCAAAAGTACGGTTCGTCACTTTCAAGCTTGGATATTACGGACGCGATATTTTAAGTGGAAACATTTTTCCGATTATTGAAAATATGAAAACAAATCATTTTTTAAACAAAATTGTCAAAATTTCAAATTTTTTTTTAAAAAAGAGTCCATAACTTTTTAAAAAAATGTTTTTTAAAGTTTGATGACAGATTCTGAAAGAGCGATAAAAATACGTCAGAAATGGTGATTCCTATAATTTTGTATACCTCCAAAAATAGAGAAAATTAACGTTGAAAATGAGTACAAAAAAGTGTCCTTCCCGTCCTTAAAGGGTTAAAATTAATATTTTTTAATTGGGTTTGGCTATAAATTTAAGTTATACGAATACCTAACAGACTGCCAGATTTAACTTCATTCCGTGTAGCCGTTTTTGAGTGATGCCTGAACAAAATATCGCGGACATACATACATACATACATAATTTTTTTTAAACAGCAATTTCGGAATTGTTACTACTTGAAACGAAAAAATAAACACAAATTTTCAAGTTCTGTGCAATGTACAGACAAAACTCTGATTTTATTAATATAGATTATTTTTTAACACTACAACAATTACTTCCGAAAATAAACTTTTACCTTAAGAGATAGTTAAGAAGGAATCCATCACCACAAGGCAATTTGTCAAGTCGTGTTTATTTCGACGAGGTACAATTTAGACTGAGAAAATTTGAACGTCTTGAATTGGCCATACCCAGGCCACTATAATAATAATAAGAAGAAGAAGAAGAAGAAGAAGAGAAAATTTGAACGTGTACGCTGTGAAGGTGTCAAAATTCTTAGTAGATATAATTAAATATATAAACAGATACAAACAAATAACGACAATCAGAGTTGAGCTCAAAGTTTAAATACTAAAAGAAGTTTAAATTATATTACTATTTTTTGTAAAAGTTTTTTATAAGTACTGCTTAAATTATTAACATTTAATTTTTTATTTATACTATTAGGGATGACATCTCTGATAAAGTGCGTCTCTTCCAGTCTTGTTCAATGTCAACAATTTTAACGTTATCAAAATTAAAAATAGGTTGGTTTTTTATACAATGTTCGATAATGACTTGATTTACTTCCTTCATCACATATCAACAATAGTTTTGAGTTAAAAGAAAAAATAAAAAATTTAATTATTCCAAAGGATCATGTACTGATGTCTCTGGACGTCAGTTTTCTGTTTACAAACGTTCCTCGTGACTTAGTCATACAGAGTCTTGATCGGAGATACAACATTATTGCTAATAAATGTGACATTCCTTATAGTGAAATTATTGACATAACAAAATTTTTATTTGACAATACCTTTTTTAAATTTGACCAGTGGCGCCCAATCGGCTGGAGCAGGGGGGGGGCGGCCGCCCCCCCTGGTCGAGGGGTGGGTGGTGTCAGGAGAATGGTAAAAAATATAAATAAAAAATTAAATTTTACGTAACAAAATAATCAGAAAACTACGGAATTCAAACACCCCATGAACTTACGTACATATGAACTATGATTAATTTGATTTTAATATAATTGTAAACTTAATATTTAATCGCGTAATTGTTTTTTAGTTAGAATGTCTTTGAAATATTGGTTTTCAAATTCAAGTATAACCATAAATGATTAAATAATTATATTTTTAATCATTAATAATATGTTCCTATAAAAATTAAAGAGTACTCTATTGGAAATAACAAAATGAACGCACGGCCCAAGGGCCAGAATCTTTTCACTGTTGTTATTTATTTAATACCATATAAATATTAAACTAAAATAATTTCAAACTAAAAAATTAAGGAAATTGTAGGAATAATTGTGGGAAATAATTGTAAATTGAATAATTGGATTGAAAATCGAAGAAAATAATTTGAAATTCAAGAAAATCACTGAAAATTGACAAATTTAATTGAAATGTAAAGATTATAATTAAAAACTTAAAAAAGTTATTGAAAAAAGGCGAGAATTATTGAATATAAGAGAAAATATTTGAAAACTCAAGCACGGAATTAAAAATTGAAGAATTCGTTAGAAAATTGAACGAGATTATTGAACAATTGTATTTAATATTAAAGAAACTTATTGATACCCGAAAAAATGATTGGAAAATGGCGAGAATTTTTGAATAGTAAAGAAAATACATATAATTGGAATTTAAAGAAAATAAATAAGGATTAAAGAAATTACTTGTAGAATAAAACAATTGAATTACAATTTAAAAACAATTTTTTATAATTGAATACAATAACTGGAAAAAGCCGAGAATTGTTTAAAATTGAAAAATTAAGAATGGAATTGAAATTTTATAGAAAATAATTAAAGAAGACGAAAATTATTAAATAGGGTAGGGTTATGGGGTAGGGTTATATGAAATTGCAGAAAATAATTGAAAATGGAGTAAAATATCTGATTTTTGAAAAAAATAATTGTAAAAAACATAGAATTAATGAATATGGAAGAAATAATTGACAAATCCCAGTAAAAAGGGGGTTATTGAGCAAACGTTTTGGCTAGTTGAGCAAGCCGCCTGCTCAATTGTCCGACAGGACATTTGGACAATTAAGGTGGTTGTTCAATCATCCAATGCATTATGCCCAATCATCCTAAAGGTATTTCAAGCTTAAAACTGGAGAAAAGCAACTTAACTTTTGAGAAAACATTAAGAAACGTTAAATTATATATAAATGCAAAAAACTGTATAATAAAAATACGTATATTAAGAATAAATAACATTTCAGAAAAGTCGTGATTTATAGACACACAGGGAGTGTGTCTATAGCAGAATAGATGTAACCAATAAAAATCTCTCTGCCGCGAGAGAATAAATTGTGATTGGCTACGTCTATTCTGCTAGTCAGGTGTTCTGCTCCCTGTGTGTCAATAAATCACGACTTTTCTAAAATGTTATTTATTCTTAATATACGTATTTTTATTATACAGTTTTTTGCATTTATCTATAATTTAACGTTTCTTAATGTTTTCTCAAAAGTTAAGTTGCTTTTTTCCAGTTTTAAGCTCGAAATACCTTTAGGATGATTGGAAATAATGCCCATAGCACCGACTAGGCCGGGAACGTTCCTGGAATGGGCTGCTGGCCCCTTGGGTACGTTCCCTTGGACCGCTCCAATATACCTGACAAATCCGTTCCGGATTTCACTAGGCTAGGAACGTTCCCGCGGAACGTTCATGGAATGTTCCGAGGAACTTTGAATACACATTCAAAAAATCGCAGAACGGGTTGCGGAAAAAGTATGCGGAAAAAGCTGAAAATTTTTTTATTAATATTATTTAATGTTTTTAATATGATTGCTTCTATAGAACAGTGGTCACTAAAATCAACTGCGCAAGATATTAACATTAATTATTTTTCAATGTGTATTTAAAGTTCCTCGAAACATTCCAGGAACGTTCCGCGGAACGTTCCTAGCCTAGTGAAATCCGGAACGTATTTGTCAGGTATATTGGAACGGTCCATGTGAACGTACCCCAGGGACCGGCGGACCATTCCAGGAACGTTCCCGGCACAGTCGGTGCTATTAGGGTGCATTGGATGATCGAGCAACCACCCCAATTGTCCAAATGTCCTGGTGGACAATTGAGCAGGCGGCTTCCTCAACTAGCCAAAACGCTTGCTCAATAACCCCCTTTCTACTGGGATGATAATATTTATTGAATATTGTAAAAAATTCAAAAAGACCAGAATAATGGAAACAATTTAAAAGTAATTAAAAAATTAATGAATAATTATACAATTTTAATAGAAAAATAATCAAAAGTAACCGAGAATTATTGAATACTGGAGAAAATAATTAAAAATTGATGCATGGAATTAAGCAATTTAATTCAAATTTAAATGAAATTGAATAAAGCCAAGAATTATTGAATATTGAAGCAAATAATTTGAAATTGAAGGAAATCACTGAAAATTGAAGAATGGAATTGAAAGTTAAAGATTATAATTTCAAGTTCAAAAAATTTATTGAAAAAAGGCGAGAATTATTGAATATAGAAGAAACTAATTGAAAACTGAAAAATCGAATTGAAATTTGAAACATATAATTAAAAATTGAAAAAAGCCGATAATTATTGATTATTGAAAATTTAATTAAAAATTAAAGAAAAAAATTGAAATTTGAAAAAAAATTGAAAATTGAAGAAAATAATTTAAAATTTCATTAAAATAATCGTAAATTAAATTTTCAATGAAATTTAAAGGAAATAATTGATAATTCAAAGAAAAACTAGAAATATAATTAAATATTGAAATAAGTAATTAAAAAATTGAATTGTGAATTCTTGAATATAGAAGAAAATAATTGAAAACTGAAGAATATGCGAGAAATATGTTATATTAAATATAGTATTTTAGAATTTTCTTAATACTTATTGTATCTAATTGTATTCATCTTTGTGCTCGTAATATAAAAGATCTTATATGATTTTGGACTGTATACTCAGGCAAATAAAAAAAAAAAAGAATGGATTTGAAAATAGAAGAAAATAGTCGTAGAATTAAATAATTGAATTAAAATATTTGAACAATATTTATGATTGAAAAAAGACAGGAATTACTAAATATTGAAGAATTAATTGAAAATTAAAAAGAATAATTATAAAATAACGACAATAATTTGATATTAAAGAAAGTAATTGAGATAAGTGGAAAATATTTGACAATATTAAAAAAAATTCGATAATTGTTGAGAATATTTAACAATTGAAAAAAAATCGAAAATTGTTGAGTATATTTTTGACAATTGAAAACAAATTCTAAAAGTGTTGAGATTATTAGACAACGGAGCAAGGTAATTTAGAAAATTTAAGAATAATTGTAAATTGAAAACTGTTTAAAATTTAATAAAAAAATTATAGATTTATTGAATAATGAAATTAAAATTACAACTGTTACTTATAAATTTAAATTTTGATCAATTCAAAGACATTTTTAAAAAAGTAGTTGACTCATTATTACTCTCTAAATTTTGAATCAGTAGGAATTTAGCCTACAAATTAGTGAAATTTCACTGAATTAAATTTAGTGAGTATAGATAATTTTATTATGTGAACCTTTTTTTTTTGCTTGTCAAAATTAGGGTTCATGAAAGTGGGGTGGTATCCTGGAAAGGGGTCTGCCCCCCCCCTGCTAGAAATCCAATGGGCGCCACTGAATTCGACAATAAATTCTACCACCAAATCCATGGTACACCAATGGGTTCTCCCATCTCCTTCCTCTTGGCAAACGTATGTATGGAGGACGTGGAGGAATGTTGTTTAGAAACTTTGAGATTTAATATAATTCTTGCTCAAATCAACTAAATACAAACTAATTTGGCATGATTTTTCATGTTTTTCATCAGATTACACTAACTAATTGCAATATTTTGCATTAAACCAAACTTAACCAAAACGTGACCAAAGTCGGTCTTCGGTTTAGCAAATTCGCCAGGGTGGCCTAGAGTTTCTAAGTAATCTAAGTTAAAAATTTTTCGAAGTTATTTATTTGATAAATATAATTGTTTTAACAACTTAAAAATTGTTCGTCAACATTTTAAACTGTATTGTAACTCGAGGCCAATAGATAGTAATTAGTTAATTTCACAAAAGAAATAAAATCTAAGTAAAGAAAACTTTTAAAGTTCTTTATTTGTTAGTTAAGATTGTTTAAACAATTTAAAAATTGTCTGTTAAACGTTGTAGTACAAAACATTTATGAGTATTTAAAAAGAAACATTAAAATCGATTCATTTTTAATTTATCGGCAGATTTTTGTCCAAAAATAGTGACTTTGGTCATACAGTGTGCTGCGCCTAGCTTGGACTTTATCAAATCATAAATAATGGTTAAAAACTTCGAAAATTTAACAAGTTAAACGCTTTAATGTCCGAGGTTTGGTTAAATTTAAAAAATTTCTAATGACGCTTTCGGACAAGTCGGTTTTTAATGTAGTGTTTTTATCTGTTTAATAAAAATACATATTTAACTTGTCCGAAAATGTTATTAAAATTTTTTAAAAAAAGGAAACTTAACAGATTTGTTCTATATATATGTATGTTGCAAAATAGGTAGATAACCGAATTTAAAAAAATCACCTAAGTCGACTTATGTGGTTCTTTGAGCGAGCGGCTCATATATTATATTATTACTGAACTATAATCTGGTAAACTGAAACCAATATTCCCCATATATTTTGATTTAAAGACAGGTTCTACTTTTTATTGCACCCCAACCATCCTCTATCCGTTGAAATTAGAATGAAGTTAAAAAAAGACTAAACATGTGATTATAAAAATTATTTTCTTTCTACGAAATCCTATTACACAGGTCTACAAGCTTTTTTTTTTATTAGATATTGGAGTGGTTTCCGATGTATTTTTGTGCGCTGATACCGATGCCGGGTTCGAAAATGGCGCATCACGTCATGATTTTGATAAAAGTGGGGGTAAAGACCCCCCGAAAACGTGTTTTTGGGGTTTTTCAACATTTTTTTCCTCTTTAACCTGACGTGCTAGAAACTTCAATAAGGTCTTAAATTATAGCTTGAAATGTGCACTTTAAGATCCATATTTGAAAGACCAAAAAAAAATAGAGGCTTTAGATAAAAGTGGGGGTAAAGACCTCAAAAAACTCATTTTTGGGGTATTTCAATATTTTTTTCTCTTTAACCTGACGTGCTGGAGGCTTTAATAAGGTCTTAAATGAAAGCTTAAAAGGTGCACTTTAGGACTCTAACACCTAAGATTAAGGAAAAAAATATTGGAAAATCCCAAACAGACGTTTTTTGAGATATTTACCCCCACTTTTCTCTAAAGCCTCTATTTTTTTTAATCTTTTAAATATGGATCTTAAAGTGCACATTTTAAGCTTTCATTTAAGACCTTATTAAAGTCTCTAGCACGTTAGATTAAAGAGAAAAAAAATATTGAAAAACCCCAAAATCGAGTTTTTTGAGGTCTTTACCCCCAATTTTCTCTAAAGCCTCTATTTTTTTTTGGTCTTTCAAATATGGATCTTAAAGTGCACATTTCAAGCTTTAATTTAAGACCTTATTGAAGATTCTAGCACGTCAGGTTAAAGAGGAAAAAAATGTTGAAAACCCCCAAAAACACGTTTTTGGGGGTCTTTACCCCCACTTTTCTCAAAATCATGACGTGATGCGCAATTTTGGAACCAGGCATCGTGTTCAGCGCACAAAAATACATCGGAAACCACTCCGATATCTAATAAAACAAAAAAGTCTGATTTTGTAGACCTGTGTTATTTATTAAGGACTGATCTTCAGTCACAGAAGTGGAATATTCCTTTACATGTGAGAATATTATTTTTCGGTGTGGAGTTTAACAAAAGATATTAGAATACAATAGTTTTTTAAAGTGATTGCTGATGGTTAGAAAAAATTGTCTCTTTGAAAATACTTTTTGCACGAAAATAATTTCTATCAGAAAATACTTTTTGTCAAAAAATACTTTCTGTCAGAAAATACTGTCGGTCGTACGCTATTAGGTTTCGAAATTCTTTCTACAATCCGATCTTTTATTTTTATCTTTAATTATTGCAAATTTTTTTAATCACATTTTATTTGTAATAAAGAATGTAATGATAATAATTTTTTTTTAAATAATTAACCCCCTTAAAGAAATAGGAACACAACACAATAATGTAATTAACTTCAATTTATAATAATATTTAGAAATTAAATATTTATTATTATATAAAAATTAAGTAATTAAGTTTTAAGCAATGTAAAGACAAAAGTTGAAATGTATTAGTAGGTATTAAAACCCGTTAAAGACGGGTGCACGACAGTTAGTTTTAAACATAAAAAGGTGCAAAACTCAGAAAAAATTGCAAGTCTCTAGCTTTATTTTATAATAAGTTGATAAATAACAATAATAATTTGTTTAACAAAATTAGCAATTACATGGATTAATTATAATCGTAGTTTTATAATTAGGTTATATTTGAAAAACATTGCAAGAAACTCACAAACAAATAATAAAAACTATTTTTTAACGATTTTTCTATAAGTTTGCAAGTTTAGGGCTTTTTTTCGACCCTATAAAAACTAGTTAATAACAAAAAATTTATAAATAAATAATTTGATGTTATTCTTTGAATGTTTCTGAAGAAAAACAGCGTTATCCGATTAAAAACTATTGATTTTCCTGGATTCTATACCAATAAATCTACGAAGAAGTTTTTTCCCCATCCAAAATATATGAGAAACTTCATCGGCTTTGAACTACCTCTAAACCTAAATATTGTTTAACTTAAATAAATATATTTATTTATATTCTTTATACATACATGCAACATTCTTGATTGGCACCGGTTAGCAGAATATTTTTGTCATCACTGGTGCTTCTATGTAGTGCCTCGAGGAGAGGCGAAGCCGAGAAATGAGCAAAGCGCTCACTTGGCCTCTTCTATCGAAATATAATATTTTTTATAAAGAATAGTCCTAGAGAGTGAAAGCATAAGAAATAATAAATAACCACCCTAGCTGGTCTCGCTATAACATTACGTGACGCTAATCTTATTTGTTTCCCTTTTTTAAAATGAAAAATTTACGTGCATAATTTTATTTTCATTATCGTAAAACATAATTGGTTTATTTGTATTTCATATAGTTATATATTGCAAAACTTTGTTTATCCTAAAAGAGATATTTTTAGTAGTGATTTTAAAATTTAGATACAATAAAGAATAAAATAAGAACTCATGTTTATTCAACCCTTGATATCTTTTCTTCAAACATAAGTAACAATAAACATACATTAATCTAGTTTCAACATTTTATTAGAACGTTGATTACTAACAAGACGATAACGAATTATATTACATTCTTACACTGCAAGAACAAACTGTACAAAAGAATTTCTTAAAATTCTACTTAGAAAAAAATGTACATATATTTTCATTTTTAATACATTCAGTTTTAAATTTAACAACATTGTACATTTTTTCTATAACTTTTTTATCCACCTTGGCTTAGTCTTAATCTCCAGAATTGGCTTCTCTAGCTTTTCAGAAAAATAGAATTTACAAATCAGTGCACAATTATAAAATAATTTAAAAATTTTATGTGAGATTAAAAATTTGTTTTACAACAATAATAAATCAAACAATAAAATGTATTTTAAAAAGAATTTTCAAAGCTTATACAAAAATATTAATAACTATATATTATACGCTTGAGAAAAGCTAAAGCTATATATGTCTACAAACTTAGCCTATTGAATTTCTTTTCCAAAATTTCAGGCTCTGATTTTAGCGCTCTAAAAGTATGTTTGGAAGGTTTTTAAGCTTCGACTTTGTTAGCCATTTTCTTCAGAAAAATTTCGCTACGATATAAGTCACAATGTTACTAAACTTGAAGTACACATTCGTATAAAAGAAACGATAAAAAATAATGTAAATCAAGTTCAGTTACAAGACTTTCAACGTACATTGCACATTACCCATCTTTGTGGAAAGATTTCTTTTGTAAGTCAAAAAGCCTAAACACAGTAATTCTCTGATTCCAATATGTAAAAGACTAATTCAAGAACTGTATACGTATCCTGGCTACTTTGTACGGCCTTTTGCAGAACTTGTATCAACTCATTATCCAAACTATTCATGTAAATTGGAGGCAATCGCGTACCTTCACTTCCAGCTTCATATCCAACCTAAATTTAAATTTAGTTAGTTTTATTTTAAGCAGTGAAATAAAAAAGTAATATAATTTTAAAAAGAAGAAAAAGAAACTTACATTGTCTGGATGAATTGTAGTCCTAACAGCAAGTTTCGTCAGTCCAGCAGCTGCTAGTAGATCTAATAATTTGACCAGAGCTGTACAAGTTGCTCGAGCTATATTTTCCGAAAGTTTGTTAATATCCACAGGGTCGTGAACACCATTTGGGTGATCATCAGACTATGGAAATAAAAATTTATTAAAGTTTTCTGATGTTATTGATATACGTTAATCCGGCAAGAACAAGAGGATTTGAATGGATTGAAACGTTTCAATGCGCTTTAGTCCCATTTTTGGATGAATGCCTTACAATGAAATACTGAACATTTTGAATGTAATATGCTTCTCTGTGACTATTGTCGTTATGAATATTTTGAAGCTTACATTTAAATATGTTAATAATAATTTAACTTCAGTTAATTAATAGTTTAAGACGGAATGAAATGTAAACACAAAATTTACCATTTAATGCCATTTTCTTCTTTTGTTTTGCATGTAAGAAAAATGACAAAATGACTTATTATTTATTTATTTCTTATTTATTCATAGTTGCCTTTCAGCTTTGGACGAAATTCCAGTTTTTACACTTTAATACATTTTCCATTCGTATTGAAGCTTAATTATGTAAGTATAATTAAAAACAAAAGAAAAAATTAATTAAAGCTGGGTGATTCCACTGACTTTCGTCTGAGAGGTGTTGCTGGCATATCTCAAAAAGAAATTTATTTTATATATAAACATTATTAAGGGGAGGTTCTAGTCCAAATCGACAAACCAAATTTTTTTTTTATTGCTTTATTTTCATTCTTAGGATCTTGAAAATGTGGATACAAAAAGATATTCCTTTATCTAATTTTTTTACAAGTTATAGCATATTAGACAAAAAAGTGTGTCGGCTGAAAAACAAGTAAAAACGCGCGCTTGCATCGCCTAAGCGGTGTGTTTCAAAACTGCTGAGCTCGTGAAAATCATTGTGAAATTTTCGTTTAAATCTTATTCTCTTCGAGGATGAGGAAGGAACCTTATATGGTCCTGGAATAGCTGATTAGACGTAAGTTTAAAAAAACAAACATTACATACGATTTTTTCTTCGTTAAACTTTAAACGCGTTTTTCTTTAAACACCTCTCTTTTGCGCGCGGAGCACGATTCACCTTTAACCGCTGAACCGATTTCGATGTTTGACGGCTCAAATTAAAGCTTATGCAATTTAGGGAGTCATCGGGTTGCGTTTTTTTTAAAAAAAAAATTTTGTTATTGTTTATTTTACGATAAAGTAAAAAAAAAAAGGGAAAAACAGGTTTTTCTTTTTCAA
This sequence comes from Ganaspis brasiliensis, assembly GCA_037103525.1. Taxonomy (NCBI): domain Eukaryota; kingdom Metazoa; phylum Arthropoda; class Insecta; order Hymenoptera; family Figitidae; genus Ganaspis; species Ganaspis brasiliensis. Next base: position 3,179,514 of record JAZKLR010000074.1, on the reverse strand, counting down.
ATGACCCTAATTTTTTCAAAGGGTTTTTTTAAAAATCGGAAATTCATATGACCCCCCAAATTTTATCTAGTTTAAGAATATTTTTGGTTTTTTTCATGTCACGCACGGTTTTCTTCAGGGAGGGCTGGATCCGCCATTTTGCGTTTGCTCAAAAAAAAAAATTCCTAAAATTACGGTAATTTTCGAGACTTTGGACTAGAACCTCCCCTTAAGCACCGTAGAATTCATTTTTCATAAAGATTTTGTTAAATGTTGTCTCATTTATTTAAAAATCTTAATTAAAGACGATAGAGTAAGGTTAAAATGGCGTTTTTAGTCCATATTTCAAACTTTTTATAATGAATAAATATAGGCCTCAATAAAATTTTGTTAAAAAGGAATGGTAATATATATTCTAAAAATTTGTTTTTGATAATTTATTTTGTGTATAAAGCCTAATTATAATAAAAAAATCGATTTAAAATTGATCTAAAAACTGGCAATTTTCGTCATATTTAACAGCATATTTTTTATAAAAACATTTAATAGAAAACTTGGATACTTACGTAAATGGAAAATCCATACATTAACTTTCCTTATCCACGAAGAATGATTTAAAAAAATTATTTTAATTATAAAATTCAATTTCAAATTGTAAATTCATAAAAAGTACCATATTTCTACACATCATATCTTTTTTCTGGGAGCTTTTAAAAGATTTAAACTCTACACATATTAAAGTTTGTACAAAAATTTCAAGAGGGTATTTTGCTTAATTTCTGAAATATTTAAGTTTGAAATTTATTGTTAAAAGGTTAAATTTAAAAAATTTTGTAAATCTCTGAAGTTGGTTGATCTGGAAATAATCAATTTTAAATCGATTTTATTTAAATTTAAAATTAACATTAATTAGCAGGCAGTTATAAAATAAATATAATTTTTACCAATCATTAAAATATTTGTATGGAAATATTTATTTAATATATGTATAAGTACAAAATAATGAGAAAAACATTTCAAATAACTATTGATATGATAGTTGCAAATATCACTAATATTTGCATAATTTATTCTTAATTGTAATAAAAATTGACCATTTTCTGCTTAAATAAAATTAGATTAAAAATTAAAAAAAAAATTTAACCTCTTTAAGGACTTTTTTTCTCAAATATGCATTTAAAAAAATTGAAGATCACTAGTGAAATATTTTTCCATTTTTTTATATCTTATAGATTTCTTTATGCATAATATATTAAATAAACATTTCTATGCAATTATTATAACGATAGGAAAATTTTATATTTATTTTATAACTATCCTGCTAATTAATGTGAATTATAAATTTAAATTTAAATAAAATCGATTATTTCCAAATCAACCAACTTCAGAGATTTACAAAATTTTTTAAATTTTACCTCTTTTACAATAAATTTGAAACTTAAATATTTCCGAAATTAAGCAAATAGCCCTCGTGAAATTTGAATATAGTGTATATTTTGTACAAACTTAAATATGTGTAGAGCTTGAATCTTTTAAAAGCTCCCAGAAAAAAGAAATGAAGTGTAGAAATATGTGGCTTTTTATGTATTTACAATTTTGAAATTAAATTTTATATTAAAATAATTTTTTTAAATTATTCTTCTTGGATAAGGAAAGTTAATGTATGGATTTTCAATTTACGTAAGTATCCAAGTTTTCTATTAAATACTTTTATAAAAAATATGCTGTTAAGGTATTAGTCGCGTAAATGCTCACGCAAAACTTCCGCAAAATAAAAAGATCAATAATTAAACTTTTATATCAACTCACTTGCTTCCTTGTAACCTCTTCTAATGTAACGTATGTAAAGGATTTATTTTATCTTAATGTGTAACTTAGTAGTTTTATTTGAAAATCTGACGACTTGTTTTTATATGAATGAATACAAGAGACATTTTTTACATGCATTTAGTGCTATTGCATGTAAAAGGTATGAACTTTGAATTTATATTTGACCTTAAATATGTCGAAAATTGACAGTTTTTAGATCAATTTTAAATCGATTTTTCTTATTATAAATAAGCTTTATACACAAAATAAATTATCAAAAACAAATCTTTAGAATATATATTACCATTCGTTTTTAATAAAATTTTATTTAGACCTACATATAAGTATTCATTATAAAAAGTTTGAAATATGGACTAAAAACGCCATTTTAACCTTTTTCTGTCGTCTTTAATTATAATTTTTGAATAAATAAGACAATATTTAACAAAATCTTTATTATAAATGTATTCTACGGTGTTTAATAATGATTTAAATATAAAATAAATTTATTTTGAGATATGCCAGCATCACCTCTCAGACAAAAGTCAGTGGAATCACCCAGCTCATTAAAGCCAACAAACAATTACATCTATAATTTAAATTTTCCATTAACTTAATACCTCACTTAACTGACAAAATGACTAAAAATTATGTTTGCGTTCACACCTTCATTATTCACAGTTCAAATATTATCGTTAACCACGAAATAACTTAATTTATTACTCCAAAGAACATGATTTTGTTAAATAACACAGACTTACAAAAAAAAAATAAAGTTCCCTGATCTGGGTACCCGGTAAGAAGGCTGAAATAACCTAGAATTAATTTTATTAATTTTATTTAATACTTGAATTTCCCTTCATTTTATGATTTTGCATTATGAATTAAAAATAACAGAATTTTGTTCCTTGTAATTCAGTTTTTGAAATAATTTCAATAAATATAAGAATCGATCCCAAGTTTTTTTGTCACAAGTTTATAAAAGTAACCACTGAACTACTCGTGACTTGAATATGTAAACATAAATGAGCTTTTTGAATTGAAACTGTGAAAGAATTTGCAGGGAAAGGAAAAATTTCGACTGTATTCTCTATTACGGAATTAAACATTTTGGAGACTCTGTTCCAGAAGGAATTATTGGGGACAGAAAAATCATGAATGCCTATACTGTTTTACAGAATAGAAGAAGTTTCTGGAATTAAAAACATTTTAATTATATTCTGCTGCATGAAATTCAAAATCATTTTAGAATAAAGCAGAATCAGTTTCAAAAATATTCTTTTCTATTTCTAGAAGGAAGTATTTGAGGGAAATTCAAGTATTTAATAGAAAAGAAATCATTGCGATTTTGAGTGAATGTCAAATAAACTTAATTCTTTTCTTTTCAAGGCTTCTTGCCGGGTATGAAACTCATATTTTCCTTCGTATTTTGAAGCGCTGAATCCGAATCTGCTACACAGTGGGAGAAAATGCACCTATTTTTGTATAAATTCTATTGTTGGCAAAATTTTCATCCGATTTTAAAGTTCTTTTTCTTTTAAATACTCGTGATTTGTTCAGGGTGTCTATCATGTAACTGTAAAAACGAAAATGAAAAAGCAAGTTCGCAAATTTGCGATTTCGGTTTCGCTTTCGTTTGCGAAATTTGCGTTTTCGTAATCGTTTTCTATAGTGACGTGATAGAACCCCTGCTATAACACCTGCCTGTTATTTTTTTTGATTTAAGAAATTGACAAATTGTATATTATTTATTTTAATACCAATTGTGAAAATAATTAAATAGATTGAGCAATTTGCCAAAAAACATTCCAAATAATGCCAAATTATGCTTGTTTTCTTTTGTTTTAGTAATTTCAAAAGAAGTTATAATATTTAAAAATAAAATTAACAGAATACAAAATGGCTGATCCAAAATGGCGCATGAAAAGAATGACAATATACTCATACTCGCTAAACACTAATATTAGTGTAACATTGGGATACCACAATCAAAATAGAGGCATAGAAAAGCATAAATTCAAAATGGCAGATTCGAAATGGCTGACCACAAACATTGTAATTATTTCAAACTCACTGAAAACGAATTTAATTATATATTTTTTGTTTCACAATCAGAAAAAAAGAGCAATAAATGTCTATATTAGAGTGACCGTTATTTTGCGAAAGTTTAAGTTTCTTAAGTCGCCAAACTGAATTTGCTTTAGAATGTGAAAAAATGAGCTGTGCACAAGGACAGCCCAATCAATTAATATTAACCCGTGCCACCGAGGGGTTAAAGTTTATATGGGATTTTATATGGGATAAGTACACTTTTCTACGTTTTGTATAACTTTTTTTTTATTAATCTTTTCCTTTGACAATATGTATATTTATGGTTTTTGAGGTGCTGAACACGAATCCGATGTCAAAAATAAGATTTGACAGCTGCCAGCTGTCAATAGAGCTGTCAGACGACAGCTTTTAAAGACGACAGTTTTTGTGGAATTTTACACTAATTTACTCTTATAAATGTATTTTAAGAACAAAGGTCAATCCAAATATAATCAAATATCAAATGTAATATTGACAGTTGACAGTTGTCAATTGAGCTGACAAACTTTAAAAAACGAGAGTTTTTGACACGTTTACATTAAATTGTTCACATATGCATATAAAATTACTTTAAGAAAACAAAGATAAATCTAAATAGAAATATGTAATATTGACAGCTTTCAACTGTCAATTAAGCTGTCAAACTTTGGAGAAGGAGACTTTTTACATTAAATTACTAATGTACAAGTGTTGTTAAAAACACTGAGATTAATTCTAATAGTAATATATATTCTTGACATTTGATAGCTGTCAATTAAGCTATCAAGCTTTTAAAAACGAGAGTTTCTGACAGTTTTTATATTAAATTACTCACATACGTATGTAAAAGTATTTTAGGAACACCAAGTTAAACTTAAATCGAAATATGTAATATTGACAGCTGACAACTGTCAAGAATACATACTGCTGTTAGAATTAATCTCAATGTTCTTCAAAAATTTTGTATATGATTAATTTAAAGTAAAAAGTCTAATTCTCAAAAGTTTGTTAGCTTAAGGACGATCGATGGACAAATCCGACAGTGTTTGTCAAAGACTTTCCTCTCCTTTGGTAAAAATTTGCACTTTGAAAATTTATTTAAAAAAAACCAAACAATTTTTTCACGAAATCGCTCTGGTTGACAAAATCGTAGGTAATAAGAAATTTAAAAATTATAACTTTTCCACACTGAACTATAATACTACTGGAACAGGCACAGAGCTACAAAAGCGGCATAGAGAGAGAGAGTTTTGGAGGGGCATGTTGTCTCTTTCTGTACAGTCCGCTTGAGAAGTTTGCTTGTGCCAAACACTCACAACACTCAAAACTGACCAACGCATTAGTTTTAAAGTTTTAGCATTCACTGAAATGACGCGTTCTGCGAGAGAGAAAGCATGCCCCCCCATCTGTCTGTCTCACAGCCGCTGCTCTCTTTCAGCTCAACATGCGTGGTGCCTGTTCCAGTAGTATTATAGTTCAATGCTTTTCCACAATTGGATGTTTCCAAGAGCAAAAAAAACAAAAACGGGAATAAAACTGACAGACTTCCTACAGAAAATGGCCGCTATACGTCACATGTGTCTCTTGAGATATACGTGTGACGTATAGCGGCCATTTTCTGTAGGAAGTCCCTACTAAAAATAAGATCAGAATTAATCAAGAATGGTCAGCAGTTCTGAACAGTCCTGACAACTCTCACCATTTGTGACGGGTGTCACCATTTGTGACGGGTGTCACCATTTCTAACCATATCTGTAGATTACTCTCACCACTTGTGACGGGTCTCACCATTTCCAACCATACACCCAGATAGCACCGATACTTCCAGGAAGTTTCCTGGAAGTTACCCGTGGCAAACTGGATAGTTACCCGTGGTAACTTCCTGGAAACTTCTCTTATGTACAACAATGTCCGCGCTTGGAAACTACCCTTGGTAACTTCCTGGAAACTTCCCAGGAAGTTAGCCTGAAGTGTCCAAAAATTATTTAATTTTTTTCGAATAAAATTATTGTTTAAAAAGGTTTAAAAAATAAAGGGATTTTTGTATTTTGCTTTGTCATTAAATATAAAAAAAAAAACCCCCGGTCGGTTGAAGGTCAGCGGACTCGAACCCTTGTCCACCCAGCGGAAGGGTAAACTCGATGTCTCGAGCAGCTGCTGGGAAAGTGCGCCTTAACGCGTTCGACCAAATCGCCACTGACAACAGTTTACATGAAACCAATTGATACCCAGAAACAAAAAATCTATTTTTCTGAGAGGCATATTACAAAAGATAAATATACGAGGTTTAATGATTCGTATAATATATAATTCCTTATACGGAATAAATACACAATTACATGAGTCGTTGCAGATGAACGGGATAATAATCTCTCGTATTCGTATGAGTTTTTTTAGGGATTTTAACAAACTAATACTACTCTAATTACCAAAGAAACGAATAATAATTCATTTTTCAAGTAAAACCAATGGTTTTTTATAAAAGAAATTCATAGTTACAAGAAAAAAACCATGATTTTTACCTAAAGTTTGGAAGAAGTAAAAAGTATTTTGCCCTACTTTACCAACATTGCATATTGATTGAATCCGGTTCGTTTTTCAATGTATATTAATATTACCTAATTAATGAGTAATATTAATTATTATTAATGCAAATAATAATTTTACTCTTAATCTTCTAATAAAAAATAATAATAAAATATAAATAATAAAATAATTAAAAAAATAATAATAAAAAAAATCGAACCCAAATACAATAAGTCAAAAAAAAAAAATTCTAAAAATTAAATTAATTTAAAATTTTTATCAATTTAAAACTAAAAATCCTCATAAAGTCATATCTAAGCACAAAAGAAATAAAAAAATAAGAAAATTGATATTTAAATTGTTAAGGATCAAATTTAATTTGAAAATTAAATTTGAAATAGTTTTGTTAAAACTTGATTACAAATATCAATAGGCATTATTATTTTTTTAAGAAAGAATTAGATTTATTAAAATTTTCAGATACTTCACAATTATAACATCTTAAATACTGCGTCGAAAAAATTAATAAATTTTTAAATACTGATTTTTTTATTTAAAACTGATTTTGTTTATGGTTTTCTTTAATAAAAACTTAATTGCGATTATCGAAAGGTAACAAATTAATTTTTCACAAAATATTACGATTTCCTAAAATCCTCAATATTTTTACATTTTTTTTACTTTAAAACGTCGAATAAAAAATTTGACAATATTTTAAAAACTATGGTAATATTAAAAAGTGGTTTCGTTTAAAGTCTTCTTTAATATAAACTTTATTGCGAATGTCTAGTGGCAAAACATTAAAATTTTATAAAAAAAATTGTAGATTAATTGAAATCTTCAATTCTTCAAAATTTTTCATCTAAAATGTAGAACAAAAGTTTTGTCAATTTTTTAAAAATTTTTTAAATATCATAAACTGGTTTGGTTTATAGCATTCTTTAATATAAACTTTATTGCGAATGTCTAGCGGCAGAACATTATAATTTTATCCAAAAAATTGTTGTTTAATTGAAATCTTCAATTCTTTAAAAATTGTTATCTAAAATGTAGAATAAAAATTTTGTCAATTTTTTAAAATTTTATAAATATCAAAAACTAGTTTGGTTTATAGTCTTTTTTTATATAAACTTTAAAGCGATTGTCTACTGTCTTGATGAATTGAATCTTTTGCCACTAGACATTCGCAATAAAGTTTATATTAAAGAAGACTTTAAACGAAACCACTTTTTAATATTACCATAGTTTTTAAAATATTGTCAAATTTTTTATTCGACGTTTAAAGTAAAAAAAATGTAAAAATATTGAGGATTTTAGGAAATCGTAATATTTTGTGAAAAATTAATTTGTTACCTTTCGATAATCGCAATTAAGTTTTTATTAAAGAAAACCATAAACAAAATCAGTTTTAAATAAAAAAATCAGTATTTAAAAATTTATTAATTTTTTCGACGCAGTATTTAAGATGTTATAATTGTGAAGTATCTGAAAATTTTAATAAATCTAATTCTTTCTTAAAAAAATAATAATGCCTATTGATATTTGTAATCAAGTTTTAACAAAACTATTTCAAATTTAATTTTCAAATTAAATTTGATCCTTAACAATTTAAATATCAATTTTCTTATTTTTTTATTTCTTTTGTGCTTAGATATGACTTTATGAGGATTTTTGGTTTTAAATTGATAAAAATTTTAAATTAATTTAATTTTTAGAATTTTTTTTTTTGACTTATTGTATTTGGGTTCGATTTTTTTTATTATTATTTTTTTTAATTATTTTATTATTTATATTTTATTATTATTTTTTATTAGAAGATTAAGAGTAAAATTATTATTTGCATTAATAATAATTAATATTACTCATTAATTAGGTAATATTAATATACATTGAAAAACGAACCGGATTCAATCAATATGCAATGTTGGTAAAGTAGGGCAAAATACTTTTTATTTCTTCCAAACTTTAGGTAAAAATCATGGTTTTTTTCCTGTAACTATGAATTTCTTTTATAAAAAACCATTGGTTTTTTGTTGCAAAGCAATTAATTTTTTACACGTTGAAATAAAAATAAAAGTTTTTTTTAAATATTTTTAAAAGTGGCACAAATCAAAGCGAATCAATCAAAAATGTATATCTAATGCATCTTTACACAATAAATATAATATATTTTGTAATTCAATACCGAGTATCACAACAATGTTTACAACCAAAATTTTTTTCATGATGTTTTAACACGATTGCAAAGTTCGGTTGTGGGCACTCAAATTGGTTCGGTTGTGGGCACCACTATTTTTTTTAGATAAATCGCAAAATATCGTATTGGATGAAATCAGAAGTAATTTCCGGTTGCAGGAAATTTCCCAAAAACCCAAAAGGTCGAATATCCAAATGGTCGAATTTCAAAAAGTCGAATCTCCAAACGGTCGAATATCCAAATGGTCGAATATTTATTTTGTCGAATTTCCAAATGATCGGATATCTAAATTGTCGAACATCCATTTGGTCGAATATCCATTTTGTCGAATTTCTAAATTGTCGAATTTTCAAATTGTCGAATATCTACTTTGGGACTGTTCATAAACTACGTCACACGATTTTTACGATTATTTCCACCTCCCCCCCTTCACACCACAGATCGTCACATAATGCCATAACCCCCCTTGTGTGACGTCACTTTAGGAATTACCCCCCCCTCCCCCACAGATAATTTTTTTTCTAATTATTGGAGTAAATTACTTTAAGTCGATCGCAATCACGATTTATTTTTGTTTAAAATAAACTCATGACTTACAAACTTCTGTTAACATATTTTTGAAATATAAATAACGGTAATAAATATATACATTAGGTTAGTCCAAAATCAAAAAGTTTGAAATGTTATGCTGTCACTCACTAGGACTGTTCTTTACCGAAAAAAATAACCTATTTTTTCAATTTAAAAAATACTTGGAGGTCGCTTAACATAAAAAATTGCTAAAAGTATCCCATGTGAAAAAACAATTTTTTCTAGACATGATACAAAATCTTCGAAAATAAATATTTTTCAATCGGCAAACTTTGTTTCTCTTGAAGAGACTTTAAAAATAACGCTAAATTATTTATTTAACCAGTTTTTAGTATTAACTACTATGTAAAACTGAATTAGTGGTTTTCTACTAATGAATTACCGAGAAATTGGATATTATTAAATATTGAAAAATAGCACTATTTTTACTAAAAAATTACTAATTGATAGTAGAATAATACTAATTTTAAAGTGAAATATTTATTATTTGTAATAGTGAAACTTTACTTTTTCAATTAGTAGATATTTCACTTTCAAATTAGTAGTTTTCTATTAAATAATAGTGATAATTTTCACTATTTAATAATAACCAATTTCTCGCTCATTCATTAGTTAAAAATCACTAATTCAAATTTAGAGAGTATTTTTTATGGGTCCTCCGAAGACTCCGAAAAAAGAAAAAAATACAAAAAAGCGTTTAAAAATATTTCTTATTATTTCCTTGACAATTTTTTACACAATTTTTAGTAAATAGCATAAATCTAGACTTAATAATTGTTGCGTGCAATTGATAATTTATTTAAACAAATTATTATTACTTATTTACAACTATTTATTAGTTAATTGCTACAGAGTTGTAACTTTTTCTTAATTTTGCTTCTTTTTAAGCTTAATGGTCGCAAATTACCAACAACAATTTTACAAGTTGTGTAAGCAAATTATTATTGTGCAATTTCTATTTTTTATCAAATGAAACTACAGAAAACTTTTTCTACATTGTGCGACTTTTCAAGCTTAATGGAATAAATTACTAACAATAAGAACTAAAAATAACAATTCTACCAATTGTTTAAGCAAATTATTAATGTTCAATTTAAACTTTTTATTAATTTTTAAACAAATTATTATTGCATAATTACAACATTTTATCCAATTAAGCTACAGAGTTAATTTTTTAAAAACTTTTTCTCAAATTTTAAAATTTCCAAGCTGAATGATATTAATTACCAACAACAAACTAATAACTATTCTACAAATTGTTTAAACTAATTATTATAATTTAATTTCAACTTTTTATTAAATTAGGCTACAGAGTTGCAACATTTTTTCAATTTAGCATTTTTTTATATTTGAAGAAGTAAAATTGACTGATAAACCTAATTATTGAGAAAAAACTTTTAACAAAAGTTGTCAGAAGTAATGATTATAATAAACAAATTTTATCAATTTACAATTATCAATTTACAAATAATAATGTAAAAATAAAAACTTGTGTTGAACATTTGATAATAATAAATTGTTAAAAGTTTAAACTCGATGATTACGTCTTATACAGTCAGTCTTATCACTCCAAAAATGAAAACATCTTTAATTGAGAAAAAATTGCGACTCTGTAACTTGAAGGGATAAAAAGTTGAAATTAAACAATAATAATTTGTTTAAAAAATTAATACACTTGTTATTTTTAGTTTGTTGTTAGTAAATAGTATATTTTCAGCATGAAAGTTGCTAAATTGAGAAAAAATTACAACTCTATAGCTTAATTTGATAAAAAACTAAAATTAAAAAATCATAATTTGTTTAAAGAATTAATACAATTGTTTTTTTTAGTTTGTTGTTAGTAACTGGTTACACTCGTCTTGAAAAGTATCAAGATTGACAAAAAGTTCCAACTGTCTAGCCTAATTTTACAGATAATTGTAAATAACCAATAATTATTAATTTAAACAAATTAGCAATTACATGAAATAATTGTTAAAAGGCTGCATTTATGCCATTTATTGAAAATTGTGCAAAAAACTGTCAAAAAAATAGTGAGTACCTAATATTTTTTAACACTTTTTTTTATTTTTACATTTTCTTTGCATATACTAGAAGGGGGGGGGGGGGGGGTTGAGAGAATAACATTTCCAACTCTTTATTCCATATATTTTTGGACCATTCTAATATATCTTTTTTATGTAGAAGCCATGCAGAAGTTAATTTCTTAAATGTGACGTCACATTTTATTTACACCCCTCCCCCCCTAACGTCACAAATCATCACAAATCTCTAATTCCACCCCTCCCCCTTTTGTGTGACGTAGTTTATGAACGGCCCCTTTTTCGAATTTCTAAATTGTCGAATATTCAAATTTTCGAATATCCACTTTGTAGAATGTCCAAACTGTCGAATTTCCAAATTCTCGAATATCCAAATTGTCGAATTTCCAAATTGTCGAATATCAAAATTGTCGAATATCTATTTTGTCGAATTTCCGAATGATCGAATATCCAAATTGTCGAATTTCCAAATTGTCGAATTTCCAAATTGTCGAATATCCAAATTATCGAACGTCCATTTTGTCGAATGTCCAAATTGTCGAATTTTCAAGTTGTCGAATATCCACTTTGTCGAATTTCCAAATTGTCGAATTTCCAAATGATCGAATATCCAAATTGTCGAATTTCCAAATTGTCGAATATCAAAATTGTCGAATATCTATTTTGTCGAATTTCCAAATGATCGAGTTTACAGTCAACATTTGCCCCTTACTCAGTACTTTAAAAATACATTAAGCATTTCGGTTCATCCAAATTTATATGTCGGAGCTGTTTCAAGTCAATTAATTGACAGCTGTCAAATGTCAAGGGTACATATTGCTATTAGAATTAATCTCAGTTTTCTTAAGAACACTTGTATATGAGTAATTTAATGTAAAAAGTCTCCTCAAAAGTTTGGCAGCTTAATTGACAACTGTCAATATTACATATTTCTATTTAGGTTTCTCTACGTGTTCTTAAAGTAATTTTATATACATATGTGAATAATTTAATGTAAACCTGTCAAATCTCTCGTTTTTAAAAGTTTGACATCTCAATTAACAACTGTCAACTGTCAATATTACATTTGATATTTGATTATATTTGGATTGACCTTTGATCTTAAAATACATTTATAAGAGTAAATTAGTGTAAAATTCCACAAAAATTGTCGTCTTTAAAAAATTGACAGCTTTATTGACAGCTGGCAGCTGTCAAATCTTATTTTTGACATCGGATTCGTGTCCAGCATCTCAAAAACCATAAATATACATATTGTCAAAGGAAAAGATTAATAAAAAAAAAAGTTATTATACAAAACGTAGAAAAGTGTACTTATCCTATATAAAATCCCATGTAAACTTTAACCCTTCGGTGGCACGGGTTAATATTAATTGATTGGGCAGTCCTTATGCACAGCTCATTTTTTTCACATTCGAAAGCAAATTCAGCCCGGCTACCTAAGAAATTCAAATTTTCTTAAAATAACGGTCACCCTAGTCTATATATATACATAATGGTAAATTCAAAATGGCAGACTATAATTTTTTGTGCGTCGGATGTGAAAACATCTTTTTCCTACAAAAAGTATGAAAATTCACACATACTCGCTAAAGATTAATATAAGTATAACATAAGGATACCACAATTAAAATATAGGCATATAAATCATAAATCCAAACTGGCTGACCACAAACATATGTACTATGTTTTGTTTCTTGTTCTTATTTTTAACTTATGAAACTGGTGTGTTTTTAGTGGGTCGGCAGAATTGTCCACCTCCACCTAACCTTACAGAACGGGCTGCAAGGTAATCGGTAGCAGGTTTTCACATCCGACCCAAAAAAATGTATTACTCCATTTTGAATCTAACATTATGTATCTTGCTTTTTCTTTCTGATTGTGAAACAAAAAAAAAATTTAATTAAATTAATTTTCAGTTAGTTTAAGAGAATTACTATATTTGTGGTCGGCTATTCTGAATTTATGACCTCTATGCCCCTATTTTTATTGTGATATCCCAATATCATACTTATATTAATGTTTAGCTACTATGAGTAAATTTCCATACGTTCGATACGTCATTTTGAATCTGCCATATTGTATTCTGTTAATTTTATTTTTAAATGTTTTAATTTTTTTTTAAATAACTTAAACTATAGAGTGCAAGCAAAATTTGGCATAATTTAGTATGTTTCTTGACTAATTTGTCAATCTATTTAATTATTTTCACAATAGTTATTAAAATAAATAATAAACAATTTACTAAATCAAAAAAGTCGCAGGCAGGCGTTATAGCAGAACAAATCACGAGTATTAAAAAAAACTTTGAAATCGGATAAAAATTGTGCCGACAATCGAATTTGTAAAAAAATAAGTGCATTTTCTCCCAATGAGCGCTATCAGAATTGGTCCAGATGATCTGTTTGGATTCAATCTAAAAATCAAGAAAATGATACTTTTTGTTCGATAGAATCTGAACTCGACTTAACGTTAATACACACTTGGGGCAGGGTTGTGTACGTAACATACCAGAGGTATGTTACATAGTTTGTTACTGTATGTTACCTAGGTAAGTTACCTATCAAATTTGTTACATAATGCATTTTTTTGGTGGTGGGGGGGGGGGGGGGTAACATACCTAAAACAGGTATGTTACTTGATGTAACATACCGGTAACATACGTAGAAAATCTCGAGTGACGCGTCATTACCCAACCCTGACTTGGGGTCAATCAAGAGATTTTTCAATCAAATAAAGAGATTTTTGAAGCGGAACCTGTGTAGCTTCACGTGTTCAAATCATTGACCAGCCTGGTGTGAAAGCATGCTCGTAGCCATGATGGCCGCCTGAGCACATGTTCCATTGCCCGAAATAGTTCAATTGTCGTGACCTGTAGATGAATGAGCGGCGTTTGGAAACCTTTATTAAGTTATTAAATATGCTTTTCTTCCCATAAGGACTTGGGGGATTTGTTTCTCGAGGCAAAAGAAAGAAAAAGTGTCTTGCTCTGGGCTGGAGCGATTGAGCTGGTAGTCGTGTGATTTCGACGCCAATGTTCAGCAATGGCGTAGGAGCGCTTTGAGATATTTGCTTGTTTTTGTGTTTGTAAGCGATTTGTTGTTATTTTCTATATCTAGAGGTGAGTCATGTTACATTTGTGCTTGTAATTTAGTCGAAAAGTATCTTGAAATTTTTAGTTTATTCTGATATTTAATTGTAACTTAAAAATTTTATGTCAGATTATCTGAGACGGCTGTAAATAGAAAATTGCTAGAGTGTGTCAGCGTCCATACGCATTTTGATTATCAAAGGTTATTTATTTATTGGTAGATAAATTAAAGTTGAGTAGCAAGTGATGCTGACGGATAAGTAATTTTTTTTTTTATCTTAGTATTTTCTGAGCGCCAGAGGACTAGTATACCTATCAAATTATAATTCTTCATAGTTTTTAATTTTCATTTTTTTAACTTTATTCGTTTTGACACATAATGAGTCATCTTAAGTAAGTTATTTCGGGACGGGTTTAGCCGATCCTCATAACAATAACAAATCACAATTAGTGGAGAGAGTTTCCTATGTTGTTCATCTTATGAGTATTTTTTTTGTAGGCTACTCAAGTGAGGTGTGGTGCCATTGGATGCAATATGAGCAAACAAACTGCTGGTTCGACCTCCCAAAGAACCGGGCAACCGACCCGACCAAATCCTGGCCCCAGGAATGCTCCTGGTCTTCATTCTACTTCCTTAAATTTACTTGTCAGGCATAACTACGATGCTGACGCAAAAAAGAGACAACTTTCTTCCAGTGAGTTGGCCTCAGCTAAGAAAAATAAGCCAGGGCAAGGTGCTGCCCCTCTTAATCCAGATTCAGTGGGCGATGTTCCATCGACAGAGAACGAATCAATGCACAATCAAGGGGTTTTTGTTGAGGGGGAGACAGTCTCTGATCAGGGAAATCAGATGGCTGCTCCGCCCGCGGATAGGGATTCATCTGCTGGCCGTGATCCCCGAGTGGTTTTAACGACAGATTATTTCCGCTGGTCAAGGGATGAACCGGGGACATGTCAGATTTTTTCTTCAAGTTCTGTCCCCCCCTTCATTGTGTTATTGGAATCTACTGTAGGACTTAATGTGGGCATATTGAATAAGTTGGCAATAGGGAATTAGTGGGGAGAGTTGTTTCTGGTAGGAGGAGAATTATCCCTAATGGGGCTAACCAATTAAAAATTTTTTGTAAGGATTGGAAGGATGCAAATGCTCTGGTAGGATCTGAAATGATGAAGGAAAGGGGATATAGGGTTTTTATACCGGCGTCGCTCTATAGCAGGAAATTTTTTATCAGGGAGGTGGACATCTCGTGGGGTGCTAATATTATTTATCAGAAATTAGATCCCGATGTACAGGGACTGGCATTGGAAATTTGTAAGAGGACGATTGAGCGGCAAGGGCCAGGGGAAAAATCTCTAGTTAAAACTCCGACTGACGTCGTCGAGATGGTTATCGTTTCTTCTTCCCTTCCTAATACGATTTTTATTGCTGACACGGGTTTCAACGTTACCCCGGTTATCTCGCTCCCGGTGAGAGTTTTTAAATGTCAACGCTATCGACACACAATTAAGCAATGTAGAAGCACGAGGGCGGTCTGCGAATTTTGTGCGGAGTTCCACCTTACTGAGCGATGTGAGAATAGGGTGAGGGTTTCTTTGTGTTTTAACTGTGGGGGTACCCACAACGCATCATCGAGGGATTGTCCCCTCTATGTTTATGAATTTGAGATAATGAAAATAAGGTTTTCTTATTTTTGTGGCTACCAGGAAACTGAGTCTTTCCATCTGGATCTCGAACGACACCCGGCGAGCCGGCTGTCTCCCCTGCGGAAAGATTTTACGCCACCCTGTTCCCCAGATCTCCGATCTCTGGGGTCCCCAGGCAGGATGAGGACATGGTGGAGTAAATCGGAGATGATGCTCTTAAACATGTCCCCACTTTTGCATAACTCTGATTTTATTTTGATTTTTCTGTGTTTGTTTTTTTTTCTATTTGTCGTCTGCTAAATATGATGGCCTTGGGATTTGGATGTGCTTTGCATTAGTGAGGGGACTAGGGAGGGTCTAGTTGTTGATCCATTGGTCCTTCCTGGAGTAGAAGAGGAGCTCGATATAGTGGCGGTCTCTATCGGTACCAAATTTGGTAGACTGCCTGTAATACTCGCTTATTGTCATCCCAACCTGGTCCTGGATACTGATCGCTGGTCGGAAATTTTGAACTTGGTACAATGCGATTCTATGCCAGTCTTTTTTGGGGACTTCAACGCTCACCACAAGAGCTGGGGATCGGTCAGCTCGAATACGAGAGGCAGGGGCTTAGCGAGAGCAACTTCGGACGGAGATTTCGTGGTATTGAACGATAATGTTCTCACTTTTAGGCCCAGGAATGAAGATCTGTCGCTCGGTGTGTCAACGGTTAAAGTATATGACGAATTTATCTCGGGCATCCTTGACACTATTCGAGACTCTGGCTAAGAGGAAACACTTTACCAAGATCTACTGGGAGGACCAAACTGACAAGAATTTCATGGCCGCGAGGGGTGTGGACCAGGAGGTCAGATGGTTCTTCAGGGTCAGGAAAAGAGAATCGTTTCAAGAAATGTGCAACCAACTTAATCCATCGACTGGCCTAACTAAGGCATGGTCGTTGGTCAGATCTCTGCTTAGTGGACCCAGGGGGGCCCAACCCAGGAGGGTGTTGTCTGAGTCCAATCCTGAACTCAGGAAACTACAGGCTGAAATAATCAATGCAGACGTTCCCCCAACCAAAATTCCCATCCTGGAGGCGAATGACTTGGACGAGGAAATGGATGCTCCCTTTTTATTTGGTGAATATGTGTGTGCTCTACCCTACAGAAAAACGGGACCTCACTTTTCACATAGCTTTCTACGTGCCGTACTATGTGTAAGTGGTGGTGAGAAGGGACGTGAAACGCCATGTGAAAAGGGACGTGCAGAACTACCTCCCTTTTTGAAATTGCTTTTCACGTACAAAACGATGTCCAGAATCATGTGCAAAATAAGGTTGAGAGCTACATAAAAAACCATTCAAATTTAAATTATATTATTTTATTATTTCTACCTTATTGAAACAAACGATTTTTATGTTTGTTTAAAAATGATGTAACTGTCATATTTTTATATTTTTTAAATTATTAAACAGTATAATACATTTTTTATGTAAATAATATTTAATTTAAATATTTTATTCTCAACATAATGTATTATAATAGAAAAAATAAGGAGGGATAAGGTGTGTAATAAATCCACTATAAATTAATAATAATAAAATCGGTATCACTAATCATTAATTTTTAAAAAATGTTTTTTATTAAATTCTTCTTATCACGCCAATTCTGAAACATTCAAAAGTGTTTAAAAGAATTAGATTTTTATTATAATGCGAATTAAAACATTGCTTACTTTCTAAATCTGAATTAGTGATTTTCCACTAAGGAATTAGACAAAAATCGGTCACTATTAAATAGTGAATATTTTACTAATCTTTAGTAGAAAACTACTAATTATTAGTAGAAAATTACTAATTTGAAAGTGAAATATCTACTTTTTGAAACAGTGAATTTAGTAGAAAACTACTAATTATTAGTAGACAAATACTAATTTAAAAGTGAAATATCTACCAATTGAAAAAGTGAATTTCACTGTTTCAATTAATAGATATTTCACTTTAAAATTAGTAATTTTACTAAATTACTAATTATTAGTAGAAAATTGAAACAGTGAAATTCATTTTTTCAATTAGCAGATATTTCTCTTTCAAATTAGTAATTTTCTACTAATAATTAGTAAGGTAACGGTACCTATACTCGATCAGCACCTATAGTCGATCAGTGATGATTTAATTGGACACAATTAATTAATAGTTTTATTACATTGGTAAAATCAATATTATTAAACTATTAATTAATTTTGTCCAATTAATTTATCACTGATCAACTATAGGAACTGATCGAGTATATGTACTGTTACCTTAGCTTCCTACTAAAGATTAGTAAAATATCACTATTTAATAGTGACTGATTAGAAAACGGTTAGAAAACCGTTTTGCTCTCAGCCAGCGACTCAACACATGTTTGTCAAGTAAGGGACAAGAAAGAAATAGTTTCCTCAGTTTCCTTTCAAAATTCTAGGAGAGTAGACGTCAAAACATATTGAAGAATTCTATTGTAGAATAAATAAAA
This sequence comes from Ganaspis brasiliensis, assembly GCA_037103525.1. Classification (NCBI taxonomy): domain Eukaryota; kingdom Metazoa; phylum Arthropoda; class Insecta; order Hymenoptera; family Figitidae; genus Ganaspis; species Ganaspis brasiliensis. Next base: position 3,161,070 of record JAZKLR010000074.1, on the reverse strand, counting down.
TAATTAAGGTTTTCGCGCAATTTAAGACTGTGGTAGGTGAGTGATATAGTCTAATTTATTCTCATTGAACTACTCTCTTAATCTGAATTAGTGATTTTTTATTAATGAATTAGAAAAAAATCAGTCACCATTAAATAGTGATATTTTACTAATCTTTAGTAGGAAGCTAAGGTAACAGTACATATACTCGATCAGTTCCTTTAGTTGATCAGTGATAAATTAATTGGACAAAATTAATTAATAGTTTAATAATATTGATTTTACCAATGTAATAAAACTATTAATTAATTGTGTCCAATTAAATCATCACTGATCGACTATAGGTGCTGATCGAGTATAGGTACCGTTACCTTACTAATTATTAGTAGAAAATTACTAATTTGAAAGAGAAATATCTGCTAATTGAAAAAATGAATTTCACTGTTTCAATTTTCTACTAATAATTAGTAATTTAGTAAAATTACTAATTTTAAAGTGAAATATCTATTAATTGAAACAGTGAAATTCACTTTTTCAATTGGTAGATATTTCACTTTTAAATTAGTATTTGTCTACTAATAATTAGTAGTTTTCTACTAAATTCACTGTTTCAAAAAGTAGATATTTCACTTTCAAATTAGTAATTTTCTACTAATAATTAGTAGTTTTCTACTAAAGATTAGTAAAATATTCACTATTTAATAGTGACCGATTTTTGTCTAATTCCTTAGTGGAAAATCACTAATTCAGATTTAGAAAGTAAGCAATGTTTTAATTCGCATTATAATAAAAATCTAATTCTTTTAAACACTTTTGAATGTTTCAGAATTGGCGTGATAAGAAGAATTTAATAAAAAACATTTTTTAAAAATTAATGATTAGTGATACCGATTTTATTATTATTAATTTATAGTGGATTTATTACACACCTTATCCCTCCTTATTTTTTCTATTATAATACATTATGTTGAGAATAAAATATTTAAATTAAATATTATTTACATAAAAAATGTATTATACTGTTTAATAATTTAAAAAATATAAAAATATGACAGTTACATCATTTTTAAACAAACATAAAAATCGTTTGTTTCAATAAGGTAGAAATAATAAAATAATATAATTTAAATTTGAATGGTTTTTTATGTAGCTCTCAACCTTATTTTGCACATGATTCTGGACATCGTTTTGTACGTGAAAAGCAATTTCAAAAAGGGAGGTAGTTCTGCACGTCCCTTCTCACATGGCGTTTCACGTCCCTTCTCACCACCACTTACACATAGTACGTCACGTAGAAAGCTATGTGAAAAGTGAGGTCCCGTTTTTCTGTAGGGTACAGTCTGGAAGGGCGAAATCAGCTCCCGGCATGGACTTTATTTTGCTGGATTGACTAAGGGCACTTCCTTTGCGGGCTCATACTCTCCTGCTTGCGATTTTTAATACATTTTACGAAGGGGCTTTGTATCCAGAGTCCTGGAGAAAAACCAGGGTGATTTTTATTCCCAAACCAGGAGGAAAGGGCTTTAGGCCAATATCATTGACTTCGGTGGTGGCTAAACTCGTGGAGAGATTGGTGCAGCGCAGGCTGGAACACTTTGTCGAGTTTAGGAATGTCCTCCCCAGATTTCAGTATGGTTTCAGGAAACAGATCTCATCTGTGGACTGCGTAGCTGCCGTTACTACGGACATTTTACAGGGATTCTCTAGGGGGCAGGTTACCCTGTCGCTGGCTATCGACATCAAAGGTGCATTTAACAATGTTCTTCCACTGAAATTGCATCATAAACTGAAAGGAATAGGGGTCCCCGCAAATATAATCAATTTTGTGTTACTTTTCACTGAAGAAAGATTGATTTATTTTTCCAACGATACGGAGGGGAGCGTCTGTGGTGTGGGGGTGCCGCAGGGGGGTGTTCTTTCTCCCCTGTTGTTCTCAATCTATCTGGCGGATATTGGTGGGGTTCTGCTGGATGATGTCAGGGCTACGGAGTATGCAGATGACGTATTCGTTTATGGAAGAGGGAACAATTTGGAAGAGGCCAGAGTGCTCCTTCAGAGTGCCATCGATCCTATCTCTGATTGCCGTGGGGATCTGGGTCTTACCATTGCTCCTGCTAAATGCGCAATGTGTTAATTTTCGCCAAGGAAACTTCAGGTGGCAGGGGTGCATCTGGTTGTGGATGGAAGAGAGGTTAGTTGTTCTTCGGAAGTAAAGTATCTGGGCATTACCTTGGACTCTCTCCTGTCTTGGATACCACACAACAAGGCTAAAGTAGCGAGAGCCACCATGGCGACTGGTGTTCTTAGGGTGATAGCGAAGGTTAGCTGGGGTGCAGGACCAGAGTTGGCATTGAGGGTGTACAGGGGGCTGGTAAGGGCCCATTTGGAATGGGGATGCCAACTTTTTGGAGGGGCTAATAAGAGCCTGTTGGATATGCTGGACAGGGCACAGAACTCTGCCCTTAGAACTGCTCTTGGGGTCATGAGGACAGTACCGATTGCGGTCTTGCAATCAGAAGCAAATGAGCCTTCTCTGTCTCTGAGGCGGTCCCTATTGATAGGAAGATTTTTGGTCCGCAACTATGGCTGGAGGAATAATCCACTTATACCCAGATTGAAGCTTCTCTCGGAAAGGGCAAAGGGAGGACTTCGTAGGGCCATTGTTTTGAAATTTAGCTTACTCAGTAAATATGAGGAAATGTATCCGTTGCTTGAAGGCTCCCATAGAACTGAAAGGCAGGGTGATTTTGACTTTCCATGGCGATGTGTCACCAATGAGCGCCGTGTCTTCCTTGACTTGTTCCAGGAGGAACACAAAGCGGAGATGTCCCCACGGGACACCATGGAACGGCTATTGTCGGAGAAATTTGCAAGATACACGAGTATTTATGTTGACGGTTCGGCCAATACGAACCGTCATACCCGCAGTGGGTGTGCCCTCTTTGTTCCGAGCACAGATTTCCGTTTCGGACTTGCTCTTCAGGAGTACACCTTTTCGTACTCAGCTGAGGCATTTGCAATAATGACTGACATTAAACACGCTAGAAGCGCGCGCTTGTCTAGGGTATTAATCCTATCGGATGCCAAGCAGGTACTTAAGGATATCTCTGTAAACTTTGGTCCCCCTTGTCGCTCCCAAATGACGCACAGAATTATTTTTGCTATGTATAAGGCGATGGAGGAGAGAATGGAGGTGTCAATTATGTGGATCCCCGGACACAGAGGAATTACTGGGAACGAGGTTGTTGATGGAGTGGCTCGTTTTGCGTCCGGTTTGTCCTTTAAGGTAAAATATGGACTCCCTGCAGTTGATCTACGTAGGCTCATTGATGCTGAGTTTCGACAAGCATTTAAAAATGAGTGGACCCACTTTTGTATGGAGCCGAAAGGGTTAAGTTATTTTCGGAGAGTGAGTCTTGAGACCCGTAGGCCATGGTTCATGGGGGTCGAGGCTTCCAGAGCTACTAAGAATCTGATATCTCGCCTCCGAACGGGGCATGTGATTACTACCGAGCATTTTGAGAGATTACATTGGACTACGGATTTGACTTGTCCATGTGAAGTGGAGGACAGGACCTTGCGGCATCTTTTTACAGAGTGTCCAATACTGTCACCGGGTAGTCCGGAGTTCTACAGTTACTTGTTTTACAGAGTAGGAATTCAGGATCCTGATCTGTTCGATCCAATGGTTATGTCTCTTGATCCCTTCGCGGAATTTATCAAGGCGTTAGCCATTTTTATGGTCAAGGCCACGAGCAAAATAATTATTTAGTCATTATTCTATTTTAATCATTGTTGTTGAGCTTACTTTGCTCTGTATGAAGTGTTTTGGCGGGGTGTGTAGTAGAACGAATGCATGCTTCTAATTTTATTTATACTTTGCTTAATTATATTTACAAGAAGGAAGGCAGGAGTTTTCCGTATTTTTATTTTTTTTTCTCTCCAGGAACCAATCTTTCTTTCGTTTTTTTGGTTTTTTTTCCTTTTCGGATACGTTGCCCCATTTTTTTTCTTTTTTTTTGGTTATGTTTGCTAGAAGTATTGGTTCACTTCTTTTTCTTGGTGCTTGTATTTATGCTTGTTTTTAATTTTTATTTTTTTCGTAGTGCTAGCATCTTCCAGCTCTCTGCGAGGGTGATGGTTGGGACGCTTTTTCCCCTGGATGAACTGAGTAGTTTGGGGCTGCGGTGACCAATGCCATCTCCTCAAGGAGTGCGCGGAACGTTGGGTTTATTTTAGTTATTTTTTTTTCTTTTTTGTTCTCAACTAGTAGAGCGGCAGTTTTCTTTGTTTTATTTTCTTTTAAGGATGGTCCAATGCATCCTGCCCCTTTTTTTACTCAGCGAGTAACGTAAATACTGGTTTCTGATTGGACATAATTTGCAAGTTAAGGGTTTGAATAACGAATTAACCAGACATATTTTTTTTACACTTTCTGACAGAAAGTAAGGCTGAGCTCACAGGTTCCTGATACTAAGATACGCACACATATGGGTCACAGAGTTATAGCCATAGGCTCTGCTGTAGGCCAATAAAGGAAAGAAGAAGAAGAAGAAGAAGAAGTAAAACAACTTTTAAAAAGATGTTTCAAAGGTCATATTTAAGCTTTCTATTGTCCCTAGACATGTATTAATGTTAAGGGGTCTTCCATAAAGAACGATCCACCAACCCCTATGTTGCACTTGGTTGCAAATAACAACCCCCCTCCCTAAATAGAACGTTAAAAAATTGTTTATATCCCCCTCAAAAATCAAAATTTTTTTTCCTTATATTAATTAAATTAAATTGTTTATATTTTGTCATATATATTCATCATTAATAGTAGTTAACACGATAATATAATATATAACGTTAATATTTAAAAAAAATTATTGGTTTGTTCAAAAGGACTAGAAAAACACTCTTTTAAATTTTCCACTGCAGGCCAACTTATCGGCCACGCTTTTTGCTGTGACATCTATTGCCGACTTTTCAAATTAAATGCCCAAAGACGAAAAAAAATATTAGAATAAGTCAGAATAAAAACATAATACGAACGTTCTAAATTTAAACTACCCCCCTCACCCTTGTTACAAATGGTTGCATTTTTTACCCCCCCCCCCACACACACCCTAACAGTGGAACGTTCTTTATGGATGACCCCTAAGTCGGGTTCAGATTCTATCGAACAAAAAGTACCATTTTATTGATTTTGAGGTAAGTTCCAAACTCAGATCCTCTGGACCAATTCTGGTGGCGGATTCGGATTCAACGGGTCAAAATAGATATGAAAATGTGGGTCTCATATTCATATCAGGGTACTTAATTTTTTGTGGGGCTATGTAACGAACGACATAAAACGAAACTACTGCATGGCGTACTTTTTAATCTGACACAAGAATTGAACGGCATTAAACTTAATGGGTGCTCGAACAGCATTGAATGTTATTGACTTAGTTCAACGCTGTTTTCTCTATAGCATTGAGTGGTATTCAACTGTTTGTATCCGCGATTTGGCATTAGATGTCAATAACTTAATTAAATTTTCTTTCTTTGAAAAGCATTCAATGGCATTTAAACTATTTAATTCACAAAACCGCATTGAAGAGAAGGGTGTGAAGACATTAAAACTAATTTGGAAGGAGATTTGTTAACATAGTTTATCAAATATATATATGTTACGTTAAAAGTGCATAATTGGTAAATGTGTACATTTACCGGTAATTGTACACATTTACCAAGCTAGTTGGTAAAAGTGAAGAATCTTTAATTCAATTTAAAAAATTCACATATTTACCAAGTAAAATGGGTAAATGTGCACATTGACCAGCATAAGTTGGTAAATGTAGAAAGTTAGTTTTAATTCAATTAGATGTAATGTCAAAAGGTGGCAAGTGTTAGACTTATTATTAAAAAGACTCAAACTTATTACTACCATCATAATTATTGACATTTTATTTATTTTTTAATTTATTTATTTAAGTACAAAAAGATATTCATAAAATATATTTTTTAATATTATTTTTTTGCTACTTATTAGAACATACAATGACCACTTCCGTGACACTTGGAATTGCACAGTAGTTGTTGTGATTTACATACCCAACAAGAAGGCCAACATTGAAAAGAATGAAAAATTTTAATATTTTGGAATCCCTTTTTCCGACCGTACTTTTTAATTCGTCAATAGCAACCGAAAATCAGTCAAATTTAATCCTGGCAATATCATTTTAAAAATTTCTTTCAATTATTTAAAAGCATTAAAAATTACATTCGGATTAAAAGATTTTAAGTAATATTTTGCAGTGCAGTATAAAGAAAATAAATTTTACTAATTATTAAATTTGTGTTAAAAACTAACTTAATTTAACTGTCGAAAGCAAACTAAACGAAATACTGAGGCTAACAATATAAAGATTCTACTTTGATGATTGTGTTTTGTTTATAGACATTTAATTACAGCCTAATTGAAATACAAACAAAACAAACTATCTACATTTACCAACTTACTTGGTAAATATGCGGATCTTTTAAATTGAATTAAAGATTCTTTACTTTTACCAACTAGGCATTAAGGTAAACGCGGACAACTTCCTAAATGATACGTGAAATAACGGTTATTCTTTTATTTGCCTAAATTCAATCCGTCATTTAGCTTATCCTGGGCATTTAGGAAATTGCCAAAAGCTCGCCTGGCAAATAGAATAATGAGAATATATGCATGTCTGACTAAAAGACACCCTATTGTGTATATTTTAGAAAAAAAATATTTGTTAAAAAAAGAGGGAATATCTTAAAAACAAAACTATAGAAGAATATTTTATTATCAAACATTTATTTATTTAAGAAATTCTGGTCAAATATTCATGTCTGAATAACACCAATTTATTATTTGTTTGAAAATGTTGAAGGTTGATGACATCGTGAGTTACATTTTACCTTTGCCTTAAACACTTATTGGTATTACATTAATTTGAAGCTATTTTGCAGTTACATTTTTTAAACCCTTGCCCACCAGTTAAGGACTGATCAGAAGCAGCTTTTCCTAAACGCAATTTTATATAATTGCTCACGTCGTCAATCTTAAGAACTTCGTTTCCCATGGTTGAATATCAGTTCGAGAAAACCAACCTTTCAGAATCCCGCTTTTGGTTCCAATTTGGTATGACCAGAATTTATTAAATAAATAAATTTTTGATAATAAAATATTCTTCAAAAGTTTTGTTTTTAAGATATTCCCTTCTTTTACTACTAATATTTTTTTCTAAATTATTCACAATAGGGGGATGGGGCGGGGGAGAACTTTCATTTTTACTTTTAGTCAGACATGCATATATTTTCATTTTTCTATTTGCCTGGCGAGCTTTTGGCAATTTCCTAAATACCTAGACATTAAGCTAAATGACGGATTGAATCCAGGCAAATAAAAGAATAACCGTTATTTCATGTATCATTTAGGAAGTGGCCCGCGTTTAGCTTAATGCCTAGGAATTAAGCTTAATGGCGGATTTTTCTATTTCCCAATATATGTTACCTGGACAGTGAAAAGGAAGCTTACGTGTCAAATAATCATTTTTCAATATTTTCCCGATTCTGAAAGATTTTGAGATGCTTTTTCACGTGATGTAAACCAAAAAGTCATAAATTGTCAAAAAGTTTGTGAAAACTAAAGTTAAAGAAGAGGCCTTTTACGAAAAAAACTGTTTTTTAAAAATCTAAAAAAAGAAAAAAATTGATTAAAATCGTTTGAAACTCCTTGCTCGGGATGCTTTAGGGTCGCTGATTACGAATCAGGTGTTAGTTTTTGAAAATTCAAAATGGTGGATCCAATGTGGCTGATAAAAAACTTAAAAACTTTTTGTGTTCGCTTAAAACTGTTTACTCGGGGGTTTTCCGGGTCGCTAATTACGAATCTAGCATCAGGTTTTTAAAATTCAAAATGGCGGATCCAACATTACAGCTTTTTATAAATGTGAACCCCCAAAAACACTGTGTAACAAGTTTCAAGCCGTACAAACGTGCAGACGTATCAATATTGTCTCTATCTATAGATAGATATTGAGTCGCTCTTTCACATGTTAAAAACCAGAATGTCATAATTTGTTAAAATGTTTATTAAAAGTGAAGAAAAAGAAAATTACCAATACGAAAAAATCTGAATTTTGTTAAAATCTGAAATAAGGAACATACATCGATTTTTAAATTAAGTAAAAATTAATACATGACAGAAAAACATTTTTTTTTAATACCCTGGTCGAAAGTACGAACGTTCGGCTTCGATTTCGAATAGGAAAGCCAAAGATTTGCTCATTGTTGGATGCACACGTGCGTAACTTAGATCATCAGGAGTAAAAGCAGTTTACCGGGACTAAAAGCAGTTTGCCGGGAGCGAATACATTGCGCGAGCTGGCGAGAGTTTTAAAAATAATTATTTATTTTTTTAAATTGATTTAACATTTCTATTTAAAGGAAGTGTGAATGTCTCTGAATTTGTGTTAAAATGCGACTAAAACAACTTTTTTTTGTTCCTTTTGTCGATTCGAGGCCTGCTTAGCTTTATTTGTTTTTTATATATGGTCGATTCTCGCGTAACTGTCCTATTTCAAGATAAGTTTTGGTAGAAATTTTTTTTTTAATGTTTCTCTGCACTAATTTTTCTTGTTAGGGTATAATATAATTATATTTTAAACGATTTTACTACAACTATATTTATACGGAAATAATAGCAAATTTTTGAAAATTGACTGCCATGTGGAGCTGAACCGCATCCTTTTATTGCAAATATATTGTACAAAATAAAAATTTCTTCTTGATATTTTGCTAAAACGAAAATAAATTCATAAATTATTTAATATTCTAACAGTATTTTAGATATTAGTTAACATATATAAAATTTTATAAAAGAACAGCAAATACAATATTTATTAATGAATATTTCGTTTTATTTTTTGGATAATTTGAAATCGAGATCGAGCACTGATAAAAAAGGTTCTCTGCATGAAGCACACTGAACACTTCATATAGGCCATGGAGCTGAAATTTTACGTGATACCATGGAGCTGAAATTTGACATTTATTCTAACCTCACTTCTACAATATTGCAAAATAAATCTATTCCTTCTGCAGATCGCTTTTTTCACATGAAAACTTCAAGAAAATGGTAACAATACTATCAAATAGTTGTTACAGTAATGTAATAGTAATCACATGGAACTGAACGCTTTTTTGTACACATGCAATTTTCACAAAAATAACTTTTTGTAATTAAAATTTTTTTTTTTTTTTAAACTTTTTCCAAATGTAATTTAGTGCTAATGGATCAAACTTAAGATTAAAATTATTAGAAGGCGTAATAGCTAAACACATGACACCTTAATTATAAGTCTACAGATTGCGTTCAAAAATTAGAAAAATTGAGGGACAAAATATTTTCACAGATTCTAAGTATGAAAAAGGTATTGTGAAGTGCAATATAAACCTAAATTGTTCATAGATATAGACGATTTATGCTTGAAAAAGGTTGTGTTATAATTATGATATGTTATATTTATAATTATGTTATAATTATAAAATGAAATGAAATGATATTTTCACCGAAAAGTATTGAATTAAAGTTAACATTATAAAAAAGGGACATGCCATGGAGCTGAAATTTCAGCAGTTATAGTGCAATATAATAGAAGTTATAATATATATTTATTTATGTATATTCTGTTTTCAGTTACTCTCATATGTAGGGGAGGGTGGTACCATACCGACCCCCCTCTGTTTCTCAGAGATCGTGTTACTAGACAAATCGTGAATACCATCAAAAGAACACTTTCATAACTCTGACATTTTGACCATAGTTAATAATCTCTTGTTTCAATTGTATCTCGGAATTTTACGTAAAATTAGTTTTTTGCAATAATATTTTTTTTTTTTGACCTATCTTGAATTTAATTTAAAAGTGTTGAATTGAGTTTAGAAAAATTTAAGTATTAGTTTTTTGGTTGCTTATGGCCTAAACTTTAATACACAATATTCAAATTCAAACGCTTTCATTGACATGAATGATCGGCAAGACATTATGTGTTATTATATTATATTATTATCTTGCATTGCAATAGTAATTAAATTATTTGTATTTACCAAATAATACCTACAAATGTATTTTAATAAAATAACAATAATTAAGCTAAGATAATATGGCTTGAAATTAAGATCAGACTAAAAACACTCATTTTTTATTGTAATGATAATTCTTTTACTTTTATTCTGAAAAAGGCCTTAAATAACACCAGAACACGAAAAAAAATTAATTTGGATTGCCAAAGACCAGACTAGTCAATTCTTACGTATTTTGGATCGCTGAATCCGAAACCGGGGTCGGTTTTCAAAAGTTAGCTCTCATTTGTTTTCTAACCTCAAAAAACCATAAGTTTAAGTTTAACCTGTTGTAGTATGCATAAAAGCTGTTAAAAAAATATGAAACTCAAACTATTGTAAACTGTAAAGCATCACCTTTAATTTAAGCCCAGAAAACTTAAAAAATATTTAGTAGTTCCCGAGATATGATTTAAAACGTGTAAAGCATTTTTTCCTCAAAAGTCAAACACATCGTGACTTAACCTTAAAATTTTAGTTTTTCAGAAAAATATGCTTTAACGTTTTGACTCATATCTCGGGAACTACTGAATATTTTTTGAGTTTCTGGGCTTAAATTAAAGGTGATGCTTCACAGTTTATAATAGTTTGAGATTCATATTTTTTCAACAGCTTTTATGCATACTACAACAGGTTAAACTTAAATTTGTGGTTTTTTCAGGTTAGAAAACAAATGAGAGCTAACTTTTGAAAACCGACCCCGGTTTCGGATTCAGCGATCCAAAATACGTAAAAATTGACTAGTCTGGTCTTTGGCAATCCAAATTAATTTTTTTTTGTGTGCCGGTGTAATGTATTCAAATAAAGTAAAAGTAATTTAAGTTAATTCTAGTTTGTTGTTTTTTAATTCAAATTACAATACAAGTTTAAAATTTTGTTTGTTTTCGCTATTTCCTGCAATAAAAATAGGGGGTTGGTTTCAGACCACCCTTCCTGAGATTGTCGAAAATGTCAATTTTCGATTTTCTCTCTGTATCTCCCACTTAATAAGATCCAGAGCCTTGGCAACCAGTGGAAACATGAAAAAATGATTCCTTCACTGAGAAAAAATTTGACCTCAGCAATGAAACAAGTTTTTGGCACCTTTTTGGCTTTTGCCTTTTAGGGGGTCGGTTTGAGACCACCCTCCCCTACCTTTAAAATTCACTAGCACATTTCAGAATATTTTTTTAATTTAGGTGTATTTTTTCAACGCTGCCAAGTAGCCCAGTTACGAAAGAATCGACCATATGTGTTTTTGATGCCTGCTCCCGACCAGCAGCACTCGCTCTGCTCGAGCCGCCAAATGTCGGCAGGCATCAAACCTTTAATAGTCTCCGACAGAGACGCGCAACAATTAAAGATGTCCGCGCAATCAGGCTGTCAATTTTGTCAGCTAAAACGTTGTTAAGTTGTTTTTAATAAGTTTAAGTGAATTTTAAAACGTGCTTTCGACCGGATGTTAAGAAAAATCGTATACGCTACACGGCCAAAAAGTTCTAAAGCCCTGAAATGCGCGAAATATTGTCGCGCAATAATGGAATTTGGCACTTTCTTCCCTTGTAACGTAATATACTATTACGCCAAAAGAACATAATTTTTTTTTGTCCGACATATTGGATCCGCACATTTTTAATTTTCAAAAACTTATGCTAGATTCGTAATCAGCGACCCCGAAAACCCCCAAGTAGCCAGTTTTAAGCGAATCCGATAAGTTTTTAGTTTTGACCGCCATTTTGAATCCGCCATTTTGAACTGGAAAACCTGATGCTAAATTCGTAATCAGCGATACCGAAAATCCCCCAAGTAGCCAGTTTTAAGCGAATCCGATAACTTTTTAATTTTTTGTCCGCCATATTGAATCCGCCATTTTGAATTTTCAACAACTAACATCGGATTCGTAATCAGAGACCCCAAAAACCCCCGGGTAAGGAGTTTGAAACCAATTAAGCGTAAGGTAGTAACTTGTTAACTTGTTAACTTTAAGATCGTTTTTCTCGAAATCGTCTTTTAGCACGAAGCCCCCTTTTCACTGTCCATATATATATATATATATATATATATATATATATATATATATATATATATTAGGGTGGTCCAAAATAAGTTGATTTTCGAAAATTAAAAACGGCTATTCAGTTTCATAAACTTCAGGGTGAAACAAGGCATACCCATTTTTTTCAAATTTTTTCGTTAATATTTTCATGTGGCGACGAGCTCTTAAAGTTTTTCATCTTTCTGTCTAATTTTTGTACATTTCGCTTCTGGGCAATAATCACAGCTCCATCCTTAAAGGGTATGTGATTTATGGTTATATGATCTACGGTCGATTTTCAGTTTCACTGCAAAAGGGTTCCATTGTCCCCGTTCCGGTTTGACGTTCGTCAGTAGCAATAAGCAGGCCTATATCATTTTTCCTAATAATGATGGCTGTAAACCGACGAAAGTTCAAAAATGCTAAAATTCAATTCAACAAATTGCCCTCTTAATATTGATGTAGCTTTTTCAATTTCACAGAATCTCATGTTTAAGAAATAAATTTTCATACAGTACAAGTTAGATGTAGAACAACTTATATTTACTAGCAGAAAACTGGTCCTGAAAACTACCAATTTGGTGTTTTTTGACACTGAATAATGACTATAAAAATAAAAATTTGTAAATTTACTTTTTTGCAATACTTTATCTTAGTTCACACCTAGCAGTCTGTAGCTCGAAATAAAATTACGACATCAATAAACTAATAAAAAGTGCAGTCAAAAATAATTTGCTATTTTTACGTGTTAACTTCTATAAGAAGAGAAAAAACTCGTCGCCACATGAAAATATTAATAAAAAAATTTGAAAAAAATGGATATGCCTTGTTTAACCCTGAAGTTTATGAAACTGAATAGCCGTTTTTAATTTTCGAAAATCGACTTTTTTTGGACCACCCTATATATATATATATATATATATATATATATATATATATATATATATATAATATTTATTTCTAAAGCCCACCTTAATAATAAACACTTCTGTCCATCGAATAAACCTGCTGGTTCCTACATAGTCAATACCATTATGAACTCTAATCGACGGTATTCCATCCATAGGTTTGCCATCAATTGGACTTTTTACACTAAAAACAAATCAAAACATTTTATATGAAAATCGAATATAAATTACAATGAAATTCAACTTTTAAACTTTGAACTTAATATACCCTAAATTGAATAGAACATCATTTTCGACCCATTTAATATTAACAACTTCGTCAGGTTCAGGAGCACCTTGCCGACCGCAGCCTATCGTAAATTCCTGCATATTTTTAAGAGCAGCTTTTAAGGCTTCCAGCTTTTCTGGCATAATTTGTACCATTAACCCGTCTTCGACAATACTTGTCTTGGCAGAAAGACCCACAGAGGATTTCAGTGCTCCATTAATAACAATAAAACTCGCTCCAGTTACTACAAGTATAATAGAAACAATTTTAATATTTAAAATCAATTAAAATAAACGAATACAATAAAAGAATATCATTAATGTTATTATTGGTATCTACCTTTTCTAGGTTTAATTTGGATGTTTATAGCTTGGGTTTGATAACTACTTTCCTCTTCTGAATTAGTTTGTATGCAAACTAAATGTGAATCTGCTTCAGGACTGAAATTCGCTGCAAATGCTAAAACGTGATCATTAGAATTGTTCAAACCTTTAATAACTTGATCGTAACGATTTTTGGGAAATCTGACAAACGTTGTTGTGTCCTGCATATGTATCGTCAAACCACGTACAGTTGGCAATGTGTAGGCAAAATTTCTAAAATCTGCGAGAACTTTCATGACCGTTTGTCCGATTTCAAAGTAAACGGCTTCTCTAAAACGAACAGAGACTAAAGGACAAGGATAGTATCGATACTCAGCACCCAGACGTAAAACAAGTCGAAGTGGAAATACTTTAGCCCAGGGGGTTTCCCACCTACAAATAATAAAATTTGAAGTTCGATTTTAATTTTTGAAATTGTATTTTGCCTTAAAATTATAATAAATTACTTACCTATGAACGAGTAAACCAACAAGAAACGGAGATAGAGGAAGAACAATTTTTTGCAAACACTGAAGAGTTTGACGAATAAAAAGAAATCCTGCATGTTCTCGAGATCCTAAAAAATTACCGTTTTGATGTATCGACACACCGTTCTCAGTTATAGTGTTTCCTGGAAAAATAAATTATTGTTTAGTCATCGTTAACAATATACTAACGTATTGATTTAGTAAAACAAAAAAGCAATTTTTATTTTCATATTACGCTGTGTTGCAAAAAATAAACGTAAAATGACTTATTATTGAACCTAGGGGAAGTTGTGGGTAATAAAACACTAAAAAAATGGTATATCAACGGTTTAGAGTGTAAACCTGCTAAATCCCATTCTAGTGATTTTTTGTCTTCGTGGATATATTAAAATTCTGAAACATCCTCAATACTTCGTTTGAGAATCAGTTAGTACATTGTGTATCAAAGGGGCAGAATAAAACTTTTTTTGACGAGTAAATTTGTCGGTTTCGCGAATTTTGATTCCATTCTGCTTTGGGCAATTTTAATAGTACAAAATTATGATTTAATTTAATTATATATTATTGAAGAATTGGACAATTACAGAAATCTGAAAAGTGCGTTATACTAATGTCTTCTCAATGTTTTTAAAATAATTTTGTAGGGCGACCACTTTAAATACAACTGTTTTAGATATTAATAAATAGAAATTGATAAGAGAAATCGAATTTATAATTAATAAAAAAAAATTTTGTTCTTGAAAGTTTTTGTAGAAATTTTTGTTTTTGGAGAACTATCCTTATAAGTAGTAAACAGAATTTATACCTTCCATATTTACAGTTAATTTTAAAAAAGACGATAAAAGGAACTTACTAACAATATGGATTCTAGAAAGGTCTGCTTATAATTTCAAGATTTTAGGAATAATTTTGTATTAAAAACCATTGAAAGTTACTAGAAGTTAATAGAAATTAATAAAAATTAGTTTAAAATCATCCATGTATCATACATGAAAATACTCAACTATACTATAAGAGATTTAATTGAAAATTACCTTTTGTTGCTTCAATATAAATCTGATTGATATGTATGAGAACGTCCTTTGGGATTTGTGTTTCATCAGGAAGGGTTTCTATTAAAAAAATAACTTCATCCTGCCCAACACAGGCAAGACCCTTTGAAGTAATATTCCAACATATTCTGTTTACACAGCAATTCACTGAAACCAGAAGAAATGACATGATTCTTGATTCAAAATACAATTGTTGTATTTCTTCTGAACTACTTACAATTAATTATTTTTATGTACGCGTAGAGATTTCGATTAATGGCAAACATCACAGCAGGCTCACATTCATTTCGTAAACTATTGAGTAAACTGTTCATGTCCAAAACATCATTATATGTTATTTCTGAAGAAAAAAATTTAATTATGTATTTAACATATAAAATAAAAAAATCTATTTACAGTCTAAAAAATGATTTTTCTTACGTCCTTTATGTATATTAACTGTTGGTGGTAATGCATTAGCATCATGAGGAATGTAGCTATTTGTATTTGAATCAAGAGGTGGAAGATTCTGTTTCTTGGCAATATTGGAAGAAGACGGAAATCCTGAGGCTGCGATGCGTTTACTTCCAATCTTTCTCGATGATGGTTTCAGATCCCAGGATGTATCTAGCTCTGTTAGGTCACAGCCAGGCCTTATTCCTGTGTTTTAGTGAGATGTGTGTGAAAACAAAACAAACGGGAAGGGCAAATTTGGAACACACATTTATGTTCCAGGAATAAAATAAAAAGAGAAATGTTTTTGATAAAAGTGGTTTTAAAAAATTAATAAAACAAAAAATAAGGAACTTAAGGAATGTATTTAAAAAATATTAAAGAAAAATACTCCAGAAATAGAGTGTAGTGATTTAAGAATAAAGTGTATACACATGGTGAGTTGTTTTTTAAAAGAATATAATGTACATTATGTTATTTTAAAAGTAAGTGGTTCTCCGTGTCCATACTTCGTTTAAGAGTCTTAATCATGTTTATGAGACAAGTGCAGTTACTTCTAATTATTACCAGCATTCTAGTAAGTTTTTACCACTGCACTAATACAAAAGTTTTTAAAAGAAAGAAAACTATTCATCAAAAATTTAATTTGCAGGTCGAATTAGAGACGCTTATTTTGGGATAAAATCCAAAAATAATGTGCTTGTATCTTAAATTTATCTTATATAAGTTTCAATCACACGTAGAACCTACATTTAAGCTTTCTGGCTGTCTAAAAGTTAATACGTTCAACTCAATGTGCTGCAAATAAATATTAAATTCTATTTTTCTTAATGTATCTACACGAAAAGAAATCTGATAGTATTATACCATTGGACGGCCCATAGACTTATTCTATTGGATGCCACCACTGATTTTCAGGCCAGAGTCATATGAGCCGCTCGCTCAAAGAACCACCTAAGTCGACTTAAGTGGTTTTTTCAAATTCGTTTATCTAGGCAGTTTACAACATATATAGAATAAATCTGTTAAGTTTCCAAAGTTTTCAACCATTATTTATAATTTGATGAAGAGTTTAAGTGCGCGAGAACGATCAAAAGCGCGTCTGCAAGTACTACGTCCAGGCTAGCAGCGCACATTATGACCAAAGTCACTATTTTTGGACAAAAATCTGCCGATAACTCAAAAATGAACCGATTTTAGTATTTCTTTTTAAATACTCATAAATGTTTGTACTACAACGTTTAACAGACAATTTTTAAATTTTTTAAACAATTTTAGCTAACAAATAAAGAACTTCAAAAGTTTTCTTTACTTAGATTTCATTTCTTTTGTGAAATTAACTAATTACTATTGGCCTAGAGTTACAATATAGTTTAAAATGTTTGCGAACAATTTTTAAGTTGTTTAAACAATTATAGTTTAAATAAATAACTTTGAAAATTTTATTAACTTAGATCACCTAGTAATTCTAGGTCAATTATAGTAATTAATTAGTTTTAAAAAAGAAACGGAATCAAAGTAAGGAAAACTTTTGAAGTCCTTTATTTGTTAATTAAGATTGTTTAAACAAATTAAAAATTGTTTGCATACATTTTCTTCTGTATTTTAATTCTAGGCCAATAGTAATTAATTCATTTCACAAAAGAAACGAAATCTAAGTAAGGAAAACTTGAAGTTCTCTATTTGTTAATTAAGATTGTTTAAACAATTTAAAAATTGTTTGTATATATTTTCTTTTGTATTTTAGTTCTAAGCCAATAGTAACTAATTAATTTCACAAAAGAAATAAAATGAAAGTAAGCAAAACTTTAGAAGTTATTTATTTAACTAAAATTGTTTAAACAATTTAAAAATTGTTAGTAAACATTTTTTTCTCTATTGTAATTCTAGGACAATAGTAATTAATTAATTTCACAAATGAAACGAAACGAAAGAATGCGAAACATTGAAGTTATTTATTTGTTAACTAAGATTGTTTAAACAAATTAAAAATCGTTGGTTAGTACCTAGAACAATTTAAAAATATTTTAGACAAATTTTGTGTGTAAAATATATAATTTAATTTTGTGTTTTAAAATACTGAATTATCTTATTTATTGACCCTTTTTTTTAAAATTGTGTTTATACTTTTGTTGGCTTGAAGGTCATAAAGAATTGACAAAGTGATGTATTGCAGGCCCGGCAAATAAGGTGGGTACGGTGGGTACTACTACCCACCCGGAATCAGACATCACTTTTTATTAACATAGCCTGTTTTCTATATTCCTAAAATTTCTTTACTCATATAAACTTTTTTAAATCCCCTTCCTCTCCTCCAAGTCAACTACCCACCCGGATTGAATATGATTCGCCGGGCCTGATGTATTGTCAGACGTTTCAGGTACGAATGTGTCCCTTCTTCAGTGATTTATTGAAAATTCTGTTAAAAAATACATAATT
This sequence comes from Ganaspis brasiliensis, assembly GCA_037103525.1. NCBI lineage: Eukaryota > Metazoa > Arthropoda > Insecta > Hymenoptera > Figitidae > Ganaspis > Ganaspis brasiliensis. The sequence goes on along the minus strand of JAZKLR010000074.1, from coordinate 3,143,003 downwards.
GTAATTGGCATTGTATACTAGAGAAATGTACTAAACATTGTAAACGCATTTGCAAAATTACATATATTTTAATTCAGTATAATTATTCTATTAAAAATCACATTAAAAAGTTACTTCAAATGTTTAGGGGCCGTCGATAAATTACGTAAGAAATTTTTTTGGGCATTTAACCCCCCCCCCCGGCCCCCATGTACGATTTTCTACATACATTAGCGCCATTTTTTCTATTGGTCGTAAGATTTGCTGGACCCCCCACCCCCTAAAAGTCTTACGTAATTTATGGATGGCCACTTAGTACATTTCTCTAGTATACAATGCCAATTACAATTATGTATTGTTTAACAGAATTTTTAATAAATCACTGAAGAAGGGACACATTTGTACCCGAAAAGTCTGACAATACATCACTTTGTCAATTCTTTATGACCTTCAAGTCAACAAAAGTATAAACACAATTTATTTTGTGTATTTTAGCAAAATAGTTATTTTTGTTTTGTTTTTTATAGTTCGCCGGAAAAACCACTTAAAAGCTTTGTTATAAATAAATGTTTTTAAAATAGTTAGAATTATTTTATTCAACTTTTTTTGTCAAAACTTGTGATTCGATAATGCATCATCAGTTTTAAAAAAATTTCAAGGTAATAATTATGTAAATTATACATGTAATTTATTTTTACATGTTTAATTTAAGTTTTTTGTCCAAAACCTAAGTCGACTTAGGTGGTTCTTTGAGCAAATGGCTCATGTGATTAGTCCATCGCTGTATAGGATTATTTTATGACTCTGGCGTGAAAATCAATCGTGGCGTCCGATAGAATAAGTCTATGGGCAGGGCCAATGGTATAATACTACACTTAAAGTCCTATCGGTGGAACACTCTTTACTTAGTTCGCCGAAGTTTGTTGACGAAGTGGGATGGAGGGAGAAGCGGAGACTCTGAAGCGACGAATCTAATGCTTTAAACTCTCAAATCGATCCGTGGGGTTCCATTCCCGATCAACCACACCGATGGGACTTTGAGTGTATCAGATTTCTTTCCATGCACCACACGAAATTTTCAGGAACCTATTGAAAATTTAAGACAGCGCTTCACAGCGCTTCGGACTTGTAGTTATAAGGCGGAGATTCACATTTTTCATGGACAGTTTTATTATTTTTATCTATTTTTTTTCAGAATAAGTTTAGGAAATAAAAAAATGCATCTATGCACTTGTTTGTGTAGGAATCGACCACCAATGATGCTTAAAAAGCGTGTCAAGGAAGCAGAACCTTCGCCTCTGTTACAGGAACATATTATCAAACCCGTGCACGGACAATTCTACAATCTCATAAATAAAATGGGATTGTCTGTGGGTTTGTCATTTGCTTTCCTCAAAACAGCTGGTTTGAAATCGGAAACTAGAGGATTTTTATTTGCATGACAGGATGGAGTAATTAATACTCTGGAGTACCGCAGTAGAGTGATGCGTATACCTGTTGACAATGCCAACTGCCGTGCATTCTAAGTGCGTGCTTAAAGTATGCATGTTATAGATATATGTATAAATAGACACAATGCTGCGTTTGAGGTATTGTACTAACATCTTCAACACAAGTATGGTATAGATGAAGAACCCATCTTGCCGTATGTTAAAGGGAATGAGCAGTCCGTTGTGCAAAATAATCAGTGTAAGATGTACAGGAATTTTTCTTTTCTCACCACTCGTCGTGTAATGGAGTTTTTGATTCCCAATGAGGGCAATATCACTCAAAAGAAGGATGAGAAACGGACAAAGTATTAAGAGCTTCTGTTTGGATTGAGTAAATTATATGCAAGCTACAAGGTCCGATTATTTGTTCTTATACTCGGTTGTTTGGAAGGGATGCGAGCTTAATTTGTGAGCCAATTAAAGAAGATCCCCAGCTGTAAGTGTTTTATGATTTTTATGATCTTGGAGTACAATATCAGGCTTAGTAGCTCTGATACCATGAGTTGTAGTAAAGAAAAATTCCAGTAGATCTTACACTGTTTATTTTCCACAACGGATTCCTGATCCCCTTGGGCATACGGTAAGATGGGTTCCTTATCAATAGCATACGGGTGTCGAAGGTGATAATACAGCACCTTAAGAGCAGCATTGTGTCTTTCTACATACCTGTAACATGCATACTTCGGACACGCACTTAGAATGTGACCAAGTGTTTTCGGGTATTGCTTACTTGCTCGACAGTTGTTATTGTCGACAGGTATATGCATCACACGACTGCGGTACACCAGAGTATTAATTACACCATCCTGACAAGCGAACAAAAATCCCTCAGTCTCCGATCTCAAGCCAGCAGATTTAAGGAAAGCAAAAGTAAAGCCTTGAGAAAATCCTATTTCACTTATGAGATTATAGAACTACCCGTGAACAGGTTTGCTTTTATGTTCCTGTAACAAAAGCGCTTGTTCTGCCTCCTTGACACACTTTTTAAGCATCAATGGTGTTAACGACGCTAACCCGTGCTCCATATCACTGGTTTCAAATGGGAGACTAAGTTCATTTGCAGCTCTTTCTGCCGCACGATATAAAAACGCCCCAACATTTGCAATTTCATTATGGTGGACAAATTGCATAAAGGGATCTCTACTGTTCATCACTGAGCATGCTGCAGCCAGTACAATTCTTCGATGAAGACACTCTAAATTTAATAGACCTCTTCCTCCCCGGTCTCGTGGAAGGAAAATTCGTTGCACGGAAGACCTTGGATGATGACTACGATGGATTGACATCATCTTGCGGGTTTCTCTATCTAGTATTTTTAACTCATTCACATTCCACTTAACAGCTCCAAAGGTATAGAGAAGTAAAGGAATGGCTAATGTATTTGTGGCCTGTACTTTGTTCTTCCCAGACAATTTAGAAGACCAAATTTTTCTGAGAAGCCCACGTTACTTTGTTTGGAGTTGATCTTTAAGCCCACACACATCTTGAGTCTCCGACTGTGGAATTCCAAGATATGTGAAAGTCTCTCCACCACCAAGATGTTGAATGGTGTTGCCACCAATGAGTTGAATGTCCTCAGAGTCCCTCAGAATTTCAGATGTTTCATTTCTTCCTTTAATCAGATGGATGACGGCACATTTATCCAATCCAAAATCCATTCCTACGGCTCTGGAATACTCGGCCACTGCAAACACAAAAATTCTAAGAGCATCCTTACTGGATGCATAGAGCTTAAGATCGTCCATATAGAAAAGATGGTTGATCTTATAGACTCTGTTTCTTGGTTTGCCACACATGTATCCAGAGTGTTTTTCTCGAAGTGCAATAGACAAAGGTAAGCGGGAAATACAAAAAAGAAGAGGACTAAGGAAATCGCCTTGAAAAACTCCTTTTCTAAACGAGATGATGTTAGTCATCACCTGCTGTTTGTTAGATGTTATAACAAACCTTGTCCTCCACTTAAGGATTAGATCTTTTAAGCATCTCACGATGTTCGGATGTACCTTCAAACATTCAAGAAGCTTGATGATCAGCTCGTGACTCGTGGAGTCGAATGCTTGGCGGTAATCAATCCAAGCCATTGACAGGTTATGTCGATAAAATATCGAATCTTGAGTAACACGCCTATCTATTAATAGGTTCTCCCTACAACCTGACAGGCCTCTCTTACATCCTCGTTGTTCACCTACAGCACTCCAGACTGGTTTTATAGATGACAATATCCTCTCCTTGAGGACCCCAGTAAATAGCTTGTAGCAGGTGTTAAGACAAGCAATTGGTCTGTAATTTTTTGGATTGGATAAATCTCCTGATTTTGGTAGAAGTACCGTTCGTCCTTCCACCAACTACTGTGGTATTGGATGTTCCCCGTTGAGGTAGGTAGTGAATATACGGGACCAATGTTGGTGAGTTGAAGTAAACTTCTTCCACCATAGATTATTAATCTTATCTGTCCCGGGTGCTGAAAAGTTCTTAGTTTTAGCTACTGCATTTCTTACCTCCTCTTCAGTAATTGGTGGATATATCTTTGCAAGTTGGTCAAGCCCCTGTCTGACACAGAAGCTGCGTTGGTGTTTCACACAAAATTTGTGTGTTCTCTGAGGGGTCTTCCAGGTCTTGGAGAAGAGCTTCATATCCCCTTTTTCTCAGAGAGGATACCTGATCTCTTAAGTACTGAGGCGTCATTTCCGCGTATTGGGGGTGCATATTGACCCATCGCGCATGTAACCTCAGCATGTATCCTCTTCTGTTAGGGGAACTATTTTGCCAACACAACAAAATGTCCCTCCGAAGTTGGTCCGTCCATTTTAACGTTAATCGAGTTTGTCCCTGGTCGTTGCTTAGTCGTCGCATGGGTTCTATCCTATTGCCACGCTCAACTGAACCCTGATCTCCATCCGAGAGAGACCTATTGTGCGTGGCACTGCGCGTTACAGTCGTCGTAACCGCAAATACTCTGTGTGGGAGATTATCCCAACACAGAGTGGACAATTACATCGGGTGCCCACCCCTATCTGACTTTTGGTCCGCTTCGGGTATTTTAATTTCCTCGGTACCTCCCATATCTGAGAGACCTTCCCCTATCCGACACCTGGGGAGGCGCCCGATTGGGGTGTCAAAAACCCCATCTCAAATGCCATTCAAGTACTTGACCCAGTCGGCTCAGAAATTCTGTGATATCCAGTAAAGGGTATCCCAATTCCCTTACCAACCCGATCAAATACCTATACGATGTTCTGTAATGGTCATCTTAGTACTGAGCCAAGTAGGATAGTATCTTAAAGCTGCTTGGTAACGGAGGCACCAAGCAACCCATTTCGGGAGTTTTGTTATTATTGTTTTTATTAGTATTAATTTTATGTTACAATTTGGGTGTGCACCATTAAACAATTTTTTATTATTATTTATTTTATAACAATTTTATATAAACGCCACTACTTTGAGGAGGACAAAAATTTACTGCGCAGTCGTAGGTGCTGTAAAATACGTCTGCGTGTATCCTTTGACATTTCATTTTTGAGTCGCACAGTGGTCGAAATAGCGAAAAAGCTGCACTGAGAAAAATATATTGCTATTATTGCACCAAGGACTGTTACTACTTTTACAAGGTATAATTTAATGCAGAAATCGTACAAAACTGGAGACACTCTTACACGAAATCGTGAGTTTAATGCATATTAATGCTTCGTGTGAGAATAGTAACTTTATATTACTAATTAATCTCCAAGTTTTTACACCAAATGCAACACAAATGTGCCAAAAATGCTCCTCACCTTTTTATCCAGCGTTGCAAGGAATCGGTGTAATTTCTACATGGTTTTTTTGCCACTTAGTCTTAAAACGATGTGCGCAGGCGCGGTCCCTTTAAACGAACAACGATACAACTGAAATTCGCCGCGCATGCGCATATAAATTCTAATCATGTTTGCTAGAAACTCATGCCAAAATCTCACCGATTTTTTACAATTTTTTCACTGAAAGCTAGAGAGCGTTTTCGGCAAGACTTGTGAGAAGAGTCCGCACATGTTTTCTTACTATTAGTGCACTGAAACTTTTCATGAGCTTTAAGCACGTTTTTGAGCAAGAAAGGCAAAGTGTATGTGTTGCAAAATGCGAACGGTACGTATTCATGCGTTATTCGCAATAGATTTTTCTCAGTGTGGTCAAAAGCCAAAAATGCATTAAAAATTCCTAATACTGAATTTTCTTAAAACTTGGGATTTTACAATTTTTGGGTTGCAGATTGCAAATTATTTATAAATTTACGATTTTTAAAATGGCTGATACAATATGGCGGCTTCTTTTTTAAAAAATGTTGGATTTATTAAAAAATTGGTATTTAGTGGTTTTTAAGGTTGCTATTATTGAGGAACGTGTGAAATAATCAAAAAATTGTATTCAATAAACTATATAAAAGAACTAAAAAAAGCATGTTAGAGAGTACAGCTTATTTACGCGCCAGTCTTATTTAAGATTTATATTAATTAGTTAATCTGCAATCCAAAAAATGTTGAAATACCAAGTTTCAAGCAAATCTAGCATTTTTTTAAAAAAAAGCTGTCCGTCATATTTGACCTGACATTTTTAATTTTGGAAATCTGACGCCAGATTCGTTATCAGAAACCCAAAAAATCTTTATGCACTTACTATTAAGAATTTTTAATGCATTTTGGGGGTTTGAATATTTTTTTGCTACTTCGACCACTACTGTGAGTCGTCGCAAAAAACGACAAGCGTAATAATGACACACATGCCTGTCATCATTTTCATGTCACACTTTTCTATATGGGTTTCCACGCTCTAACTCTATGCAACAAATTTCCTGCAATCTCCAATAAATAGACGATTTTAGACGAAAACGATCATTTGATTAAAAGGTTAAAGTATTCTTTCGATGAAATTAAAAAGCACAGATTGTTTTCGAACTTCACGGAGAAAAAAAACTAGCTTTTTTATCATGAAATCGTCTATTACTTTTAAAGCAGTCGTCTCCCTACTGTAAAAACGTGTGTGAGATCTGTCGTAAGAAGGTAGGTATGTACTTACATGTGTACATGTGATCTCAGGTGACACAGCCGAGATCTCGTATAAGATCTTATGTGAGAACGTAGGTACGAACGCATGTAAGTTTCTATATTAAGTTCTGTCATGCGCCGCGTATAATGTTACTCAATATGAAATTGAAACAGCGTTCTTATATGAGTTCGTATATGAGTTCATATGTAAAAACGTATGTGAGTTGATATGTAAGAAAGTATGCAATATCGTGTCGGTTATTCAACGAAAATTTACTTCTTACATATTTTAAGCAAAAATTCATGTACGAACACACGTGAAAACTCACATGAGAACTCATCTGCGTAAGCATTTACGAACTCATGTGCGAACTCATACATAAATTTCTCAGGAAAGACATGACTAAGATTTTGTAAAGTTGTTTCTATAACTACGGTGGCCGAGGGGCTTAAGGCGTTCTTAGGCTCAGGTAAGATGGCCTCGAATCCCGTATAACGAGAAATTCGGGACTCTCAATTCTCCCTGTTACGAGGGAAACGTGGCTAGAGGGATCTTTCCACTTTCGATACGTAAGTAAGCGCACGTTGTGAGCAACAGAAAAGTTAAAATATTTTTAAATTTTGTGCTAAATTGTTAAGCACTACATTTACTTTTTATATATTGTATTTGTTTGATATTTAAAAATCTTATAAAAAATTATAGGTTGTAAAAAATGAGTTTATAAGTCTGAATTTAAAAGAGAATTAACAAAAATATATGTATATTTCATAAATATTAATCTAAAAAAAATATACTTAACCAAATTATATTTAACATGTGATAAATGTTAATATGATCAAGTTTCAATATTTCTTAAGATCTAAAATACGATTTAAAAAATGTTAATATTCAATTATATTTTCAAATTGCAGTTTAAAAAGAAATGGTAATATATATTATATTCTAAAGATTTGTTTTTTTTTTTTCATTATTTAATGTATAAAGCTTAATTATGCCAAGAAAAGTCGATTTAAAATTGATCTACAAACTGACAATTATTTTCGTCATATTTAACAGCATATTTTTTATAAAAATATTTAATAGAAACTTGGATACTTAGGTGAATTGAAAATCAATACATTAACTATTCTTATCCAGAAAGAATGACTTAAAAAAATTATTTTAATTATTACAAAATTCAATTTCGAAATTGTAAATTCATAAAAAATACCTTATTTCAACACATCATATTTTTTTTCTGAAAGCTTTAAAAAATTCAAATTTTGCACGTATTTAAGTTTGTACAAAATATACACTATATTCAAATTTATTTACAAAGGAATTTTTCTTAATTTTTGAAATATTTAAGTTTAAAGTTCATTGCAAAAGAGGTCAAAATGTGTTAAAACATAAATGGTATTTTTACTGTATTTAGAATTTTGAAATTGAATTTTATAATAATTAAAATAATTTTTTTAATTCATTCTTCCTGGATAAGAAAACTTAATGTATTGATTCTCAATCCACGTTAGTATCTAAGTTTTCTATTAAATATTTTTATGAAAAATATGCTGTTAAGGGGGGACCCTCATTTAGGCGGTCGAAAAATGCGTCATTTTTGGGATTTTTTTTCTCGGGTTAAATAACTTCAAACATTTTGTAATTTTTAGGGTACTTTAATACATATATTGACCATCTATAAACTTGTGACCGAAAGATTAAACCCTTTTTAATGTCCAAATAATAACCGCGTTCATGACACCTCATTTTTCTTGTGTACATTCTCGGGTTCGGAATTTTTTTCTGAAACAAAAAAACCAATTTTTTTTTTAAACTTTAGGATCATACCTGAAAAAGTATGAAATTTTTTTTTTTTTTTTCAAAAAACACTTAATGCCACATCGAAGACAATTTAATCTTTAAAATGAGCTATGGTAAAGCCCGATTGGTTCAATAATGCGTTCTCAATCGTGTACACAAAATCAAAAAAAGGTGTTTCGAGAAAAATGCGTTAGTTTTGCATTCATAAAGATACCACATAATTGCAACTTACGACTGTTTCACGCCAATAAGCGATTTCAGCTCCATAAAGTTGATCTTCCGCTACTATTGACAAACAATAGACTCTCCGAACTTAGGTAAGAATTTCCCTCGACAACGTAGGAATGAAAGAGACAGACCGACGGTGGCTAGAGCCGTGCAATCATGCCACCCGACGCGTCCTGCTAAAAATTTTGTAACTCCGTCAATAATACAGATATCGACTTGAAATTTGGAAGGAATATTCTTGAATAGATATAGAATCGATTAAAATTATTTTCAAAAAATCGATTTTTTTGACTCGATAAATGAGGTTCCCCCTTAAATATGAAAAAAATTTACAGTTTTTAGATCCATTTTAAATCGATTTTTCTTATTATAACTAAGCTTTATACACAAAATAAATTGTTAAAAACAAATCTTTAGAATATAAATTACCATTCCTTTTTAACAAAATTTTATTTAAGCCTACCCGGTAAGAAGCCTTGAAAAGAAAAGAATTAAGTTTATTTCACATTTACTCAAAATCGCAATGATTTCTCTTCTATTAAATACTTGAATTTCCCTCAAATACTTACTTCTAGAAATAGAAAAGAATATTTTTGAAATTGATTCTGCTTTCTTCTAAAAAGATTTTCAATTTCATGCAGCAGAATATAATTAAAATGTTTTTAATTCCAGAAATTTCTTCTGTTCTGTAAAACAATATAGGCATTCATGATTTTTCTATCCCCAATAGTTTTTTCTGGAATAGAGTCTCCAAAATGTTTAATTCCGTAATAGAGAATAAAGTTGAAATTTTTCCTTTCCCTGGCAATTCTTTCACAGTTTCAATTCAAAAGGTTAATTTATTTTTATACAGTCAAACTTCTACTTAACGGAAAACAATTTGACGTTTCCGTTAAGTAGAAGGTCATTAAAATGTTATTAGTGAGTGAACGTTCAGGGATGTAACAACCATTTTAAATCACAGGATCTTTAAATATGAAATCAAAATTATAATAATTATTAAATAATAATTTATTTATTAATTTGGGCTGCAATAAAAAATAAAAATGTATCTAACATTTTTAATATTTTAAAGAAAAATTTCGGTGAATTTTTTCATTTCTTAAAACATTTCCTTATTTGTAAACGCTTTTTTATTTTTCTTCTTTTTAAAATTATTTTTGTAAAAAAAATTAAAAATACTGTAATTTCAGGTAAAGCTTTAAACTCAATTCCTAATTTAAATAAAAGAAATCGTTTTCTCGGTACGATTGAAATATATATCTTGCTCTATATCTTTTAACACTTCACTTTTTTCTTTAAATGTTAAAAATTTTCTCATCATTTTTGGAGACATAATAACTTCTGCTCAAAACTAAGTGACACTTAAACTTTTCGGCCCTGAATTTGATGGTACGCACACAGTCATAACTCTCACCGATATACTCCCTTCTACGCTTCCCTAATGAGTTTTCGTTAAGTAGAAGTCCGTTAAGTAGAAGTTTCACTGTATATTCCAGTCACGAGTAGCTCAGTGGTTAGTTTCATAAACTTGTCACATAAAAACTTGGGATCGATTCTTATATTTATTGAAATTTTTTCAAAAACTGAATTACAAGGAATAGAATTCTGTTATATTTAATTCATAATGCAAAAGCGTAAAATGAAGGGAAATTCAAGTATTAAATAGAATTAATAAAATTAATTCTAGGTTATTCCAGCCTTCTTACCGGGTATATTTATTATTTATAAAAAGTTTTAAATACGGACTAAAGACGCCATTTTAACCTTACTCTGTCGTCTTTAATTACAATTTTTGAATAACTAAAAAAGTATTTAACAAAATATTCATTAAAAATTAATTCTACGGTGTTTAATAATGATTTATATATAAAATAAATTTATTTTTGAGATATGCCAGCAACACCTAGACTAAAGTAAGTGAAATCGCCCAAATAGGTTTTAAATTTTTATATATTTTTGTTATTATTAAATAATTATTTGTTAAGTTTTATATTATTCAAAGTTTTTTTTATTATAAAAATCAAAATCTAAAATTTACAAGAATCATGTTCTTTATAAATTCAAAAGAAGCATTTTTTGACTTTTTTTTATTTACCTTAATCGAAATAGATTTTCAACATTTTTAATATTTTTGTTATTTATAAAGTTTTCCATTATTTAAAGTTTTTTTTTACTATAAAAATCAAAGTACACAATTTAGAAGAATTATGTTCTTTATATATGAAAAATTGAAGTTAATTATAATATAAACTTAAATTCAATTTTTTTTTCAAATTTTCGCGCGTTTTATAGTGGGTAGTGGGGATGACTGAGGGGACATTTTTTCGTTAAGCGGAGAATATGAGGGCTCGTTAACGAGAGTTTTCGTTACATAAAAGATCGCTTTGCGGAGGTTTGAGCACATGAGTTCGTACGTGTGGACGCACATGAGTTCGTACATGCGTACGCAGATGACTTCATACATGTGTCCGCACATGAGTTCTCACGTATGTTCGTGCGTAACTTTTTACTTGAAATATTTAATAAGTAAATTTTCGTTGAATAACCGACACGATATTGCATACTTTCTTACATACGAACTCATATAAGAACGCTGTTTCAATTTCATATTGAGTAACATTATACACGGCGCATGACGGAACTTAATATACGAACTTACATGCGTTCGTCCCTACGTACTCACATAAGGTCTTATACGAGATTTCGGCTGTGTCACCTGAGATCTTATACAGTCAAACTTCTACTTAACGGAAAGCAATTTGACGTTTCCGTTAAGTAGAAGGTCATTAAAATGTTATTAGTGAGTGAACGTTCAGGGATAACAACCATTTTAAATCACAGGATCTTTAAATATGAAATGAAAATTATAATAATATAATTTTATATTATTATTATTATATTATTATTATATATATCTTGCTCTATATCTTTTAACACTTCACTTTTTTCTTTAAATGTTAAAAATTTTCTCATCATTTTTGGCGACATAATAACTTCTGCTTAAAACTAAGTGACACTTCAACTTTTCGGCCCTGAATTTGATGGTACACACACAGTTATAACTCTCACCGATATACTCCCTTCTACGCTTCCCTTTGCAGAGTTACGAGCATTTGAAAGTTTTAGGACAAAGAGTGATTTTTGAACGAAACAGCTAACAAATTTTTTTTAAAATCACTCTAGTTTTTACAAAAAATTATATTTTTTAATTTTGTTTCCTGATTTTACTTATGTTTTAGGTGCTCTTTCTTAGCAACTTTGAAAATTTAAAAAATTTTGAAAATTAACAAAATGGCGGCCATTTTTTGAAAAATCAAAAAACTCAAATTTCTCAAAATCGTAATTTTTTATTTTTTTGAAAGTTTTTTTGTAGTTAGTAGATAACAAAAATCATTTTTTCTAATAGGTTTAATGTGCGCTAAAACACTGTGAAAGGCGCAAGAACTTTTTTGTGAAAATTATAAAAGTCCTTATTTTGACTAATACAGCGCCATATATTATTCATATAATTATTCTATTTCTTGATTTATGTTTTATGTGCTCTTTCTTAGCAATTTTGAAAATTTAAAAAATTTTGAAAATTAACAAAATGGCGGACATTTTTTGAAAAATCAAAAATCTCAAATTTCTCAAAAACGTAATTTTTTTTTTTTTGAAATTTTTTTTGTAGTTACTAGATAACAAATAAAAAATTTTCCCATAGGTTTAATGTGCCCTAAACACTGTGAAATTCTCAAGATTTTTTTTTTTTTTTTTGAAAATACAAAAAGTCATTATTTTGGCTAATGCAATGATATCTTTCAGTTGGAAAAATCACCTTGAATATTTTTTATTTGCTTTTTAAACAACTATTTTTTATTTAGAGAAATGTAATTTTTAATTCCGTTTTCTATCTAGTAAATGAAAACAAATTTTAAAGAAATAAAAATGATTGTTTTTGAGAATATTAAGTTTTTTTATTTTTGAAAAATGGACATTTTGAAAATTTTCGAAATTCTCTAACTTGTAAAGAAAAAGCATGTCAAACATATGTCAAACATTAGTCAAACATTACTAAAATAAAAAAAAATGGAATAATTTATAGCGCTAGTTTAGCCAAAATAATGCCTTTTATAATCTTCACAAAAAAAATTGCTACGCCTTCCACAGTGTTTTAGCGCACATTAAACCTATAGGAAATTTTTTTTTTGTTATCTAGTAACTACAAAAAAAATTTCAAAAAAATAAAAAATTACGTTTTTGAGAAATATGAGTTTTTTGATTTTTCAAAAAATGTCCGCCATTTTGTTAATTTAAAAAATTTTTAAAATTGCTAAGAAAGAGCACATAAAACAAAAGTAAAATCAAGAAATAGAATAATTATATGAATAATATATGGCGCTGTATTAGTCAAAATAAGGACTTTTATAATTTTCACAAAAAAAAATTCTTGCGCCTTTCACAGAGTTTTAGCGCACATTAAACCTATTGGAAAAAATTATTTTTGTTATCTACTAACTACAAAAAAAATTTCAAAAAAATAAAAAATTACTGTTTTGAGAAATTTGAGTTTTTTGATTTTTCAAAAAATGGCCGCCATTTTGTTAATTTTCAAAATTTTTTAAATTTTCAAAGTTGCTAAGAAAGAGCACCTAAAACATAAGTAAAATCAGGAAACAAAATTAAAAAATATAATTTTTTGTAAAAACTAGAGTGATTTTAAAAAAATTTGTTAGCTTTTTCGTTCAAAAATCACTCTTTGTCCTAAAACTTTCAAATGCACGTAACTCTGCGAAAAAATTTTTTTTTCTCAAAACAAAAAAATACGTGTCTCATTATTTGCCTAAAAAACAATAAAAATCATGTTAAACATGCGTTTGAATTTTGAACATATTCGACCTGTATGATTTGAAATGAAAGCAGCCATATATCGCATGAAACTTTGCGCATTCCTTAATTTTAATATTTGGATATGTTATGTACCAAGCCCGGAATCGTACAGACCGCAAAGTGTACAACGATTTTTGTACAGACCGCAATTGGTACATGGCATTTTGTACAGAGCTGGAGTTCCCGGGCTTTTTACAGAGATTTCTGTACTGAGCGAGCTCGGTACAACGTGTTTTTTACAATGTCGTTGAAATCATTCTTCGTGTACGTAGACGATTAAAAGGTTGATAATTATTGACTCTTGATCGATTCAGAAATAACGTTCTTAACTTTTTAAATGTTATAATTGTTCAGCAGAAATCAGTTGGCACCAACCAATAATGATTTTTTAAAAATTCAAGTCGTACTAGATCTTACGATTTCCGAAAGATCTGCAAATAATAAGACATTATTAAATGGGGGACAAGGTTTTGTCAAGTGTTCTTGTCTTACGAAATGCATTATTAAAAAATGTGCTTGTAAAAGAAAAAATATTTTATGCAATTCGAGGTGCCATAACTCAATGAGTTGTAAAAATAAGAAGATTATTATAACACTTAAAATTTAAAACAATAATATTCGTTGTTAATGTATGTGCGGAAAATCTGTAAAATTAAACTTTAAAAAAATTCTAGTAGACTTGACTTCTTTTTAACTACCCTGAGTAATTCAATAGGACCTTTATTATAGTTAATAAATTTATGGCTTACATATTTCAATTACACAGTCACACACAAAAAATAAACTTCCCTGGCATGGGTATGAGACCGATATTTTACTATGTATTTTGATGCGCTGAATCTGAACCCGCCAACAGAATTGATCCAGCGGGTCTGATTTTGGACCTAACCTAAAAATCAATAAAATGATACTTTTTGTTCATTAGAATCTGAACCCGATTTAATTTTAAAACATGCCTAGGGTCAATAGAAAGCTTGATTTATGACCTTTAAAACACTTTTTTTAAAATTGTTCTACGATGATTTTTAACAAAGATATGCTGTTTTTAACATTTTATATTTTTTTTTCATAATTCACTATTCACGCATTTTTAACATTTTAAAAACGCTGATGCTAAAGCTACGCTAACGTGAACTGGTTCTTCAAAACTATATCTACGCGAAGTGGAAGTGAAGTACTCTTTAAAACGAATGCTTCACTTCATTTGACGTACATTCGTTGGAATGATAATTAAAAATATATATGTTCAATTATTTATTGAACAAGAAATATTTGAAAAATATTTAAGTCTTAAATCTATTACCAAACGTCAGACTACTGCAATCAAAATTATGTTATGAAAAGTAGCGCGAAATTCAAAAATAAGAATTTAAAGATAAATTTGTTCTAAACAAAAAAATAATTTTTAACTGAGAGATTAAAATTTTTAAAGACGTCCATCTGATAAAAATTGGCTTAAAAACTTGTTTTAAAATCCAAATAATTTTTTTTTTTAATAATAAATATTCTTTTACTAGACATTAAAATTGGAGAAAGAAATCTATCTTTTTTTTTCCATTATTACTATTGGATATTAAGTAAACATTAATTTTTTAATCAGAATAACTTATGGAAATATTTTTAAAAAATTTATTTAGAATCTTTCAGTCTTTGATTTTGAAAATTTTTCAAGTTTTTAACTACAAATGAATTTTAGATATTTTTTTTAAAAATTATTAAAGTCTAATTTATTCAAATCATTCTAATTTTAATTTATTTATCATTAATTTTTAAAGTTAGATTTATAAAATTTATTGTAGATGGTTTAATAAATTTTTTTAATTTAAATTGGGAAAAACTTTTGATATCACTGCCACTGAGTAAAAAGCTATTATCAAAGGTTAATTCTTGGAATATTGTAGTGTCAAATAATTTAAAAAAAAATTTATTTACTTATTTAAAATAATTAAACAATTTATTATATTGTTTAATTTGAAAATTATAAAAAATACTCTAAAAATAATATTTTTTTAATTTATACAAAACTCATTTTTTAAAGTCTTATTTTTTTCAAAATTTTAAAAATTTAGTACCTTTTTCTGTCTGGATTTCTTGGTTTGGACTTTTTGTCCTCCAATCCATTTTTTTTTTGGTTGTATAACTCAATAATTTTATAAGAATGAAATAAAAAATAAGTTTAAAAACAATTGAAAATTCTATTAGAAAGTGATTTAAAATTGTTAAGGATTTTAAATCGAAAATTTCACTAAAGATTTAAAAAAAAAATACTAAAATTTTGAAAAAAGTAATACTTTAAAAAATGAGGATTGCAGGACAAAAAGTCTAAACCAAAAAATCCAGACGTTATGTAAAAATTTTTAAAACCAGAGTATTACAATTTTTAAAATATTTAAAAAATCTGAAAGAAGAAAAGTTGATCAGTCAAATTTTACAAAACAAAAGTCGAAAAGACATATTTTCTGAAAAAAAAGTCGAAAATAGTTTTAAAACTTCGTTCAATCCGAGCCTCGTTCTAAATAAAAATGTTAATTTAACGTTCATTACTTTTAAAATTAAACAAAAATTAAAAATACATGTTCTAAAAAAATCTGTATTGTTTTAAAAATTCGACAAAATATAAACAATACCCTATCTGTGTTAAATATAATTATTAGAAATAAATAAGCTGATCATTTATAAAGGATAGATAATAATTTTAAAGGATTTATAATTTATTAAACTGATTATTATTAATTAATATTGGATACATTTATTATTTATATCGAAATGTTAACTTAATTCCAATCAATCGAAGGAAAATACGGTAGAAAAAGATAATAAATATTTGGTATTCCGTATTCAACATATTTTATTTTACATTGACAATAAATTTGGCATAGTAAAATCAAGATGATTGTGATGACACTAGCGCCACGAGTGTCGCTTTTCAAAACTAATTCCACTTCGCGTAGGTATAGTTTTGGAAAAACGGTTCACGTTAGCGTAGGAATAGACACTCCGTTTTAAAAAATCATGTGTTAAGTAAAAAATCATCGTAGAACAATTTTTAAAAAAGCGTTTTAAAGGTCATAAATCAAGCTTTCTATTGATCCTAGGCATGTATTAAAATTAAATCGGGTTCAGATTCTACTCAACAAAAAGTGTCATTTTATTGATTTTGAGGTTAGGGTCAAAGTCAGACCCGTTGGACCAATTCTGATGGAGGATGCGGATTCAGCGCATCAAAATACATAGGAAAATATCGGTCTCATACCCAGGCCAGGGAACTTTATTTTTTTTTTGTGTGGCTGTGTTATTTGTCTTTTTTCCTTTCAACAATTATAACATTTAAAAAGTTAAGAAAGTTATTTCTAAATCAATCAAGAATTAATAATAAACAACAATTTAATCATCTGTGTACACGAAGAATGATTTCGACGACATTATACAAAACATGTTGTACCGAGCTCGCTACAGAAATATCTGTACAGAGCTCCAGCTCTGTACAAAATGCCTTATACCAAGCTCGGTCTGTGTCTAAAATTGCAGCATATAATAAAAGATCTTTCTACATAAAAAATGTAGTATATATACTGAGAAAAAATACTCTTGAATCAATAGTATATTGCTTTGGCGCATTAAGCGGTGTCTTTGCCCACGTTCAAACATATTTACAGTAGTTTTGAAAATATTACTATTAACTATTACACTATAAATTTTATAGCACATGCTTATAACTTAATAGTATTCTGATTGTTTTAACAGTAAAAATCTTCTATTTAATAGAATAATTTTGTTCTTTTCATTACAAAAATATAAAAGTCTACAGTATACTTCAATGAATCAAATGAAAATCTCGTACGTTTTAAGTTATGATTGAGTCAAAATCTAATTCAAATTTCTATTTCAGTAATGTTTTTAATGTCATTATAATTTTACACGGAAAGAAATGAATTATGTGCAGTGTCTAA
Source organism: Ganaspis brasiliensis (assembly GCA_037103525.1). NCBI lineage: Eukaryota > Metazoa > Arthropoda > Insecta > Hymenoptera > Figitidae > Ganaspis > Ganaspis brasiliensis. Next base: position 3,125,668 of record JAZKLR010000074.1, on the reverse strand, counting down.
CTGATGTTTGCCGCTGAGTCTAACAAATTAGTAACCACATCAAATTGTTTGCTGAGACAATTAACAAAGTTTGCTGTGATAAACAATTTCAGCCAAATTTTTAAAATTTACTCTCACAGCAAACTTTTTTGCCCTCACAGCGAGATATTCGCTGTCCCTACATTGTCACAGCAAACTTCTTTTATGCGTATATGATCCTTTAAGTTTTTAAAAGTTCGATAAAAGAATATACAAGTTACGCCATAATTACTGTCCGTGGATTCTATTAAATATACGTTTGATTTTAAAATATCTTCTTTTGAACGTATTCGAAGGTATCATTACTTTATTTTATAGTAGATACTATATTAAATTTAGAGTAGTATTTGTCTGAATCAATACCTGTTTTCTTCGATTTATGGAGATATTTCATGAAACCAAATGAGTCAATCCACTGACTTCGTCTGAGGGCTATTACGACCATATTTTTAAAAAATCTATTTTCAAGATATGTGAAACTCCAACATTTTATGTATTCGTAAAGCAAATTTTTTCCTTCCATTTTTTAATATATGTGACGCTTCACGAAAGAAGGGACCTAACGCGGATAAAGCAAAGTTTAAAGGATGGACGGTCAAAGAGGAAGGAGAAAAATCGAGACGCTTAACATGACCATGTTTGAAGCTTCATATTAAGAAAACTAATGCAGGCATCAAATTTTGATTTTTAAAACTCAAAAAGCAACTCAAAAACTATCAATTACCATAAAAAAAAATGAAATAAATAAAAGCCAATTTTACGGGACGATCGATCAAAGAAAATCCAAAAAATGCGATACACTAAGCATACCTAGGTTTGAAACATTATAATAAAAAATGTAATTAACATTTTTTTAAACTTGGAAATGAAAAACCAACTCAAAATTGTCTTCTAGCATAAAAAAATGATAATTGCTTTTTTCCGAGTTAGGTCCCTTCTCTCGTGGATCGTCACATATGTAAAAAATAAATGATCACGACAAGGTAGTGAAAAAATTGAAAAAACAATTTTTTATCTTGTTACATCAGCAACGTTTCGTCAGTTTGGTTTGCTGATCTCTTCAGGCTAAAATTATAACGAACTATTACACATTCAATAGTACTATAAAAAAAATTAACAGTGTTTTTTTAAAAACGTCAATATACTGTCATTTTTGATTTTTGAAAAAAAAAAAAAATTTCTTGTCATAGTTTAAAAGTTGTTAACTGTACGCCGCAGTGGCGCCCACTGGATTTCTAGCAGGGGGGGCCAGACCCGTTTCCAGGATACCACCCCACTTTCATAAACCCTAATTTTGACAAGCAAAAAAAAAAAAAAAGGTTCACATAATAAAATTATCTATACTCTCTAAATTTAATTCAGTGAAATTTCACTGATTTGTAGGATAAATTCCTACTGATTCAAAATTTAGAGAGTAATAATGAGTCAACTACTTTTTAGGGTTCCGTACACAAAGTGTTCAAACGGAACCCTTATGTTTTCACTCGTTTGTCCGTCGCCCAAAACCATTACCTCCCCCCCCCCCACCCCTAGCGGCCAAACTATTTGAGATAGAGAGTTGAAATTTGGTACACTTATGTATTTTCACGTGTAGATTACAGGAAAAATGTAGCAAACGCGGTTGAACGTGATGTTCATAGCGTTGTCAAGGAAATAACAAGATTTTTTTCAAAAAATGCATTAAAGTGCCTATTTCCCCCCCCCCCCCTTATCTCCTAAACTATTTGACTTAGAGTATTGAAATTTGGTATACCTAGGTATTTTTACGTGTAGATTACAGGAAAAATATAGCGAACGTTGCTGAACTTAATTTTCAAAAGTTATTAATGAAAAGTTGAAAAATGACAAAAAACCCCTATGCTAGAGCTCAGCGTATTTATCCTGAAAGGTTGGGAATTGGTTAAAAATGTGTAATTTTATGCAGAATTTTTTATAAAACCATAAAAATTGTGGTTTAAATTTATTATCATAACATTTTTTCCAAAAAAACTGAAATTTTACCGAAAAAAAATTTTTTTCTTCTAAACAGCTACAATATTTTATAGTTTCAGATTTTTTTTTGGTACAAAATGTTTATGTTTAAATTACTTTAAAAGTTAAAAAATAAAAAAAAATAAAAAAAAAAATTTTTTTGGCTTTAAAATTCAAAATTATATAAAAAAGCTTAGTCTATTTAATTGGAAATTTTTAATCTTATAAAAATGATTAAGTTTATACTTAAATTTCTTTAAAAATAAAAAAATTATTTTAATTTATCATTATTTAAATTATTATTCAAATAATCCAAATAATAAATTTCTAATAAATAATTAAAATAAATCGTTAAAAATAAATAATGAAAAAAAAATTTCAATCCATTTTATTATTTTATAAAAAAAAAACATAAATAATAAGAAGATTCTATATTAGAAAATACATTGTCAATGCTCATTAAGTCTCGTGTTGTATGTGTTTCATTAAGTCGTTCGTTGCGCACTTAAGGGTTTCTATAAGGGTTTCGGTCCCGAACCACGAAACCCTAAAAGCGGCCCTGACCCTTCAGCTGCAAAATTTTTGGCTTATAAAATTATATATTTTATACAAATATAGTAAAGGTACAAATTATAAACATTTGTACCAATAAAGTTTTATTTAGTGAATAATAAAAAATATTTTTAAAAATGGTTTCCTGGTGGAAAATTTTTAATTTCTAGCTCATATAGTTGAAAAAAATTAGAGTGGTACGGAACCCTTCGACTTGGTACGAGTGTAACTCGTACTTGCCCGATTTTTAAAAATGTCTTTGAATTGATCAAAAATTAAATTTATAAGTAACAGTTGTAATTTTAATTTCGTTATTCAATAAATCTATAATTTTTTTATTAAATTTTAAACAGTTTTCAATTTACAATTATTCTTAAATTTTCTAAATTACCTTGCTCCGTTGTCTAATAATCTCAACACTTTTAGAATTTGTTTTCAATTGTCAAAAATATACTCAACAATTTTCGATTTTTTTTCAATTGTTAAATATTCTCAACAATTATCGAATTTTTTTTAATATTGTCAAATATTTTCCACTTATCTCAATAACTTTCTTTAATATCAAATTATTGTCGTTATTTTATAATTATTCTTTTTAATTTTCAATTAATTCTTCAATATTTAGTAATTCCTGTCTTTTTTCAATCATAAATATTGTTCAAATACAGTCAAACTTCTACTTAACGAAAAGCAATTTGACGTTTTCGTTAAGTAGAAGGTCATTAAAATGTTATTAGTGAGTAAACGTTCAGGGATGTAACAACCATTTTAAATCACAGGATCTATAAATATAAAATCAAAATTATAATAATTATTAAAAATAAAATTCCTCGCAACACCCGCACTAATATCTTTTAACACTTCACTTTTTTCTTTAAATGTTAAAAATTTTCTCATCATTTTTGGAGACATAATAACTTCTGCTCAAAACTAAGTGACACTTAAACTTTTCGGCCCTGAATTTGATGGTACGCACACAGTCATAACTCTCACCGATATACTCCCTTCTACGCTTCTTTAATGAGTTTTCGTTAAGCAGAAGTCCGTTAAGTAGAAGTTTGACTGTATTTTAATTCAATTATTTAATTCTACGACTATTTTCTTCTATTTTCAAATCCATTCTTTTTTTTTTTTTTTTTTTATTTGCCTGAGTATACAGTCCAAAATCATATAAGATCTTTTGTATTACGGGCACAAAGATGAATACAATTAGATACAATAAGTATTAAGAAAATTCTAAAATACTATATTTAATATAACATATTTCTCGCATATTCTTCAGGTTTCAATTATTTTCTTCTATATTCAAGAATTCACAATTCAATTTTTCAATTACTTATTTTAATATTTAATTATATTTCTAATTTTTCTTTGAATTATCAATTATTTCCTTTAAATTTCATTGAAAATTTAATTTACGATTATTTTAATGAAATTTTAAATTATTTTCTTCAATTTTCAATTTTTTTTCAAATTTCAATTCTTTTCTTTAATTTTTAATTAAATTTTCAATAATCAATAATTATCGGCTTTTTTTAATTTTTAATTATATGTTTCAAATTTCAATTCGATTTTTCAGTTTTCAATTAGTTTCTTCTATATTCAATAATTCTCGCCTTTTTTCAATAAATTTTTTGAACTTGAAATTATAATCTTTAACTTTCAATTCCATTCTTCAATTTTCTGTGCTTTCCTTCAATTTCAAATTATTTGCTTCAATATTCAATAATTCTTGGCTTTATTCAATTTCATTTAAATTTGAATTAAATTGCTTAATTCCATGCATCAATTTTTAATTATTTTCTCCAGTATTCAATAATTCTCGGTTACTTTTAATTATTTTTCTATTAAAATTGTATAATTATTCATTAACTTTTTAATTACTTTTAAATTGTTTCCATTATTCTGGTCTTTTTGAATTTTTTACAATATTCAATAAATATTATCATCCCAGTAGAAAGGGGGTTATTGAGCAAGCGTTTTGGCTAGTTGAGGAAGCCGCCTGCTCAATTGTCCATCAGGACATTTAGACAATTGGGGTGGTTGCTCGATCATCCAATGCTACTCCATTTTCAATTATTTTCTGCAATTTCATATAACCCTACCCCATAACCCTACCCTATTTAATAATTTTCGTCTTCTTTAATTATTTTCTATAAAATTTCAATTCCATTCTTAATTTTTCAATTTTAAACAATTCTCGGCTTTTTCCAGTTATTGTATTCAATTATAAAAAATTGTTTTTAAATTGTAATTTAATTGTTTTATTCTACAAATAATTTCTTTAATCCTTATTTATTTTCTTTAAATTCCAATTATATGTATTTTCTTTACTATTCAAAAATTCTCGCCATTTTCCAATCATTTTTTTGGGTATCAATAAGTTTCTTTAATATTAAGTACAATTGTTCAATAATTTCGTTCAATTTTCTAACCAATTCTTCAACTTTTAATTCGGTGCTTTAGTTTTCAAATATTTTCTCTTATATTCAATAATTCTCGCCTTTTTTCAATAACTTTTTTAAGTTTTTAATTATAATCTTTACATTTCAATTAAATTTGTCAATTTTCAGTGATTTTTTTGAATTTCAAATTATTTTCTTCGATTTTCAATCCAATTATTCAATTTACAATTATTTCCCACAATTATTCCTACAATTTCCTTAATTTTTTAGTTTGAAATTATTTTAGTTTAATATTTATATGGTATTAAATAAATAACAACAGTGAAAAGATTCTGGCCCTTGGGCGGTGCGTTCATTTTGTTATTTCCAATAGGGTACTCTTTAATTTTTATAGGGACATATTATTAATGATTAAAAATATAATTATTTAATCATTTATGGTTATACTTGAATTTGAAAACCAATATTTCAAAGACATTCTAACTAAAAAACAGTTACGCGATTAAATATTAGGTTTACAATTATATTAAAATCAAATTAATCATAGTTCATATGTACGTAAGTTCATGGGGTGTTTGAATTCCGTAGTTTTCTGATTATTTTGTTACGTAAAATTTAATTTTTTATTTATATTTTTTACCATCCTCCTGACACCACCCACCCCTCGACCAGGGGGGCGGCCCCCCCCCCCTGCTCCAGCCGATTGGGCGCCACTGCCGACAACTGTCTGGTTTACTCTAATTATTCTAAACTATTTAATATAATATGTATCAAAACTTATTAGAAACATAAATCATTTTATTCTAAACGTAGAAAAGATGGATTTATTATAAAATTTCATTATTTAAAGATAATATTCTAATTTGAAAATTTTATATTTGTTAAAAGTTTCACTATTTTTTGGAGCTTATATCTTTTTTATAGAACCTTCTAAAATTTTGAGGGTTTGAATATAATTTAATATAAATTACCTGCCATTGAAGTTTGACGAACGTGATTTGCTTCGTTTAGGAAATACTACATTTTAAAATTTTGTACTCAAAAAGGATAATTTTGAAACTTGAAGATAGCATACTATTTTTAATCGTGTCATTATTGTAATACAATTTTAATTTAAAAGGAGCGATGTAAAATTGCTGTGTTTACTTTAAATTTCAAAATTAACCTTTTTGAGTACAAAATTTTTAAATTTAATAATTCCTAAACGAAGCAAAACACGTTCGTCAAACTTTAAAGGCAAGTAGATTTTATTTATATTGAATTATATTCAAAACCTTAAAATTTTAGTAGGACACACAAATAAGTTATAAGCTCCGAAAAATAGTGAAACTTTTTACAAATATAAATTTTATAAGTTAGAGTATTATCTTAAAATAATGAAATTTTATATGATTTATATTTATAATAAGTTTTGATAAATATTATACTAAATAGATTTAGAATTATAACATCCTTAAAAAAACGTGACAAATTTAAGGTTACGTAGTGAAGTCGTCAACCTTATATTTTTGATTAGTAATAAGACGAAAAGAAATATAATTTATGCCATAATAATATGCTTACTGAATGCAGAAAATGTTGGAGTTTAACAAATTTTAAAACTAGATTTTTTAAAAATATAGTCGCAACAGCCCTCAGACGAAAGTCAGTGGATTGACCCAATTATGTAGGTATTTATTGTTTTAAAGGTACTATTTCTTTGAAACAACTCAAGATTTCTTAAATCAAATCTGTAAACTTTTCTTTCACGTTTTAATATAATAATCTTTCAAATTAAAACACTATATTTGAAACTTATTAGTTTCAATTTTTCTATTTAATTAAAAATATGTACGGAATGTAATAGCGTCGAAACTGTTGATTAATATTCAAAGCCGCTACGTATTCATGTAAATTAAATGAAATTAAATCTATTACGTATTTTTTTCTCAATGTATTAAGGTGGTCCACAAAAAACGAAGTACTACGTAATTATCACGCAACCGCCTAAAATTCTTCTAAATTGAAAAAAAACTGCTTTTTAACTGAAATATTCTGATAATATAATTTTTTTTTAAATGTTATAAGTAATTTATAATTAACATTTTGTTGTCAATGCCATGTGCCAATGTTCCAACAACAATGGTTGGACAGTAGGGTGGTCCAAAACAAAAATTTTTGTTTTAAAGCTCTCACCCCCTAAGATAGTTCTATATCAAAAGAAAGTACATACCCCTGTTTTTTTTTTTTTTTGTTTGTTTGAATATTTAGAGGTTGCTCAAAGCGCTCAAAGTTTCCAAGGTATTTTAAATGGGAGAAAAAAACACTTTTTCGTAAAAATAGTACACAATCCATGAAAATGAATATTTTTTAATCAGAAAACGATGTTTCTCTTCAGGAGAGTTCAAACAATAAGACCCATTTGTTTATTTAACAATTTTTATGGGTCCCCCAAAAATACAAAAATAAAAAAAACAAGCGTTTTTTGGGGGACCCATAAAAAATAGTCAATATTAAAAAAAACTCTTCTGAAAAGAAACAGAGTTATCTGATTGAAAAATATTCATTTTCATGGATTCTGTACTATTTCTACGAAAAAATGTTTTTTTCTCATTTAAAATACATGAGAAACTTTGAGCACCCTAGGGGGTTAGGCATTTAAAAAAGAAAAATTTGTTTTCCCATGCATTTTTGGACCACCCTATTAGACATGCTGCATAGACAAAACATTTTGTTTTATGGCTTCTTAAATTAACAGCTCTGCTCATAAAAATATCGGCAGTATCATTTTGACTAAAAAGACAATTTCTTAAAGAAAACATGCGCAGTTTGAATTTTTCTTGTATATAGTGAACATTTTATAAATCAAGCAGAATTGCTTGTTAGACGTAATTTTTTGGAATCGCTAATTAGGGTTCATACATGGATTCTTAACCATTTCAAACACCTTTTTGGTGTTTGACTTATCGCGGAGCTCATCGACTCGCGTTGTCTAAAATTTTTGAAGAAATCAGAATACCTAATTGCAACTTTGATTTTTTAAAAAATGTTGACCCAACAGCGAAAAGTTCTCACCGTCGGTGTAGTGAACACCTCCGAACGCAGTGGTGGAACATTCAACAATACAGGGCCGGCGAAAGGCATGTGGAACGTGTGGAAGTTTCCCCACTCTAAATTTAAGTGGGTGGTTAGTTACACATGCTAAAAGGTTGGAAAGGAGGAGGGGGAGGAAATTCCCCACATAGAAAAAATCTGTTTCGCCGGCCCTGCAACAATATATTTTAAAAAGAAAAAATACGCTTCTGTTTGTTCTTCAATTAAGAATAATATTCTTGGAGGTAGCGTAAACGTATTTTGCTTTTTGTGGAACAACCTTACTATATAAAAAATTATATAAATGTTTTTACCGTCACTGAACATAACAGATTTCTGGCCCTCTGAACGTTGCTTAGTACTGCCTTCTCGTTTCAGGACTCCTACAGGAACCATGACCGTGGGAGGTGGAGGTAAACCACCAACTAACTGTTGCAAAGGTGGTATGGTTGAACAGTACTCCATCGGATTATTTGGATTAGGCTGTCTCCCCTATAACCATTTGTCGAATACTCCAAACTTTGGCATTTGACTATTGCAAATACACCACAATTCAGAGAAGATCAAATTCTTCGGAATAAAACTTTAACTCGTGGTAAACTTTCCATTACTATATTGTCGTCGTAGTGCAATAGAATCTACTCATTTTCAAAATTTGCCATGCAATCAATAAAAAGAGACTAGAAATTTACTGATACTACTCTTTTAATGTATTACATAAATTTTTTTCTTTAAAAAATGTATGGTTTAAGAGAATTTTTTTAACCTAACAAAAAAAAAAAAGAATTTTATATTTTGTTATAAGCTGAATGTATGCGGAAAAACGTTTTTCCGGAACTTATTTAAACAAAAATTTAACGAAAAGAAAAAAAAAACATTGTTCATGTTTTAAAACAAAATAATTTTTTAATAATTAATTTTAAAAATATATACACTTTGCAAAAAGTTTCAGGACATTTTACATTTAGTTGCGCATGGCCCAGAAATGCAAGCTTTATTTGAAATATAAATATTAAAGCAAAAAGTACAGTTACAAGTCTCAACCAGGTATCATTTTAATCACAAAAAAGGTCAACCATGTTTATTTAGAAACTATTTAATGTTATACATTAGGACTCTAATTATAAAGAAGCTATTTATCTGGAAATATAGTAGGTACTAAAACAGGACGATGAAGAAAAAGAGTTGTCAGATCGGGCCAATCTTTGCACAAAATTTAGTAATATGAGTGAGTACTTTAACCAACAAGTATGCTATAATTTTAATTAAAAATGTATAAGGCAGAGAGAATTGAAGATTTTGTTCAAGTTTGAACAGTGAATTTTTTTTTAAAAAAATCGTAACTGTAATTTTTTAAAAAGAAGCTTAATGGCTTACAGGAGACAAATTATTGTTTAAAAAAAAATATATTTTCGGAATTCTTTTTTTTTGTTCCTGTGTAAATAAATTTATTGTCATCTTTTGCATATAAGAAATCAACTTCTAAAGTAAAGTTTCTTAAATTTTTAATACAAAAATCTATAAAAATAAGCCCCTGGCAATATGTTCGAGAGGCATTTTAGAGAATATTTTTTTCTGTTGACATGATAACTTAACACAAGATCATATAGAATCAAAAATTCAAACAGATTTTATTAGTAAATAAGTTCCCCTAGATCGCAACGATTCGTTTTATTTATATTTTTTAAATTTTGAATTCTTGGGATTGTGCAGAAGTCAAATCACCGATTTTTAGGTAAAAAATTGGGTCATTTTGTATTTGTAAAATAGGATGCAATTGAAAAAGAAAATAAAAAACATTGTTGCGACTTCGTATTATAAGTACATAAAAAGTGTGCAATAGGGCTGGAAAATCGATACAGTAGTTTTTGAGTTATGATGTCAACCGACTTTAGAAATGACATTTTGAGAAAAAAGCGCTCACACAAATTAAAATAGAATTGATCTGTTGGAGCAGAATTGTGTAGTTATTAAGTATTTTTGTATAAAACAAAAAACACTAACAAATTTATTTTAAGACAAAAAAATCTTTATTGCCGACGTTTCGTCAATATTTCATTGACCTTTTCAGGCTATAATAAATATATCATTCGTTTTATAACTATTTAAATGATTTTTAACACAAGCAGCACAAAAACTATACAAGAAATAAAATTTCGTGTTATTTGTGTTAAGGTATTAGTCGCGTAAATGCTCTAACAAAACTCCCGCAATATAAAAAGAACAATAAATAAACTTTTATATCAACTCACTTGCTTCCTTGTGACCTCTTCTAATGTAATATATGTAATTTTCACGATTTTGGGTCATGTACTATAAGTTATCGTGATGTATTGCTGACACGTTTACGCCATTTTTCAATAAAACCACGTGAAAATTAAAATTTTTGAATTTTTAAATTATTGTATTTTTTATTCGGCGTGGTCAATAAAGTTAATTTTTTTTAAAGGATTTATTTTATCTCAATGTGTAACTTAGCAGTTTTATTTGAAAATCTAACGACTTGTTTTTATATAAATGAATATAAGAGACATTTTTTACAAGTATTTAGTGCTATTGCATGTAAAAGATATGAACTTTGAATTTATATTTTGCCGCATGAATCTCAGAAGTGGTCAAAATTCATAGGATAGATCTCATTTCATAGATAAATACCACATGAATACAGTTACAAAGTTTTAAAAAAATCTGACGAAAATCATTTTACGCGACTAATACCTTAAAAATCATTATGATTGTTATAAAAGTGATATATGTGACGTCGCGCGAGAAAAGGTACTTAACGCCTCAACCATGAATTTTACAGAGCAAGCTTTAGAAGTTGCAGCAATACATTACGACCAATGTAAATTCTTACGCTTCATGCTGAATAACACAAAAAGGAATTAATGGAAATAAATTCTAATTTTTTGAAATGAAAGAGCAACTCAAAAGCTTCTAATTGTCATAAAGAAAAATAAAAATTGACTTTTTTGGCATAGTCACCTTTTCTTGTGCGACGTCACATATAAATTATATTATATCGTTCACCCCAAGTCGACGTCAGGGACGTCAGGGATTTTCATCAAAAGTACTGGAAAAATTCAAAAAATCTCTAAAATGTCTAAAAAAACTTAATATCTTAGACATTAAAATTAATATTTTTAATTTCTAAGAGATTAAGTTTGAATATCTAGATATTAATATCCGGATACTAAGTTTTAATATTTAATAATAAATTTTAATATCCATGAATTGACATTTCGGTACCTCCGAGCAAAAAAAACCACTTTCGCGTTATACGCCTAAAAACTCCTCTCTGACGTTGGTCGTCTAAAATAACCACTGCGTTTTTTTGGTTAAGTGAAATGTCAAAATGTTCCAATTAAAATCAAAACAGCATTTGAAATAGACTAACTTAAATATGCACCAATCTATACAGTATTGTATTGAGATTTTGAATTTTTTAAGTTTCTGTAACTTTAGAAATTAGTTTCCTGGAAAAATTGGAAAAACAAAGTGTGGTTTTTTGACGTTCATTTTAACAGTGGTTGTTTTAGACAACCGACGTCAGAGAGGCGTATAATGCGAGAGTGGTTTTTTTTTGTTCGGAGGTACCGATTTTTCTCAGTATAGTGTTTGTACATACAGAACATGAGTAGTTTCTAAAAACACCACTAAAAATACGTACTTTCCAACCTACTCTTAAAAGTTACTGGACTTCCAAATCATAAAAAACAGTTGCGTGTGTTTGACTTGGGGTGAACGATATTAAAAGTATGAAGTGATATATTGATCACAGCCTGAAGAGATACATGAAACATTGTCGAAACGTCGCCAATAAAGACTTTTTGTCTTAAAATAACTGTGTTTATAATTTTGAGAGATACAAAGGGATTTTTAATTTCTAAACTTCATACAAGGGGTTTTTTTGGGTCGCTGATTGCAAGTTTAATGTTAGATTCTTAAAATTCAAAATGTCGGATTCAATATAGCGGACACTACACTCGTCTTTCCATGCGTGCAAGGGTAACATGAAAAATTATTATATATCACTCAGAAAAAAAGTTCAGTTCAATTAAACAAACCGTTTAGTTAACTTATTTTATTTGATACAACAAAAAAGTTTTATCAGATTAAATAAGCATTTGGTTTCTTGCAACAAATGCCTTGGTTTCCAGAAAAAAAATTATTATTTAAATGTATTTGTTTCGTTCGACCAAACTCTTTCTTTGGACTAAAATAAGTGTTTAATAAAGCACCATTTATTTCAGTCAACAAAAAAGTTTGGTTTATTTAACCAAATTTTTTGATCCGTTCAATTAAAGTTTGGTTGATTCAAATAGGTATAATATATAGTCAAACTCGAGATGCATTTAAACAAGCGTCATGTCAATAATCGCGTATTTCCGTATAAAGTGCTTTTCTATTATTATAACTTGTGTTTTATAAATTTAGTAAGTGTTGTTTTCTTATTTCAGAAATTGGATTACGTGGAAACTTCCTACAAAGTGATCTATAGTGTGTTTTAGGTTATTATAGTGTATAAAAGAGATTTTGATTTCCTGCAGGTTATGTTTAACACATCGACCACATCGTGTGTTTAACTGTGCTTATAGCATTTGAGTGACTTATTGTGACTTTTGAAGAGAAGAAAATGTTGTTTCTAAAAATGCTTAACTGTTATACATTTTTCTGTAACATCTGAATTTCTTAATATTTTATTTGCATATTTATCAGTTAATTTCCAGTTTATTATGATGATTATTATTATTACTTTGAAATCATATAAATATAAAATTGGAAATTAATTAATAATATACAAATAAAATATTTAATTAGGAAATTCAAACATTAAAGAAAAATAAATAACATTTGATTGTGTATATCAAAATATTTATTTGAATGAACCAAATAAATATAATACAATTAGTTTGTTTGTATGAAACAAACTTTTTGGTTGTATTAAACAAAACATTAAGTCAACTGTAATAAACCATTTGGTTAATTCAAACAAATGTGTATAATCAAATTATTTGGTTATATAAACCAAACATTTGTTTAACTGTATATCAATGCATTTTTTTGGTTGATTCAAACAAAATTTGGTTGTCGAAAAGAAATTTTTTTCTGAGTGTACATATCTATGAATTTTGCTCTGAATAACTTCAAACATTCAGAGAATATTTCTGAAATGATACAGTATTGAATAAAAAAATGTATAAAATTTTTCCTTGTCAAAATCGGCCTTCAACGAGCCCTATATTAAGTATTTTGGACAAAATAAAGTATTATATAAATAAATACAATAGATGCGACGCTTATTAATTATAAATTTGATAATTGGCAGCCATGGGCTGGGGCAAAGGTTTACTTTTCTATCTTTTTAATTTTAAACTCTCGATAATTCCAAATCACAGTACAGGCGTTTCAGTTTTCAATTATCGAGAGTCATAATAAAACATTAATTAACAAATAAATATAATCAGTTCTTATTTTATTAGGAAGTTTATTCCATTCTACAAAAGAAAAAACCTACACTAGCATTGTGCGGCATAACTTAGTGAAAGCTTTCTGTGTAACAGTCAAGTTTATTATTTTTCTGCTATTGTCAAAAGAATATTTTATATTCATTAATTCAATGCCTTCATTACAGTTGTGAAATGTGTAAATGTGATGATACCTGTATACTGTGATGTTTAAAACGTTTTTAAAAATGTTCATTGAGTATTATAAATGTTTGTTTTAGTATAAGATGCTTTAATTTAGTTACAAATTAATATAGGGTAGAGTCAGGAGTAGTGGGACACCTTTTTTCAAGTTCATATTAAAACTTCAATTTTACTAATTTTACATAATTTTTTGCATTATTAGAAAACTTATGATGCTTAGGTAATATATAACCCTTACAAAAAAAGAAGTACTGGATTTAGTACTGGGAAGAATTTATTATAATAATAATATTTTATGCTTTGTAGATGTGTATTAAATGAATTTTATGCAATATTGTATAACCTTGCAACAGAAATGCTTTCAACTGCCCTAAATAATAAAAATTATTTATTCATTTTATGTATTGGTTTTTTGTTAGACGAACCTGAATTCACTATATCCTTATACTTGGAAAAAAAATTAATCTGCATATATATTTATATACAGTCGAACCTGGATAAGCGAGAGTTGAAGGGACCGGCTATTTTCTCTCGCTTAAAGAGATTTCTCACTAATCCAGTTTCTCACTTACAAAGGTGCAGGTGCGATTTTTCTCGCTTATAGAGTTTTATGAATTAATGCATTATTATACGTTCTGCAAGATTTATTACTCTTATTATTTTATTATATTTTTACAAATATTTATACATATCCATATTAATTTACAATTAGGTTCATTTTAATGTATTTAATTTAAAATGAAATACCGTCAAGTGGGGCTATTTTGTGCATGCAAGGTTTTTAATGAATAAAATCTTTATATTCAGTTGCTCAAGATTGCTACTTGGTATAAATATTTTCTGATATCTAGACTACAGAGAGTACTAAATGAATTTCTTTAATTCTTTATTAGAAATCAGAAAAAAAATCGTAAAGTCGTGAAAATCAAGCTAAAAATTCTCAATGTTCTCAAAATTCTGTTCAGATCTCCGGAAGTTTAAAATTGTTTCTAAAGGTATTAATAATACTTGTTGACAATGTAGTTGTGATGATGTACACGTGATGCGCTAACTTTTTATTGCATATTTTAAGAAAAAAGTGTAAAAAACTGAAAAACCAGGATTTGGTGGGTTATTTTGTGCATTCTTTAAAATCAAGTTTGTTTTCAATAACTTGTTTTGTAGTTAGTAAAAATTACTTTAGAATTTCATTTTAAAACATTTTTGTCTTATTTTTATTATATAAGATAAGAAATAAGCATAAAATTTCAGTTTTACACATGGTGCCTTAAAAACCTCAAAAAAGTAACATTAATAATTACATGCTTTTAAAACTAATTTTGAAACTTTTTCTCTTAAAATAACTCAAGAAGTGTAATAGAAGTTATTTTAAGTAAACTTTTGTTAAAGAAATAAATTTTTTTGTAAATCTACATTTTTGTGAAATTTTAGTGTTTTACTTTCAAATTAATTAAACAATTCCTAGAAAGAAAATATTTCTGGCTTCGTTTTTCTTTATTGTACTCTAGAATATCTAGAAATAATACTTCATACAGCAAAAACGTTCAAAAAATTTTTTTACACAACTTTATAAATAATCAAACTTTGATGCACAAAATAGCCCCACCATGGGGTTTATTTTGTGCACAACTTTGAGTTTCTATAACTCAGACAAAAATTTTTTTCTTGTCGACTAACTCATAGGACACCTTTAGAAGGATGTCTACAACATAACTGAATAGATAAATTCTTTATTTTTTCAACTTCTGAATTTTAATAAAGCATAGAGTGTAAAAAGAGTGGTTTTGTGCACAAAATAGCCCCACTTGACGGTATCCTTATTAAAAAAAATACAACATACATTAGATACATACAAATTAAATTTAAACTCTAACAGCTTTCTTTGTTTTGTTGTTTTAATAATCTCAACTTGTTTTTCAAAAAAGTAAATTTTACTGAAGGTAAATTATAACTTTAAGTTTATCACTTAATGAAAGCACATTAATTTTTCGTTTTGACATTATTCAACTTTTCAAAATTTAATTCAATTTATTTAGGAGAAAATGATTTCGATCCTTTCACTGCGCGTGTAACTGCGGTAATAAATGATTGGTTATCTTTATTTTCACTTACGAAAAGTAAACAGATACAAATAGAACTAAAAACAAAAGTTTTTCGATAAAATTTTAGACAAGACTCTATCGCTTATAGAGGTCCGAAAGCGACTTCTCTCGCTTACAGAATCTCGCTTATAGAGATTTTCACATGTAATCTACAGATAAAGGCAGAAAAATAATAAGTCTGGTAGTTACAAAGATAGCCTTTATCAAGTTATACCGCGAAACGCAAGCATAAAGATGTTGAATGTTTTATCCAAAATTTCAATCGTTACAGTCATGTTTAACGTAAAATTGTGCAATCTTTTAAATAAAAAAAAATAAATAAATAACTGACATTGTACCTTTACTTTTACGAATGATATTCATTTGCTAATTAACGTTTTATCATTATTTAATTACAAAATGTCTATTTGTCTAAAATACTTCATATAGAGCTCGTTGAATGCGGATTTTGAGAAAATTTACAGTGGTGAATTCCAAACTGGCTAAACTTTATTTTTTCGTAAAATACTTCACTTTTTATTAATTTAATTAATTAATAAATTAAGATTTCGATAACAAAAACAATCATTTGTTTCGTTTCGCATATTTAAAGTACACATCTTAAGCTCTACTTTGAGAAAAAAGCGCCCTTTTTTTTTTAGAAAAAGTACAAATGTATGTTTGATTTTTAAAAAGGGTTAAACTTAAAATTAAAAAAAAAAACTTTTTTTCACCATTTGCCAGAGCCGGAAAAAATCTTTTGAAACACACATAGGTCAAAAAAATGTTCATCCTTTTCTATAATAACTACGATTTGTTCAAAAATCCACTGTTCAAACTTGACCAAAATCTTCAACCCTCTCCCCTTCTATATTTTTGTATTTCATATTTATAGTTTCATAATATTTGATGGTTAAAGTACAGTAAGTTACGCAGTAAGTTTCTGTACAAGATGTTGACAGGAAGTAAAAGTCTGCCATTTATGAACGTCAAGGTCTTGCTATATGGTGGGGTGCTAGAATAGAGGAAACTTGAAATTATAGGACCTTAAAATAAGAGACGTCCTACTGTACTTACACATATTTCTAAATTTAGTGCAAACATAATCCCGATCCGACAACTTTTAATTTTGAAATTGGTATACTTGACAAAGTCTGCCTCGTATAACAGTGAATATTTTTGCTTAACAAAAATTGTCTTGAGGACATAATCCTGTCTCGAATGGTACACATGCAGTCCTCTACGTCTAATCTCCCACTTGAACTGTCTCCATTGCGGAGATAAACACTAGACTAGCGATCACGGAGGCACGGTCATTCATCTAGGTTCTAGTCGAGTTGGATGTTGCTTCACATCCCCAATCGCAGAGCCAGGCGTTTCGCCACCCTAGCCACAAATTTAGGTCGGTAGAAATGGATTGTTTCTTAGACCGCTTTGCAGATAAATTTTATAATCATGTAAACGACACTGATTTGAAATTTTTGAACTGCATTTTTTGGTAAAGTATTTGAATACAAAAAGCCTCCATTTTTAATCGATGCATGCAAATGTCCTGAATTTTTTGTGGATAGTTTAGATATTTAAAAAAACTTTACGTATTCTAATTATTTTGTACTATTTTACTACACTGGAAAGGTATATGCTTCTACCATTTTTTTCGTCTAAAAGTAGTATAGAATCAATCCACTCATCATGCTAAAATAATCAAGATTACGTGAGGTATGAGGTATTCAACAAGTTGTTACAGGTAGGTGCTTATACGTAAATTAGTTATATGCTAAGCAAGAGCAAAATTTGAGTATGTACTATTCACTAAAATTATTCATTAAAAAAAAAAACTCAAAAAAATTTAAGACAACCTACTTGAGGGGAATTTACTCCCAGGTCACTTGTATTATTTGAATATCCTGGCCAATATCCAGATTCTTGTTCATTTTCAGCTGCAAAATAATAAAATATTATTACCTAAATATCAAGATAATTTATTATAATAATTTCGATTATAAAAGTTTATTCTATTATACGCGACCAAAAAAGACAACACTCTGCACTCTGAGCTTCAAGCGGTCATTGGTATGATGAAAATGTCGACAAAAATTAAGCTTGGGTCTTGATTCGTATGTGTTTCAAGCTTCCAAAACTGAAGAAACTTAAATCCCAGCTGATTCTTTTTCCGAGATAATCAAAAATCAAATTTTATGTTTATAAATTTTACTGATTTCTTCTCTTTTCTTATTTGGTTCATAACCATTCATATAGGTCTATGTCCATAACTTTGGTACTATTAAACTTATTTATATAAACACATTTTTGATTAAATTTCAAACATTTTGAGGGGACTTAGACCTTTCTAAATGAAAAAGTCGCCAAGTTGCAAGAATCCAAAGTTAGAAGTGTCAAAAATCTATTTTTGAGAAAGACCAGTTTTAAGTTAGAGTCAACCGTTACCTCCAGTGCTAATTAAAAAGAAGAAATAAGATTATTATACTTCTAATAAATATTAATAATAAAATCCACAACAAAATATCTCTCTTAGCTTGTTGTCGTCATGTATTACAAATTCAATAAATCAAAATAATGAAACAACCTTAAATTATAACACATAGTAGAGATTACTTTTTTCACCTCGGATGAGTTGCCATTTGAGTAATGATTTGTATATTTTTGGTTTTCTGTTCTCCAACCAGTTGAGTAATTCAATTTTAGTTGGGGAAAAATCAGAAGTGTAACCATTTACTTATTTTTGGGTTTTTTTTATCCCTACAGTAGTTAAAACATTTGTATACGGTTGGTATACGATTCCCCAGCTGTTGAGAAAATTATGGTAAACAATGGAAGTGACGTAGAGTTGTTTAAATTTATTAAAATATTTCCTCGTCAGTGTTTATTAATATTAATAACTTCATTTCTGTTAGGTAGGCAATTATTGGTTATAAGTCGTTAAGGAGACTTATTACCGTTACCTCACACAGTTAGGGAATCGTATACCTACTGATAATGAATACTTACACTGCAAAAACTGCTGTCTTCTAAATGTCTTATTTTAAGACATTTTAGTGTTTTCTTTGTGTGTAAGACGTAAAAAATGTCTCATTTTAAGACACTTATAGCGGCTTAGATATAATAAAGACATCTAAATGTCTTAGTTTCAGACAATTTCGAGACACTTGTTTTTAGAGTGTAACCTACTGCTTGTAGGCTTCCAAATTTTTTTTTGTTTAATTGCAGTTGGGGAATAGTTTGTCAATATTAGTTTGATGGTAGGTATTTGATTCCCTAACTGTGAGGTAAGGGTAATAAGTCTTCTTACCTACTTATAACTAATAATCGCCTACCTAACAGTGAAATCCCCTTCCGCTGGGAATTGAACGCACGATTTTAAGGCCTTTCGCACACTAGACAATTTGTGTCGTCCGACACACGTAGGACATCAGGAGTACTTAGTGGGCATACTGCGTGGGGAAATAGGAGCCGAGGGGAAATTTGTTATTTCATGAAATTATTAATATTTATTTATTCATTTTATTTTATTTTATTGAAATAAATCCAACAGTTACATAGACCAATTACAGGATTATCAATTGATTTACAAAGAAAAGTGGCACATTATAATAATAATAATAATAATTAAAGCATAGGATTCATGTTAATTAAATAGATGACAGCTGCTAAGAAAGAATTAAGAGATTGATTGAAAACATCCAAATTCAAAGAATCTTTAAGATACATGGTATTCAACGCATGACACATACTCAAAATAGGTGTGGTATTCACATCTTCAATATAAAATGGTTCAAACTCTAGCAAGAGGTAGTAAGGAACAGCAATGGGTATTTCAGAGAACAAATATGGGCTATTAATCAGATCATGTATAACTTTAAACAAGAATAATACTGTATCAATTTTTCTGCGACTTTTAAGTGAGTTTTCATGAAAACGCTGACAATGTTGTGTATAGTTAGATCCTTGGGGTAGCATGAATCCGTATTTTTTATAGTAAAATTAAAATATTTACTGGTTTTAAACAAAAACCCCAATATTCTGTTAGCTTCACAAACTACTGTGTCGACATGAGTATTAAACTTAAGATTGGATGTAAAATGAACTCCTAGATCATTGGTGACATAAACTCTATCCAATGGGTTACCACCAATATTATATTGAAAACCAATTGCAGTCTCTCTTCTAGTGAATTACATTACATTTTTTTGGAATTAACATCAAGTGAGTTACTACTACACCAGTCATAGAAACCATCTACATCCAACTGGAGATCCTCACAATCTTGTATACAGTTAATAGGTTTATAGAATTTAGAATGATCAGCGTATAACAGAAATTCATTTTTTAAAATAAGATCTAAATTGTTCATATAAATAACAAATAACATAGCCCAAAGATTGGAACCTTGCGGGACTCCAGAAGTAGGTGTAAATCTAAATGACGTGTATCCATTATAATTAACTGTTTGTTTGTTGTTTTCACTGTTTGGAAGTTTTTTTACCTCTGACGCTCACTAACCTGAAAACTGCGAGTTCTGCTCCGCTTAACGAGAACAAAAATATGGGTTTTTTGTGCATGTGTGGTAGAAAATAAATTTTACATGCTCTGCAATAATGTGTATTGAAGTAATGTCCCTATAAAAAATTATCTTTTCTATCATTGACATGTGATTGTTTGAGGTGAAGTTGAAATGCGTTGATATTATTAGTAGTAAAGTAAATTGATTAAAATTAATAATTTTATTACATAATTCGCAACGATTGATAATTAAAATAAGAATCTGCAAGTTTATATTCATTTATGCAGTAAGGTGAGTAACATATATCAGTTATTTAATGCTTTCCTTCACACTAAATGATGATTAGGATGTATTTGTATAAATTTTCAATAATATAATATTTAAATGACTGACATGGAATTTTAAACCTTACTGTATAAATTTTTGGAATTATCCGAATTATTCTTTAGTTAATTACCTATAAAAGATTTTTTTATAGATATTCAGATATTCAAAAGTTAATTATAATTGCTTTTTAAAAATAAAGTTAAAAACTAAATTTATAACATATTTTTCCGTTAATTAAAACTTATAGAAGAGGTATATTATTGAAAATGATGATTCCTATAAAATAATCTATTTATTTTTACCCTAATTTTTTTAATACCTATATAAATATTATAAAGTATTTACATATTTATCAAATTAACTTAAAATTGATTTATGAATTTTAACTTCTACGGTTTCTTGACGAATTATTTTCACTGTATATTGAAATATAACCTTGCTGATTTCAAGCATTTTAAAATTTTCAGACGCAGAGAGTATTGTCAAGGTACTCTCTTACCTCGACGGGTGCCTGCCTGCCCAGGCAGCCGCCATGAGATAAAGGGAGAAAAAAAATTCAAATTTCTATTTCTGTTCTCTGTTATCTCATGTCTCTCATACTCTGTAAGTTTATGGTAAGATGTCTATGAATATCATGTCAATATTACTATCTGCGTGGAGGTGAGAGTGGTATCCAGCTGATTTGTTCACGCTCTCAGGACCGTATTGGAAGATGTTTATTTGTTACTATAATATATGTTCAGGAGCGGATAGACTGGGGAATACCATCACTTACTCACATTTGCCAGATTATGTATAACTATAGGTCAAATGAAAGAAAACAAATTTCGAGGAAGCGAATGGTGCAAAGAAAACCCATGCAAAAGTGCACAAAACACTCGAAAGTCTTAATTCAATCAGGAGGATCACGAACATGTGATTATACTTGCGACCATATTGGGTATAATTAATAAGTACAGACAACAAAATATTTTAATAAATTCAAACAACTCTACGTCACTTCCATTATTTACCATAATTTTCTCAACAGTTAGAGAATCGTATACAAACCGTATACAAACGTTTTAACCACTGTAGGTACACTGTAAAAAATTTCGGAAATATATCCGTTAAAATATCAGGAAATATTTCCAAAATGTTGGAAATAATTCCGAAATTTCGGAAAAACACAATAATTCCAGTAAAATTGGGAAATTTTTCCGGAAAATAGGATATATTTCCCACATCGATGGATTTTTTTCCAGAACATAGGAAATAAATCCTAATTTTAAATGGAAATATTTTCGAAATTCGGAAAAATTAAAAAGTTCCGAGCAAAATAGGAATTTATTCCTAAAAAGTGGAAAAAATTTCCAAAAAAAGTGGATTTTATACCAATTATTCGGAGATAAATCCCAGTTCATACTGGAAAAAAATCCCAAACATTAATGGAAAAAAATATCTCCAATTATCATTGGAATTTATTCCGGAAAGAAGGAAATATTTCCAAAGTCAATGGATTTTTTACCGGAACATAGGAAATAAATCCTAATTTTAAATGGAAATATTTCCGAAATTCGGAAAAATTAAAAAGTTCCGAGCAAAATAGGAATTTATTCCTAAAAAGTGGAAAAAATTTCCAAAAAAAGTGGATTTTATACCAATTATTCGGAGATAAATCCCAGTTCATACTGGAAAAAAATCCCAAACATTAATGGAAAAAAATATCTCCAATTATCATTGGAATTTATTCCGGAAAGAAGGAAATATTTCCAAAGTCAATGGATTTTTTACCGGAACAGTGGAAATAAATCCTAATTTTTATTGGAAATATTTCCGAAATTCGGAACAGTTAAAAAGTTCTGAAGAAAATAGGTATTTATTCCTAAAAAGTGGAAAATTTGCCAAGAGATTCGGATTTTACTCCAATTATTAGGAGATAAATCCCAGTTCATACTGGAAAAAAATCCGAAACATTAATGGAAAAAAATATCTCCAATTATTATTGGAATTTATTCCGGAAAGAAGGAAATATTTCCAAAGTCAATGGATTTTTTTCCAGAACAGTGGAAATAAATCCTAATATTTATTGGAAATATTTCCGAAATTCGGAACAGTTAAAAAGTTCAGAGCAAAATAGGTATATACTCTTTAGGAAATATTGGAATTTTTCCGTAAATTGGAAAATTTTCCGAACTAGTGGATTTTTTTCCTAATAAGGTTAGGAAAAATCCACTATTTCCAAAAAAAAGTTGGAAATTATTTCTAAAGATTGGAAAAATTTCCGAATACAGCTGATTTTTTTCCAAAAATTCGGAAATAAATCCCAAGAATTGGTGGAAAAAATTCCAATTTTTTAAGAAATAATATTTTCTTTAAATAATTGGAATTTTTTCAAAATTTTGGAAAATTCTCCTAACGCAATGGATTTTCTTCCAGAAGTTAGGAAATAAATCCTAAGTCTAGATGAAAATAATTCTGTAGTTCGGAAAAATCCACCTACTAAAAATAAAATCTGAACTTATTCCTATAAAAAGATTAGAAAATTTTCCAACTATAATTGACCCCCCTCCCCAATTTTCGAAACTAACTTCTACACATTTCATTCACTCAAAAACCACAATTGGTGCACTAAGGATACAACATATTCTTTAGCAGATAATTTTTGCAAGGTCTTTGTCTAACATAAATTTAAAAAAAAAAATTAAACAACAATTAACGAAATCAATTGAGAATCCTACAAAAATGTTAAATGATAAATCCAATTAATATATCATAATCTACTACTTCTACCAAAATCAACCACTTACCTTCATAAGGAAATTTTTGAAAAAAAAATACATTTACATTATTAAAAAGAACTTCAAATTCAATTTTTAATTGATTTTTAATTTAAGGTTTTTTAAAAAAAAACTTTTTTACGGAGGTAAGTAGTTTATTTTGGTAGAAGTAGGAGATTATAATTGATTATAATGTATTAAGTAGATTATTATGTATTAATTATAAGTAGTATGTTATAATGTATTCATTAGATTTATAATTTAAAATTTAACAATTTTTGCAGGTTTCTTTATTCATTTTTGATTGTTAATTGTTGTTTTAAATTTGTGTGTCGAAACATGTTGTCGAATGAAAATAAATGAATAAATGAGTTAAAAGAGAATTTATTGTGTATATTATCGAAAAAAGGCATTGTAAAAATTATTTAATAATAATTAAAGATACGAATTGTAAAATTATTTCAACAATATATTTTTTTATTAAACATTTAAATATTGACATTAGTAAAGAGTGTTTGTCAATTATTTTATGTATTCAAATTGAATTTTTATTGCACGTCATCAAAATGATTTTTCTCATGAACTCGATTATGGAGAAAGTAATAAAAAAAAACTTGAAAATTTATAATAGGGAAATAAAAGTTGAATATTTTTTTGAAAGTTGAAATTCACAATTAATTTGATAAATAATG
Source organism: Ganaspis brasiliensis (assembly GCA_037103525.1). Lineage (NCBI taxonomy): Eukaryota > Metazoa > Arthropoda > Insecta > Hymenoptera > Figitidae > Ganaspis > Ganaspis brasiliensis. The sequence goes on along the minus strand of JAZKLR010000074.1, from coordinate 3,101,618 downwards.
CAAAAACAGAAAATTTATAATGTAAGAATAAAAATGATTTTATGTGTTAATTTTTTTTCAAATAACCAATGAAAAATATAAATAAAAAGCACTGTTTTGATGTTTTAATTACGAATGGTTCTTTAAATTTCAAAACATTTACTTTATTATATACATCAGAACTTTTGCTTTAATGCACATTCTTATCATATTTAATTATGATACATTTACAAGGTGAAGAAACATTTTTTTTAAATAAATTTTTTAAATGTTGTAGATGTAGTCAATTTTTTTTATTTAATAAAATCCTTGTCCAAGATTTTAGATCTGAAATCTCATTCAGAAATCATAAATTTTATCTCTAAAGTTTGTAGAAAAATTTTGAAATTGTTGGTCGAGTCCATACCAAGTGATCACACCAATTTCAGTCATATTGAGTAATATTTACGAAATTGATATTTTGGGTTCCTTTAGGAGTAAAAAAAATAAATTTTAATTATTTTTAAAAAATTCAAAATATTTTCGAAAATATTCAAATTCGAAATTTTATGTACTATTTTTTTTGTGTTATCATAACTTCTGTAATTTTGAAGCAATTGAGATCATTTTTTTTTTAAATTACTCGTATTTAAATACTCTTTCAAGAAAAATTATAATAATTAAGAAATTGTTTATAATTAAATTTTTATTAAAAAAATTAAATTATTTATTTAAACAAAATCTAAAGTATATCATCGTTCTTTTTCAAAAAATTCATAAACATAGCCTATAATGTGCTTAAAAATTTAAGCCAAAGAAAAAGATGGTATGTATTATAGTTTTTGAGAAAAAAATTATTAAGTTATGCTAGCGCGGCGCGTACCGGTGTCACCGCTACTCAACGCGTAGTTCCGTAGTAACCGAAATGTATGTATATTTTTACATAATGTAAATATAGTTAGTGTATTATATTTAAATTATAAGCTTCAGAAAGTCACACTGATCTTTTCATAGTACATGGACATCAAACTTTAGAATTAAAAAAATCGGAGAAAATAATTAAAGTAAAAAAAAGTAATTAAAAAATTGGTAATTTATAGAAAAATAATAAAAATAACTAAAAATTGGGAAAATTATTAAAATTTAAGAATAATAATTGAAAATTTGTTAAATCAATTGAAAAATAATTAATATAATTAAAAACTGGTAAAAATAAGTGAAAATAAGTGAATAATTAAAATAATTTAAAACTGAAGAAAGAAAAATAATGGACTGGTAAAATTATCAAAATTCGCGATGTTCAGGGGTGTTAATTTTTTTTCTTATGCAATTTTAGACCTAAAATTATGGGGTAATGTCAAAAATAGAGAAACAAATAATTTGCGGAGTTTGAGAAATTTATTCTAAGAAAAACTTAAATTTTAAAAATTAAACCTCTTTCACAATTTTCATTTTTTCCATCGACAATTTTTTTGTGGGATTTTTAAATGATTTTCTGCAATCCATCGTATGGATTTTGAAAAATAAAATTTCGAAAATGACCAAAAAAATATTGTTTTTTAATTTTTATGTAATACCATAATTCTACATCTTAATTGATGTAAGAAAAAAAATGACACCTCTGAGCATCAAAAATTTTGTTGAGTTAAAATTTCACCTATCTCTCCCCTTAAAGAATGATAAAAATAGTTTGAAAATAGTTGAAAGAAGCAAGTTTACAACGACCATTAAACAATCAAATTGTTACTCCTCTTGACTTATACGAGTGGGCAAAATCCAGTTTAGAGAAAATTAATGTAGAATTTTGTAATTACGCAGAATATGAAGCTGAAAAACAATTGTTAAGTGAAAGATTTAATCAAGCTATGACCATTAAAGGTACACAAAAATTTCATTCCTTCGTACCCCTTGAGAATAAAATTGAAACAAAATTTTTTTCAAATTCTGTGCACAGCACAATTTGTAAAATAAAAAAATAAACATGACGATTAACTGTATTTATATTATGTAATAATATACATACATTTCGGTTACTACGGAACTACGCGTTGAGTAGCGGTGACACCGGTCCGCGCCGCGCTAGCATAACTTAATAATTTTTTTCTCAAAAACTATAATACATACCATCTTTTTCTTTGGCTTAAATTTTTAAGCACATTATAGGCTATGTTTATGAATTTTTTGAAAAAGATCGATTATATACTTTAGATTTTGTTTAAATAAATAATTTAATTTTTTTAATAAAAATTTAATTATAAACAATTTCTTAATTATTATAATTTTTCTTGAAAGAGTATTTAAATACGAGTAATTTAAAAAAAAATGATCTCAATTGCTTCAAAATTACAGAAGTTATGATAAAACAAAAAAAATAGTACTCAAAATTTTGAATTTGAATATTTTCGAAAATATTTTGAATTTTTTAAAAATAATTAAAATTTATTTTTTTTACTCCTAAAGGAACCCAAAATATCAATTTCGTAAATATTACTCAATATGACTGAAATTGGTGTGATCACTTGGTATGGACTCGACCTGTTATTAAAAAGAAAGTATTAAAAAAGTTAACTTTACAAAATGTGAATAAAACTAAACTTTTATTCTGGTATACAGTAAAGGGGTCATTCCAATTTTGGAGCGCCGCACGAATTTTATCCCAAAACTTGGATGCGACTAGAACCGCCCCTGTGTATACATTTTATTCTGCTAACACATTTCAAATATATAGTGTTGAACCTCACCAAGATTTCTTGAAAGCATCCTATCTCGGCACCGTGGCCGGGTTCGTTAATGCGTTGCGTCTGTTAGGCTTAGGTTAGGGTTAGGTTTAGGAGTTCGAATCCTTTAATAGCGATAAGGATTGATTAGCGTTATAAGCGTGCGTTTACTTGTTTAACTAATAAATAATGTCAATAACAATGAGTAAATAAAGAAGCCGCTGTGAAAATATTTTTAAAATCAATTTTTTTTTTATTTTTTAAAAATTTTTTTCATCTGATTGTCGGTAATGTATTTTTATGGAAAAATTTCCAAAAATTTAATTGGAAATTTTTCCAAATGTAGTCAGGCAGCTGCAGTTCCAAATAGTTAGGAAAAATTTCCGATTAAAAGGTTGGAAATATTTCCGAAAGTAGTCGGGCAGCTGCAGTTCCAAATTGTTCGGAAAATTTTCCTTCTTTTTATTAGGAATTTTTTCCATTTACTTGACGGCAATATATCCAACGTTTTTTTAGGAAAAATTTCCTTACTATTTGGAACTACAGCTGCCCGACTACTTTCGGAAATATTTCCGAAAAATTTTTTACAGTGTATAAAAAAAACACAAAAATAGGTAAATGGTTACACGTCTGATTTTTTCGCTAACTAAAATGGAATTTATTACCCATCTGATTGGGGAACACAAAACCAAAAATATATAAATCATTACTCCAATCGCAACTCATCCGAGGTGTTACTAATAATAATTGGTAAAAGGTTACTCTACCAAATTTATCAGTGTATAATAATTAAATACTTTATTATCACATAACGGAAGTATTGTGTTTCAAGATTACTTGTAAAAAGTAATCTCTACTATATATTATAATGTAAGGTTATGTTTCATTATTTTGACATATTCAATTTGTAATACATGACGACAAAATAAATTAGTAGAATAACATTACTAATTTATTTGTCAAAGGAATATAACTATTTTTTCGCAGAAAGTGATGAAATAACTAATTCAGCAGTAAAAAATGACGCTGCTAATTCCATTAGCAAAATTTTGAGTAATTCAGATTTAGAGAGTACCAATGACTGCTTGAAGCTCAATGTGTTTGGTAGAATATAATACCCTACTTTAAAAACGTGCGTGAGATCTGTCAAAAGAACGTAGGTACGAACGCATGTAAGTTCTTATACCAAGTTCCGTCATGCGCCGTTACTCAATATGAAATTCAAACAGCGTTCTTATATAAGTTCTCATATGCGTACGTATGTATTTTGTAAAGTTACCACGGAGTTAGCTCAGTTGGTTAAATACTAGACTCTGCGGTCATGCCAAGACCTGCTTGCTGGGTTCGCGCCCTGATAAGTCTGGGATTTTTCTAACTCGTAAGATAACTTCAGTGGAAAGTTTGACGTCGAGGAATAATGATATGCACTGTCGGTAATCGACTTGTGCAGATCACTAGAACTCGACTGTCGATAAACCGGTTGTACTATGGAAAGGTTTTTCTACAGTTTTCCCTCTTCACTGGCGAGCAAACCCAATATACCGGGTGGTCCAGGCAAATGCGAGTACTCCTAATTTCAAACCGTTCTGTAGACGCAAAAACACTTAAAAAAGAATATATACAAAAAGTACAATTCTAGGAACTCCCTACGGGGGACACTCATTGGGCCAGTAAGGTCGTTAAAACGAGTGTATAATAAATAAAAAAAAAAAAAAATGTTGTAAAGTTGTTTCTATAACTACGTTGGCCGAGGGGTTTAAGGCGTACTTAGGCTCAGGTTAGATGGTCTCTAATCCCGTTGGCGAAATTTTTTTTTTAATAATATATTTAATTTAAAATATTTAATTTAATACTTAGGTGTGGTGGAACATGAGTTCGTAAGTGTGTTCGCACATGAGTTCGTACATACGTACGCAGATGAGAACTCATATAAGAACGCTGTTTCAATTTCATATTGAGTAACGTTATACGCGGCGCATGACGAAACTCAATATAAGAACTTACATGCGTTCGTACCTACGTTCTCACATAAGATCTTATAAGAAATCTCGTCTGTGTCACCTGAGATCTTATATGCGTACACATGTAAGTAAATACCTACCTTCTTACGACAGATCTTACGCACGTTTTTACAGTAGGGTATTGGCGTGTTGGCGTTCACCGGCGCGTTTCGTAAAAGCTAAATTTTAGATTTTAATTATTTTTATACGTCATAATTGATTTTTTCTTAAAATTTAAAGCTCAAAAAAAGCATTTATAAATTTTTTGCGCTGAATACGAATCTGTTGTCAAAATTGGTCTATCACGTCAGGATTTTAGGTAATTCTAGGTCAAATGTCCCAAAAATGGTTATTTTAGAAATTTTTGTGAATTGTTTTCTTTAATTTTCTATATTGGCTTTATATAGTACGCACTGCGAAATTTAAAATCCTTTTATAAGAATTAATTTACAATAATTTTAAAAGAAGTTATGAATGTTTGAATTTATGACATTTATAACCACATTAACGTCTAAAATCACAAATATCATAGCCTTACTTTGGATTATTACTACAAGTAGAAACATTTCTTTTGAAATGTGGGAATAGGGTTTCTTTAAGTTTTTGGGGCCGCTCTATAAGATTGCGGGCTCAGATTTCATTTTTATCCATATGCAAAATCAATATGGCGGCTTTTTTGAAAAAATGTACAGAAAAATCGCCAACTTTTTTTTAATCATAATTTCTTACCGAAAATATTTCTTTAATGTGTAATAAAGTGACACAAACTGTTGGGAAATTAAAAATATGTTTTAGATAATTCATCAAATTTAATATGTCGGATCAAATATGGCGGACGATAATGCAAAATTTTTGCCACAATGTATGAAACTTGGTATATCCCTTTAACGCCGGGACGGATGCTTTTTTTCAGTCTTTTTCAACGTTAATATTTTTTGTTATTAGGCACGTAGAAAATTTTCGGAATAACATTTCCTTACGTAATTTTTATCGCTCTTTCAGAATCCGTCATCAAAATTTCAAACAAACAAAAATTCCAAAAGCTATGGCCACTTTTTTGGAAAAAAATGCAAATTTTTGACATTTTTGATTCAAAAATGATTTTTTTTTCATGTAAGCAGTAATGACAAAAATTCTTCACCTTAAAATATCGCGTCCGCAATATCCAAGCTTCAAAGTTATGGACCATACATTTAAAAATTTCAAGATGGCGGATCCAAAATGGCGATGACAGAGTTTTTTTTTCAAAAATTTGACACCCAGTGGACGCTTCTTTTAATTCTCATGTTATCTGTATGACAATGAGTGCCTGAACGTTTTTGGGGTCGCTGATTGAGAATCTAAAGTCAGATTTCAAAAATTCAAAATGGCGGATCCAATATGGCGATCAATATTTTTGAAATTGATTGGATTTAATTGAAACTTGTTACTCGGGGGTTTTTGGGGTCGCTGATTGTGAATCTGAAGTCAGATTTCAAAAATTTTCAAAATTCAAAATGGCGGAACCAATATGGTGGTCGATATTTTTGAAATTGATCGGATTCATTTGAAACTTGTTACTCGGGGGTTTTTGGGGTCGCTGATTGCGAATCTGATGTCATATTTCAAAAATTTTCAAAATACAAAATGGCGGAACCAATATGGCGGTCGAAACTTTTGAAATTGATCGGATTCACTTGAAACTTGCTACTCGGGGGTTTTTGGGGTCGTTGATTGCGAATCTGAAGTCAGATTTCAAAAATTGTCAAAATTCAAAATGGCGGAACCAATATGGCGGTCGAAACTTTCGAAATTGATCGGATTTGTTTAAAATTCGTTAGTTAAAGGTTTTGAGGGTCAATTTTAGGAATAGAAGACTAAATTTCATTAGAGCATTAGTTTAAATTTATGTGAGACAAAGTATCATACATTTATTAATAATGTATTATAATAGATGTTCTTTGCACGTTCCTTAGCCATTAAAATTATTTTAATGTTGCCCGACTCAAAAAAAATTGTGAGTGTTGTCAAAGAAAGTACAAATTTATGATATAGATAAACATATTATAATTACTACGTTTTCAGGAAAATGGAAAAGAAATATGAAATGCTGTCAAATGAATGTGAACTTAGTGCCATTACATCGTAAATTACATTAAAATGCTGTTTTCCAAGAAGTAACAAATAAATAATGATGTCAAACTAGTGCAACATTAAAATACTTTTAATGACTTCAGAACATACAACCATGTATCTAATACTTAGCCCAAGATGACAAACTTCATGTAAATGCGATCAATATTGAAAATATCGACAGCCATATTAGATCGGACATTTTGAATTTTTCAAATATGACTTTACATTTGTTTTTGACGGACCAAAAAACCCCTAACTAACGAAATTAAACAAATCCGATCAATTTCAAAAATGTCGACCGGCATATTGGTTCCGCCATTTTGAATTTTGTTAATCTGACTTCAGATTTGAAATCAGCGACCCCAAAAACCCCCGAGTAGCAAGTTTCAAGTGAATCCGATCAATTTCAAAAGTTTCGACCGCCATATTGGATCCGCCATTTTGAATTTTTGAAATCTGACTTTAGATTCACAATCAGCGACCCCAAAAACGTTCAGGCACTCATTGTCATACAGATAACATGAGAATTAAAAGAAGTGTCCACTGGGTGTCAAATTTTTGAAAAAAAAACTCTGTCATCGCCATTTTGGATCCGCCATCTTGAAATTTTTAAATGTATGGTCCATAACTTTGAAGCTTGGATATTGCGGACGCGATATTTTAAGGTGAAGAATTTTTGTTATTACTGCTTACATGAAAAAAAAAATCATTTTTGAATCAAAAATGTCAAAAATTTGCATTTTTTTCCAAAAAAGTGGCCATAGCTTTTGGAATTTTTTTGTTGTTGAAATTTTGATGACAGATTCTGAAAGAGCGATAAAAATTACGTAAGGAAATGTTATTCCGAAAATTTTCTACGTGCCTAATAACAAAAAATATTAACGTTGAAAAAGACTGAAAAAAAGCGTCCGTCCCGGCGTTAAAGGGATATAAGGATTTTTGGCGGCGCTGATTAGGAATCCGTTATCTTGATATCGAGTATCAAGCAGATCCAATTACTTTTTCAAAAAACTTCCGCCATATTAGATTAGTTATTTAGAATTTTGAAAAAGTACTAACAGATTCGTTATTAAACGGCCTGTGTTATATAATATCGCAAAGTTTGCATTAAAGAAAAGTGTTTTTTTTTACATATTATCAATATGTAAAAAATATATAAATACAACGTTCATCTCAATACAGAAGTAGTCACATTCTATTTACAACCCTCGCCCCTAATGTCACAAATCATCTCAAAACTCTAATTCTACTCCCCCCCCCCCCCCCCCCTAGACTGTGTGATGTAGTTTAGTTTTTCTAATCCTCGAACACATCAGAAATTTTCGTTTGCAATAAAAGTTTTACTGTAAATGTCAAGTAAAAGAAAGTACTTTAATTCAATAAAAATGAGGAAAGCTTTGTAATTTTGGTTTTATTTTTAGTAAAATTATTATTTTCTTACCTTTAATAAGTAGTTGATAGCAGGGTAGACAAACTCGAGAATCTATATTCCCTTGATATTCTAGTCTGTACTTCATGCTGCAACATTTACTGCATAATACCTGTGAATTAAATTATTAACATATTTCAGTTGTTCCATAATATTATGTCAATAAGTATCATTATCAATAAATATATATATTTTGGCGATGGACATTTGCTATACAATGAGAAAATTACAATAAAGTTATAATAAATACATGATTCAACGAAGGACATTTCATAGTTTGATTTTCAGTAATAAAAAAAAATAATAATAATGAATCTGAACTTTTTCAGAAGCGGTTTCCTCTCCGGGAAAATAAAATCGACAAAGTGGGCTTTTTTATACAAACTTACACATATATTTGCTTAAAATTTGAAGAATTATTCGCAATTAAACGAAATATATACATACACGGAAAAAAATCTAGCGTGGCGAACCACCGAATTTGGAAATAAAGCTATAATAAGAAAATGTACAGTTAATTTGTATACATTTTTCTAATATTTTCAGTAAACTGTTTTAATAAATTGGTATTTCTTTTGTTATTGTTAAAATTCGAAATTTCAAACTTTAGTAAATTATGTATTCTTCTTAAATAACCAAAATAGAAAAACTTTTTAAATGTAACAGCGAAACGCACCTTTAGGTCAACTATAGGTATATTCAACTTCTTGATACAAACTTTAGTGATTTAGCAATAGTAAAAATCTCCGAAAAAAATAAACAGTCAAAAACTGACAGTTTTAGTCCCAAACATTCACGTTGTTATATTTATTTAACCTGCTTATAATAAAAATAAAAAATTTTATTTAACAATTAATTAAATAAAAATATTAATATGATTATCCTGAGCCTAATTCGTGAAAAGTATTAAGGTGAAAAGAGAAAAAAATAAGAAATATAAACAAGAAGAAATAAGTCAATAAAATGAATGCGAAAAAGCGAGAAATGATGGGAATCAACAAGTTCCTGGTGAGTACAAAATGTATAATCCAGAAGTGCACATAAAAATTATACCGATAACAGAACTATTATAGTGTAGTTGAAAAATGAAAACTAAAATGATAGATGCGTTGTGTTCGTAAAGTTACGAAATTTGAAGCTTGAAATTTGAAAGTTAATTAAACACCTTGAATAAGTAAAAATAGAATTGAATAAAAAATAATAATAAATGAATAAATTAAGTAAATAATTTTTAAAAGGGTCTTCCATAATTGAATGCTAAAAAGTTAATTAAATTTTATTTGGAAAAACTTGTGCGAAAGGGGGGTTGGCAGGGTGAATGGAAGAACCTTTGTAAGAAAGAATATAAGTGGGAGACCTTACAATTAAATTAATATTCACAGATTGCGATGAATTGACGAATTTGTGGAAACATATCTCTGAAACTTTTAAATTAGATGAGTTACACCATGGTGAAAGAGTGAGAATTGCATTAAAAGGAGAGATTTTGAATTTAATTCTTGAAAAAGGAAATGTTTACAAAACTGGTGAGTTTAAGATGTGATTATTTGATATCATAATAGATGTGTTTCAAGATGAGAATGAAATTTTGTAAATAGATTATTTAATCAAAATAACAATTAGTGTGGATATTGACATAAATAAATAAAAAGTATAATACTTAACAAATTCTAAATAAAAATCAAATTCCACACGATGCCGAGAGGTTGGTTGAGAAACAGATGGGTCAAAATTTCTCAAAAAAATCAATGTTAGTCTCGGGTCTTTCAATTTCTATAAAACTTGGTGAAAATGTAGTATTATATGACAGAAGTTTTGCCCAAAAATATTTTTTGAAAATTTTCAAAATTGTGGATTTTACAGGGTGTCGAAATTTTAAGTACCGTTTTTTTCAAAAATGAATATCTTTGTGGCGTTTTAATAAATTTTGTTCATATTTATGGTGTTTATAAATAATATACCAACACTTTAAATGTAATAAAAGACCAAATTTTTTTTTCAAAATTTGCCCCAAAAAAAGTCAAAAAAATTTTTGATTTCATTTTTTTGATCAAAAGCACCCCTACGATTTCTTTTTAATAACGATATTTCGTTTCCTTATTTCTTCCTGAGTTGATTAAAAAAAAAAAGTTCTGGAGACTTTAAAAACAACCGAGATATTGAACTTTTTGTGACGCGACCTACGCTCCCTGAATTCAGGCAAGCTTAACGCCGGGACACAGACGCATTTTTTCAATCATTTTCATCGTTAATTATTTTTATTATTAGGCATGTAAAAGGTTCTCAGAATAACATTTTCTTACGTACTTTTTATCGCTCTTTCATAGTCTGTCATCAAAATTGCAAAAAAATAAAATTCCAAAAAGCTATGCCACTTTTTTGGAAAAAAATGCAAATTTTTGACAATTTTGATTCAAAATGATTTTTTTCTACGTAACCAGTGATCAGAAAATTTCTGCACCTAAAAATATCGCGTCCACAATATCCAAGCTTCAAAAGAATGGACCATACATTTAAAAATATCAAGATGGCGGATCCAAAATGGCGACGACAGAATTTTTTTTCAAAAAACTGACACCCAGTGGACACTTTTTTAATTCTCTCTTTATCTGTATGAAAATGAGTACCTAAATGTTTGTTGGGTCGCTGATTGTGAATCTAAAGTATAGATGTTGGAGATCTTGATGTTTGGACTCTATCATCTGTGCTTGCCATTGAATCAGTGATACTTGATGTTCGGTGGGCTGGTTTTGGGACATAGTCGTTGGCATGAGTTGCAAATGTTGACGAATGAGAGTATAAATTTTGCATTAATAAGTTAATTAATTGTTTTCTGAAATTTATTCACAGAGAAGAGAATGATCGAAGACAAACAGTGGATAGCTTTGCAGGATTGGTACGAGGAAAATGTGCTCTCTGATCAGCAATCAATACAAAAGATGAGAACAATAAGACGAGTAAGGCGCAAACAGGTAGAGTTGCTTTTCAGACAGGTAAACGTAAAATTACTAATTCAGAAAAAGTTAATTTTAATTTAAATTTAATAAAAAATAAAATACAATCTAAAAATACAAATCAAATTTCAGTACATAATCGATTAGACGCACAAGAAAATCGAACAAGTAATTTGATTAGTAATGTGAATAAACTGTGTCACATTTCATCATCTGCAATTCATAATATTGGTAAAATGATCACAGAAATAAAACAGGAAGCGTCTAACGAAAGAATAGAAGGAGGTGACCAGCAAAAACTTATTAAAATAGTTGAAAAAATTAGAATGGATCATGAAAAGCAGATTATGAAAGTTGACGAGATGGTTAAAGCTTTAGAAAAAAATTGAAAAATCACACAAAATAAAGGCGAGAAATTTAGAAAAAGATGAGGCTAATAAAGAAATAGAGAAAAAAGATGTTCAGTTCAAACGATGCGAGAAGTAAGTAAAAATAATATAATAACAGACAAGGAATCAGGATCTAGCAGAGACCTAAATTTAAAAAATGAGATAGCTGATATAGTTAAAGAACAAATTGCTTGTTTTACTCAGCGAAAAGTGAATCATGACCCGGGGAATAAAATCAACTGTGCTAACGTAATTGGAAAAGATACTGTAAAATTTGAAATAATAAATAAAAGCTCGGGACTTAAGAGGGATTATAAATTGACGAGTAATATGAAATTTAAACACTTTAATGATTATTTTTCCTCTGAATTAAGATCATGTGACTTACTGCACGTTGTAGATAAAGATTTAGAAAATAATGTAACAGATGAGAAAAGTTTATTAGATCAAAAATTTAAAGTTCGGGATATTTTAATAATTTATTTAGATCAGTTCTATCATTCGAAAGTATTGCAATATAAGGACCCGGTAGAAATATTAAATAAATTTAAAGAAATCAAAAGATGTGAAATTAACGTAACATCTCACACGGTGCGAAAACAAATCTACAACATGAAGTATGTTATTGGTAAAACAACTGCTGGTGAGAGGTGAGATCAGCATTATTTGCTAGGAAAGATAAGGGGTCGTCCATAAACTACGTAGCATTTCAAGGGGGAGGGGGGGGGTCAAGCTATTGTCTACAATAAGAGGAAAAAATGGCGCTAATACATGTAACAGCGTCTACGCGGGGGAGGGGAAAACTAACTTTCCGGCCTAGTATCGTAATATACTATTCCTTTGATTTACATAAATATCTGACGAGTAAATTAATGAATAACTAATTATTTTATGTTCTGTTCACAGGTACTAATTGATGACATGATGATGAGCCTAGACGATGAGATTAGATTATAACTACGAGATATATTTATAACTCAGGTACTGAAGTACCTCTACCACCTTTTGTTTTGCCTAGCGTACTACTTGCGCGCATAGTACTACTTGTATTATTCCGTTGCACAGTGGTCTGAAACTGGAATTTACTGTTCAAAATCGACTACAGGTCACAAATCTTAACCGATTTCAAAAGTTTTTTTTTTTAAATGATCAGCGATAAATTTTTAAAAAAATGGTCTTTCCCAATTTTTAAATTAATTATTTATAACATTTATAAATAAACAAATAGGAGAAGAAATTATAATTTTTGTAAAAATAGTTGTGTTTAAAAAATAAAAATAACAATAGCATAGACACATATTAACCATGAAAATCATATTTAGCAATCGCTTAAGGTATAAACAGTTGCATATATGGATAAAATAATTATTATAAACAATTTACTTAATTATATAACTTTTGAGTGAAATTGTCAATTTTTTTATAAAGTAAGTTTCTTTGACAAAAATGACAGTAAAAGGGTCTTCTGGTGTCGCTGAATAAGAATTTTATGTCAATTTGACAGTTGACAGCTGTCAAAAAACTGCGAACATTTTAAAGAACGTAAATATTAATTTTTATAGTTAGATAAATTTTGATTTGCAATTATAGTAATAATTAAGAAAATGGTTACATTTATAAATGTTATAAATAATTAATTTAACAATCGAGAAAGACCATTTTTTTAAGAATTTATAGCTGATCATTTTAAAAAAAAAAAACTTTTGAAATCGGTTAAGATTTGTGACCTGTAGTCGATTTTGAACAGTAAATTCCAGTTTCAGACCACTGTGCGTTGTTCGTTCGTGATTGACGCGCACTGAGATTTTCGCTGTGAAATCTTTTATAATAAACAAAGTATTATTAATTGATACATAATTGGTTTTATGTTTATTTTTCGACCAGTAAAGATATAAATCTAAAAATAATCAATCATTTATTACCGCAGTTACATGCGCAGTGAAAAGACCGAAATCATTTTCTCCTTAATAAATTGAATTAAATTTTGAAAAGTTGAATAATGTCAAAACAAAAAATTAATGTGCTTTTATTAAGTGATAAACTTAAAATTATAATTTACCTTCGAAAAAATTACTTTCTTGAAAAACATGTTGATATTATTAAAACAGCAAAACAAAGAACGCTGACAGAGTTTTTTAAGCAAAAACTCTTTAAATCTAATGTATGTATCTAATGTATGTTGTATTTTTTTTAATAAGAATATTTCATTTTAAATAAATACATTAATATGAATATGAGAGATTCCATATGAAGTGATCAAGGTAAAAAAAATTGTTTGTCAATTATGCTTAAATTGGAAGTATTTATGGTGCATATAGATGGTAATTTTTGGAAAATTTTTTTTGTCCAATATTTTCCGAGTGGGAGAGGGGGAATTTTTTTGGGGTTTACGGTACAACGCAAATTTCAGTAATTTTTTTCTAGTTAACAATTAGATAAAAAAATTTTGCTACTATCAGTTTCGATAGAGTTTTTCATGACCTTTTCATTGATGATATGTATTTAAAAAAAAATTTTTTTTGATCAAAAAAAAATGAAAGTCAAAAATAAATTTGAGTTTTTTTTTGGTGAAGGATACGATTTTTTTTTTTTTAATCGAAATCTGAGGTTTTTTCCTATAAAGGTATGTAGATGGAAAAGTTGGCCTAGAATGTTTAAGCCATGAAAATTAGAGTTTTAGATGACTGATGCCTCTGGTCGCGTTAAGTCTGCAGCGCTCTGCTCTAAAACTCTAATTTTTGTGGCTTAAACATTCTAGGCCAACTTTTTCATGTACATACCTTTATAGAAAAAAACCTCAGCTTTCGATTAAAAAAAAAAAAAAAAATTGTGTCCTTCACAAAAAAAAAAACTCAAATTTATTTTTGATTTTCATTTTTTTGGTCAAAAAATTTTTTTTTAAATACATATCATCAATCAAAAGGCTATGAAAATCTCTATCGAAACTAATAGTAGCAAATTATTTTTATCTAATTGTTAACTAGAAAAAAATTACTGAAATTTGCGTTGTACCGTAAAACCCAAAATAATCTCCCCCCTCCCACCCACTCGGAAAATTTTGGACAAAAAAAAATTTCCAAAAATTACCATCTATATGCACCATAAATACTTCGAATTTAAGCATAATTGGCAAACAATTTTGTTTACCTTGATCACTTCATATGGAATCTCTCATATGGTGGATTTCACAGAAATTGTCCTGCCCCAAAAATAAAATATGTCTAATCTACTGCAAATTCTTTTTATGAGTTGTCCTATTGGATAGTAATTTATCCTATAAATATTTTAAAATTTTTTAAAAAATTGGGGCAGTGGGAGGGGGAAAAAGTTTGGCGTTTTTTGGTAATTCACTCTTCTTTTCCTATTTCCACTGTTTTAATGAATGGATAAATAGTATATTACGACCCAAGGCCAGAAAGTTGGAGTTCCTGGCGTGCGCGATATAAAAGCCGAGGCGTTTTATCACGCACATCAGGGCATCCAACTTTCTTGCCGTGTGTCGTATACGATTTTTCTTCATCTCCAGCCGAAAGTACGTTGAAAAGTTGAAGAAAATGTTCTAAAAAGCGTTGACAGCTGCTAACTTGCTGTCAGCCATATTTGTTTACTATTCTTTTGTAGCCTACGTCAGCGCGCTCTACTGGCTACCTTGCAAAGCGTCTCGCAAAATGTTCCTCGATCAGCTGAATTCTTGTATGGAAATTCGATTTT
Source organism: Ganaspis brasiliensis (assembly GCA_037103525.1). Lineage (NCBI taxonomy): Eukaryota > Metazoa > Arthropoda > Insecta > Hymenoptera > Figitidae > Ganaspis > Ganaspis brasiliensis. The sequence goes on along the minus strand of JAZKLR010000074.1, from coordinate 3,086,345 downwards.
GCCCGCCCGACTTTTGCAAAACCGAGGCGAAGCCGAGGTTTTTGCTGGTCGGGGCGGGCATCAACAAATAAGTAAAAACATATAAAAAGGTAAGTATCATATCAGTCATGTAGATTTTTTATTTATTTTTATTTCAATTTTAATACTAAACAACATGCTCAGAATTTACTGTGACAAAATATCAGAGACAATTATTATTTATTGTTTTGTTTCATTTTGACAGATGATTGAAAGCATATTTTTAGTTATTTTAAGTAATACAAAAATTTAAAGACTGATATGATACTTGCCTGGAAGGTTAGGATTAAGAATGAACAATATTTTTATTCTTTTTTTGTCAATATTGTGTGGTTATTAAATTAAAAACTGTTCCTGTCAAACATCGCAATACAGGAACCATGATGAACTTTGCTATGATACCGAGTCACAAAATCTCGTAGCCAATCAGAGTACACGAGAGCTCGAGCAGGCCGCAAAAGTCATTATTCCTGGAACGAAGTTAGTCCAGAAAGAGCGTACTTTCGGATAGGGGATGAAGAAAAAAATTTTATGTGACATGATTTTTGTAGATTTTTGCATAACCTTTCGATTGAAAAGGTTTATTTTTTAAATAATATAACCTTGATTTTTCAAAATTAAAAACAATTTTGAGTTTTTCTCAAAGATGGGCCTTTTTAATTTTTTTAAAAATATTTTTAAACGAAAGCTGAGGTTTTTTTCTATAAGAACCCAAAATTTCAGAAATGCGTTTTTTTCATTTTCGAGAAATTAAATGATGAATACCGAGCGACGCAGGATCGACTGTATAAGGGCTCGCGTCGACGCGGCGATCCGACGTCGCGCGGTATTCATCATTTAATTTCTCAAAAACGAAAAAAAACGCATTTTTGAAATTTTGGGTTCTTATAGGAAAAACCCTCAGCTTTCGTTTAAAAGTATTTTTAAAAAAATTTAAAAGGCTTATCTTTTAGAAAAACTTAAATTTGTTTTTAATTTTGAAAAATCAAGGTCTAATTATTTAAAAAATATAAAATGGACCTTTTCAATCGAAAGGTTATGCAAAAATCTACAAAAATCATGTCACATAAAATTTTTTTATCCATTCATTAAACCAGTGGAAATAGGAAAAGAAGAGTGAATTACCAAAAAAACGCCAAACTTTTTCCCCCTCCCATGGCCCCAATTTTTTAAAAAATTTTAAAATACTTATAGGATAAATTACTATCCAATAGGACAACTCATAAAAAAAATTTGCAGTAGATTGGACATATTTTATTTTTAGGGCAGGATATTTTCCGTGAAATCCACCATATGTATAAATATTTGTAAAAATATAATAAAATAATAAGAGTAATAAATCTTGTAGAACGTATAATAATGCATTAATTCATAAAACTCGATAAGCGAAAAAAATCGCAGCTGCAGCTTTGTAAGTGAGAAACTGGATTAATGAGAAACCTCTTTAAGCGAGAGAAAATAGCCGGTTCTTTCAACTCGCCCCTATCTAGGTTGAACTGTATATAAATTTAAGTTTTTAAAAAATAAGAATGGCATATTTGAAGTAATATTATCATAAATATTATCAGGTTGTCTTCTAAATTTGTTTTTTGAAATTCCCGATCATTTTCCGGTTTTAAATATGAAATTTCTTATTGATTGTAAATGAGTGATATAACAAATCCTACCTTTTCATTATTTATTATAATGAATTTATCAACATTAATAATAATAATCGATTTTCTAAATTTAAAAAAGCACAAACTGTATTAAGTTTTATAATTATTATATTTCATTTCCGACTATTTCTCAGATTTCGCGATTAGTAGACACCCAGTTATATATGGGGCAAAATTCCTGAACTGTCCAGGTCAAAAAATAAAATATAATCAAACTCTGCTAAAATGTTTCCATTGTTAGTGGAAGTGTAAATACCAACTATTTTCAAATTCCATGAAATAGTTTTTGAGTTACACTGTTTTAAAATTTTCAATTTTTTTAAAATGTAGTTTTTTAAATTTATTATATTTCTAAGTAGATTGCATAAAAGTTAACATATATATAGTGGTTTTTAAAGCTTTTCTTACAGGCTATTCGATTATAATAAATGTTTTTTTTTAAAAAGAAAATTTGACCTTGAAATTCAAGGTCAAAGAGTTAATTTAATTGTATCTCGAAATCGGATTTTCTAAAAAAATTTTAACCTATCGCAATGAAAACGCTCGAATAGCGCGACCTCGCGCGAGTAACCACTGGTTTCTCGAGTGAGCGCAGGTATTTGAGATGTATTTTTGACAAAAGTATTTAGAGTTCCACTCTGATTTTTACATATCTTATAAAAAAAAAAGTCAAGCTTTCTATTAAAATAGGTTAAATTTTTTTTAAAAAATACGATTTCGAGATACAATCAAATTAACTCTTTGACCTTGAATTTCAAGGTTAAATTTTCTTTTTACAAAAAAACATTTATTATAATCGAATAGCCTGTAAGAAAAGCTTTAAAAATCACTATATATTTGTTAACTTTTATGCAATCTACTTAGAAATATAATAAATTTAAAAAATAACATGATAAAAAAATTCAAAATTTTAAAACTGCGCAACTTAAAAACTATTTTATTGAATTTGAAAACATTTGGTGTTTACACTTCCATTAACAATGGAAACACTTTAGGCAAAGTTTGAATAAATTTTATTTTTTGACCTGGACAGTTCAGGAATTTTGCCCCATATATATATTTTTTTGTTTGTTTACCTAGTGTTTTGATCAGTAAGTATCATATTAAGCTTTACATTCTCGAAAAATAATTTTGCAAACCACAATATTAGGTTTTTAAATTTAATTTTAAGTAATTCTACAGAAGGGAATTTGAAAAACCTAAAAAATATTTGATTCTAAACGTAAATATGTGTCACTTTCAGAAGAATCATTTATGTATTTATGTTTCTATTAATTCTATTATTTTCTAAAGTCTCTGCTCTGATTCTCTCCTTTCTCTCAAATTCGATTTTAGTTTTTAACTAACTAATTTATAATATACTCATAATTACTAATCTTTTAATATTATATAATTATTTAGATTTATAAAATAGCGACAATAATTGAAATGATCGACTGTAGCTTCACTTATGAGTTTACATTTACGTATGCCAGTATACCTTTCCATTACTTTTTACTCAAAGTTTTTGTTATCAACGCTACAACACTTGATTAAAGTATTTCTAATGTTTTAAATTTTGATTTGATTATTTTAGTTAATCAATTTTTTAATTGCAGTAAAATCCTCATATATCGGATTCCAAGAGTAGGTGAATTTTTACCGATATAAGCAGGAATCAGATTTATCTGGATAAAAATATTTTATATTTAAATTGAAGGGACCGGAAAAAATATCTAATATATGCGGGAATCCGATATATAGGGGGTCCAATATACGTGGGTCCTACTGTATTTTCTATATCTCTCTTTTTACCGTGGAATAAACCGAACACTATCCGGATTTAAAAACGAGTACCCGATTATGCCCGTATTTCGCCGGACTCTTTTAGAATTGGAAAAAGAATGCCGAATGATTTTCATACTAAACCAGACTCTATCCGAATATGAAAGCAGGTACCGGATGTAAAAAAAATTCTAGATTATTTTCATACTAAACCAAACTGTTTCCGGATTTGAAACGTGCGCCGGATTATATCCGTACTGTACTGCGCCGGACTCTTTTCGGATTGTAAAAAGAATGTCGGATTATTTTCGTACATACTCCGGGTTCTATTTGGAATTAAGAATTAGTGACGGATTATGTCCGTACTTTACTTACCGGACTCTTTCCGGATTAAATCCACAGATTACATGTATGTTTGATTTAGCAATTTGAACATTATAGTTCGTATAGCTCAGTCGATTTAGGTTCTGCGTTGCGTGCGTAACATCCCGTATTCCAACTAAATCCGGATTACACGAAAAGTTTGACTAGATTAGTTCCGGACTATACCGGACTACATCCGGAATTAACCAACGCTTAGGACCGGATTTGTTCCGGTCTGTACCGGACTACATCCGGATTTAAAAACGGCTTCGGACCAGATTTGTACCGGACTAAATCCGGATTAAAAAACGCTTCGGACCAGATTTGTTCCGGACTGTACTGGACTACGTCCGGATTGTATACTGTCGGATTCATTTCGAATAAGAGCAGACTAAATTCGGTGCTGAAAACCTACGTTAAATCGGACACTTTCGGACTAATTCCACATCTGGAATTAATCCTGACTTGACCGGAATTTTGTCTGGAATTCGTCCGGAATTCATCCAGATTTTTTAGTAGGGATATTACATGGGGACCTAACCAACGGAAGTAGCTCAGTTAGATAAAGCGCTGGCTCTGCGGCCGCGTCGAGCCAAACATAGCTGGTTCGCGCCCCGTTAGCCTGGGTTTATTCCGGCTTATGAGGTAATCCGAGTGGAAGGTTTGACGTCAAGGGTCAATGATGTGCGCTGTCGATAATTTATCCGGCACACACCGTTGAAACCCGACTGTGGGTAACCGGTTGTACTCTGGGGTAGTTTTGCCACAATTTTCCAGTCCCACTGGCGAGCAAGCCTATTACAGGCGGTCCAGGCAAATGCGAGTACTCCTAATAAAAGTCGTTCTGTGGACGCAAATTGAGGTTGAGGAACGAGGCTTGAAAAAGGTGGTACCCCTTGGGGCGTAGAAAAAGACGTCAGCAAGGGGTACAGTAGGGAGAAAGGCTAGAAAAAGGAAAAAAGGAGAAGGCTATGGGTGTTTCACCCCCGACTTGAAGCCAAAAATGGCAAAGTCAAAAGACCCTCAACCTCGCCCCTAACTTTAACTTTAACTTACATGGGGACCTTTAAACTTTTATAAAAGTTGTCGCACTTCTCTAGACACACCCCCCCCCCCCTAAATATTAATAGATGTAATTGCTAGTTATAGTTTATTAGGTTTTTACGTTTTTCTTAGAAAATCCTAAAATCTGAAAAATTATTATTCGAAATCTCTTCTTGGAAGTATTTGCTAGAGGTATATTATTTGCTTCAATAAAAACTTTTATACATACTAATGGTGTGTAAAAGAATTTGTATGAAAAATTCAAGTATCATGTACATTAAAACACATTTAAACATAAATTTTATTAAAAAATATTTACCTTTCCACATGCTCGACAGTGATGACGTCTTTTAATAACATTGAATTTTACATCACAAAGCATACAATTAGGTGCTTCACTATCTGGAATCCAAAATGGTGGTTGTTTGCCAAGTACCATGCCCGAATCCATAGACGAGTTCTCTGAAACATCTGGAGAAGGTACTCGCATTTCATCTCCATTTCCGTCATGTTCAGGAATATCTTGAACTACCGGCACTATTTCTTGATTCCCTAAAATAAAAATTTAAGCACATATGTACACGAAGAGAAAAATCTAGCTTTTATAGCACGAAGTTTTCCCTTCCTTTGTAGTAAGTGAATTCGAACTACAAAAGCAAGCGCTTCACGCTTGTATAGCGTGGACTCACGCGAAAATAGCACAATTCTTTACTCCAATAGCGTGAAGGGGCGTATACTGCAAAGGCAGTGATAGACTTCATGCTATAAAGGCAAGATTTTTCGCTCCGTGCATAAACAACTTCAAAAATTCCTTAAAAAGAAAGTTTGTATTGCTTTTTAGTACGTGAGAAATTCATCTCCCGCTGGGGGACAGAGGATTGCCTCATACGTATTAGGTAGCACCAGGCAAATAACAAATTCTAGTGTTAACAAAAACCAAAAAAGGTTATCCGCAGGAGAATACTTTAGTTCTAAAGTAAAAAATGCTTGAAAAATGGGTTTGTATGCTTGTATGTGGGCAAAATATATTCCCGATAGACTTCACAGACTCTTTACAAACTATGTGTACGAACTGTCAGACTGGTAACTTTTAAAAATTCAGAAATGTTTAAACCTTTTCAATCAAGGGTCAACTATTGCTAGTTTGAAAATTAAAAATTAGCGAATCAGTAAGAAAAAAATCAACAAAAACCACAATTCCTTAAATATTAGCTGTATTAGCTAATATTTAGCTGTAGTGACTAAATAAGTGTCTGGTAAATTTTGTTAGCAGCAGCGGCTATTTTTTTTATTTTTTATGAAAGTTTATAATAATTATGGAATTTACAGGTTTTTGTCATTTTTTCCAGGAAAGAAAATAAAAATTTTAAATCATTTTGGTTAGATCCATATTTTTTTAAATTGAAATTTCTTTGTTAATAAATTTTTTTCTCAAATTTAACAGTGACAGATCGATTTGTAAGGTTCTTAATGTGTTAAATTTGTGATTATCTCTACCTTTTTGGAAAATGGATTTATCAACTTTTGAAATTTTGTCTAAACTTTGTTTAGAATTTTCTAGAATTTTTATTAAAATTTTTCAACGAAATCCTTTTGGTTTTTAAAATTATGTTTTACGAACAAACGTGATTTTAGAAAACATACCTGTTGTGAACTCGGCCATGTTAATACTAGAAACAATATCTAACGTTTGCGGTCTTATTGGTCGATTAACATCATCCTCACTGTTCTCATTATGATCCAAGTTGTTATCTATATCATCAACTCCTTTATTAGTATTATCATCTTTTGTTATTCTATTTATTTCATTTTTATTTAAGCTACTAGCAGTCCCTTCGTTATAAAGATTCAATTCAGGATTTTCAAATTTTTCTGCGCTCTCTTCTCTTTTTTCCAAACTTAAATCGAGCGTCAGATTATTTTCTGGATTTATAATATTTTCCAGATCTTCGTGTTGAGCATTTTGTTCAATTCCTCTTCTGTTATTTTCTTTTGGAGTACTGTCTATTTCCGAAATGCAATTTCCATTTTCTTTATCTTCTTCTGTGACTCCTTCTAGTATACTTGGATCATTAGCTGGAGCACTTTGTTGATTTAAGTCGAAATTGTCAGAACATTTTCTAACTTTTTCATTTGTTTTCTTACTCTTTCTTGTTTTCCCCTTATCTTCCTTTGCTTTCGAAATTGGCATGGTAAGTTCATGACATTTTTCCGCATTTTTTTTTGCCGAAAAATCACTTGAACCTTCGCCAGAAATTCTACCTTTACTATAATCAATGACAGGGAATTTTTTCGCTTTATGTTGCAGATCTTCTTCTGAAATACTCGGAAGCTCTCCTATCACGACGCTTTCGAATATTGGAGCTTCGTTTGCATCTTCGTCATCCTGTTTACTCTGAAATATTTGTAGCGTTGCTTCGGGTCGTGCACTTTCATTTGCTCTTTCTTCTATCTCCAATTCTGTCAAGTACCGATTTAATTCTTCTTCTGATAAATCATCGATATTTCCAAATCCAATGGGTTTGTGTTCAGGTGGCTGAGCATTTAATTGGACCGCTTGAAAAACTAATCTAGTAGTATTACTACCCTTGGCTTCTGGTTCTTGGCTTTTCTTATTCGTATAAAACTGATCCATTTTCTTCACAGCAACTTCCAATTCCGTCGTTGTTTCTGGAAAATGTTCCCTATCTCCAATATAAATACATTCGTAAATAGAATCCTTGTTCGAACGCAAGACATTCTTTGCACTAAAGTCTACATTTTCATACGTATGTTTTTCTTCTTCTGATTTCGATTCCTTTGATTCAAGTTTTGTCTCTTTTACATCAGACTTTTTTACTTTATTAATAGTTGCATAAAGTTCTTGGCTTTTAAGAATGTCTGTACCGATATAAACATTTTCATAAACATGTTCGGGTTCATCTATGATGCTTTTTGATTCCTGTTTTCCAATTTTATCGGTTGAAGATTTGAAACTTCGCTCAATATTGATAGTTTTGCTTGTTTCTGGTAAGGCAACATTTTCCGGTGCTTTATGTTCTGCTATAGCAACATTGCTCGGTTTTTCGACACATGAATCCAATTTAATAGGTAAGAGAATGTTTTGGTATTTTGGCGGAAGAGAAGTAGCATTAGACAATTTCGGAGTGGTACTTGTAGTACCAATATCGTTCTTTATCACACTTATACTACCAGTATCAGTTGTTATATTTTTTATAATCGTGCAATCATTTGTAGATTCAATCTTCAAGGCAGATTCATCTCTTCGTTTATTATCTACAGACTCGCAATCATTTGAACTGTCTTCAGATACTAAACTCCCACTAGGGGCATTTATATATTCATTAAGGCTGTTAAACACATTACTAACACTAGGTTTGATACTGGATTGGTTCAATTTGTTATCATAGCTGTTTATCTTTGCATTAGTGTTGTCATTTAGTTTCTTCTGAAGAAGCTTTTGAGATATATCATTGTGTATTATGGAGACTGGTTCTGGGTCCAACGATTGAGATTCAACGCACTGTTTTGCTTGGATTTTACTATCATTAAGGCGTCCATGGGTGCAAAAGTGATTGACAGAATCTACGTTGTCCTGTTTAAGCTCAGCTTTTCTAAAGCTTGCAAGATTATCACTTATCATTTCTCTTTCTCTCCTTATGGTCGATTCCTCGGCATGGAGACGTTCCTCTTTATGCCTTTCAGAAGGAGGAACAACATTAAGATCTTCATTTGAAACTACTGTTGAGCATCCTGCAGGACGGTTGTAGCTTTTAGGAATTAATCCCTGTGAAGTCGGAATTGTTGAAGAAACAATATGCCTAGGTGTAACTGATGCGACTTGCTCAGCTCGATCTATAAGCATTATTAAGCAAAAGTATTTAAATTATTTATAAGTAGTATTTTTTTCTTCCATTAATTTTACAAGGAATAAATTTATTTCAATTTTTAAAAAGTAAGAAAAATAGATAAAAAAACACTATTTTTTAAGATATGACGAAGTTTCGTTGGCTTGGCTTGCCACCATCATCAGGTCACTTGATGACAATTGTGTCAAATTAAGCCATTTTTTAGAAAATACTTCTAGTAAAGATAAAGCCTTCAACAAATATTCAAACTGTTTTTTGGACCCTGAAATGCATGTAATTTTATAGAAATGTGGGGCCAACTCCGTTTTAAAGCTTAATCAAAGTATACATTAAGAATTTTAGCAAAGTTTAAAAGTTTTTCTTAACTATTAACTATTTGTCTTTAAATATTTCGCAATAGTGTCATTTACAATATACTACTGACATTTGATAAAATCATTCTGTTTGTTCAAGGTATACACCACATTAAGGTTGCCAGAAAAATTCGTATCTTTTTTCTCCTTGTCCATGAAATGTTTTTACTCTATCACGAGCCTAAGTAAAGTAATAGAGATATAAGATATTACATCACATTACAATACATTACACTAATATGCTTACCAAAAATGAAAGATGATTTACGCAAACAACATCTTGCGGTTCTTCATTTGTTGATGACCCATGAATGTGCATCATTACTTCATTGCTTCTTGAATTCATACGGCAAACATATTCGAGTAAAATACCAATTATTCCTGGTACCTGGATTATGTGTAGCTATAATAGTAGGTCGTTTCCATTTCAATTCAGACAGCCTATGTATGTTAAAGTCAGGGAATCAGTTCTCATTGAAATATATTGTTTTTCAGATAATTTTAGACGACACGTATTTTTCCATTTTGGTAAAAAAAATTTTTTAACGAAGTTATGCGGATTTCAATTTTTTAAGTTGAACAGTGAGATTACAAGAAAATAACATTAACATTTTTTTAAATTATTATATCTTTTTTGCTATTGTACGTATTAAAATGATCCTTTCTGTGTCTAATTGAGGCTTTCATGTTCTTTTAAATTCCATAAGAGAATTTAAAATATTTTCATATTTAACAAAATGGCGGCGTTTTTTCGAAAAAAATAAAAACCAGATTTTCTCAAAAACCCCACCTTTTTTTGTTCTCTCAATTTTTTTACTACTTTTTGGGAGTATAATGATTATTTTCTATAAGAATTTATTGGAGTCCCGCTTCCTGGGGACGAATAAAAAAAAATTTCTTTTTAAGAAAAAAAAATTCAAAGATTTTTAAACTCTCTACTAGATACAACTTTGTTCAAATAGAAAAAATGTTTCTATTAAAAAGTAGAGTAAAAAAGTTTTATGACTTTTATCTCTATCTTTATTAAATTCATAAATTTTGCATTTTGGCAAGATTTTCTCTTCATTTTTTTACTACTTTCTAGTTTTTATGGTATTTAAAGTTATTAAATTTTTGAATTTGGATTTGTGGTATTTAGGCTCGCGATAGAGTAAAAACATTTCATGGACAAGGAGAAAAAAGATACGAATTTTTCTAACAACCTTAATGTGGTGTATACCTTGACCAAACAGAATGATTTTATCAAAAGTTAGCAGAATATTGTAAATAACACTGTTGTGAAATATTTAAAGACAAATAGTTAATAGTTATAAAAACTTTTAAAATTTGCTAAAATTCTTAATGTATACTTTGATTAAGCTCTAAAAAGGAGTTAGCCCCCATTTCTTTAAGATTCAGTGGCAGATCCACGGGGGGAGGCCATGGGGGTCATGACCCCCACCCCCTGGAGCTAACTTAAATTTGCATGAGAGAGAGAGAGAGAGAGAGAGAGAGAGAGACAGCACGATAGTGTTATCTCTTTCTTTCTCATGTATAACCCCCTCCAGAGACCAAGTCTGGATCCGCCACTGATAGGATTACATGCAATTCAGGGCCCAAAAAAAAGTTTATTATTTTTTTGACTGTCAGTTACCATTTTGATCAAAGTACAAGAAATATATGTTATTACTTAGGAAAAGAGTAATTTATACAAAAAATATGGCTGTGGTACAACGTAAATTTCCCTAAAATAAAAATAATAATAATTATAATTAATTTTTTTCAAACCCTTTCACTTAACAAAATGGACACTCAATTTTTTTTCTTAAAGTGTATTTGCTATTTATATAACATATATTTTTGCTAACTTAATTAGTTCATGCAATCAAGAGATATTGCAATTTGTATTTTTTTTTTTAAAAAAAGTTCGTAATTCCTAAAAAAAATTTTTTTTTGAGATGATAGTGGGCAAATGAATTAGTATTGGTGTTTACGGTATTTCGCTCCGGGAGCGATTGGAGATCAGGGATTGGACAACCTCTATTTCACATAACTTTTAGCTACAAGGCAGTTTTAAAGGCTATGATTGGTTGAAAGGCAAATAGTGTTATGAGATTTTGGATTTCGTAAGCTTAATGTATATTTTTACCAAAAACGGTGTGAACTAAACATCTTTGAGCTGCTTTGAGCTCTAAATGTGTGCTCTGTCGCCTTGATTATACTAATCATGGAAGAAAATTTTGAAACTTTATGGCTAAAAATATCTATTGACAGCCATGTTTTATTTAATAATGGAATAGAAGTAAATTAAAATTTTTCTGTCAACGTAAATAAAAAAAGAACATGTAAAATAAACAATTTTTTTGCAAAAATAGGTTCCTGTTATCCTTTATCTGTTAAGGATCAATTTATTTCATTTCACAAACAATTAAATCGATTTTCACAAATTTTTATAATTTAGGTTATGTAAACACTTTAACTTAAAATCAATTTTGTTCAATCAATTCTAACTATATATATTTAAAAATTGGTTGAAATTAGTTTTCTGGTCTTCCATTCTACTAAATTGTAATTAATTAATTAGTTTTAAAGAAAAAACAGAATTCATTCTTCTTCTACGTATGGTTCACCAGCCCTGAGCTCCGAGTGCTCCCGGAGCGAAATACCGTAAACACCAACTGCTGACCCAAAGTGATGGGCAGCTCCTGTACCAAACGCACGCCATGGTAAAATGTACGTATAGTCCCGTGGTTTGAGCAGATATTGTAAAAAAATTTTTTAGTCTAGGAAAGGAAAATTTTTTCTGCAGCTTCTACTTCTTCCCCAAACCTTTATCAATTTTATCGATAGCAATCGTCAGGCGATTTTATATGATAGTTCAAAAAGTACAAAATTTAAATTATGAATTGCGCCTTTTAATATTTATCAACTTTTCCAGTTTTTGCAGTATCTCATCTCAAGATAAATTTTCTCCTGCCCTCAATTTCAAGTAAAATAATGAATATTATACAACAGAAAAGTGTCGCCAAAAAGTAACAAAATGGTGTTTTTTGACACTAATTAATTATATGAGAAAAAATTGATGGCCCCAAAACACTAACGGGATGCGGAGAATTAGAACTTAACTGAAGTAAAAATTTGAGATATTCGTTTAGCAGCAATATTATTTCTGAAGTGTTATTCAACAAACATTAATTGACACATATAAAAAGTTCTCTTACGTTAGATCTCCATACTTAGATTGTATGGGAAAAATGACAATTATTATCATCCAGTTGTGGTATTAAAATTACAAAACTGGATGTCAAATGAAACTTTGGTTATACTATACGAATTCTAATATGTGACCTGGACTGTGAAAATGAGGCTTACGTGTCAAAAAATCATTTTTCACTTTTTTGCCGATTCTGATAGATTTTGGGATGGTCTTTCACGTGGTGTAAACCAAAAAGTCATAACTTGTCAAAAAGTTTATTAAAACTAAAGCTAAAGAAAAGGACTTTTGCGATTAAAAAACGCTGTGGCTATTCGTCCCGCTAGTGGGACGAATAAGCGACGGCTCTTATTTGTCCCGTTTCGAAAAATAAAGGAGTGGGGTAACGGGACAAATAAAAACCGTCGCTTATTCGTCCCGTCACACAATAAATGTACTAATTCAATGTTCTCTAATTAAAAAAGTGTTAAATATTTTTAAATATAACCATGAAGTAGGATAAGGAGATGAAACGCCTGTAGTTTGTCGCTGGAAAACTTGACACCAATCAGGGGGGTCCCAGTAGTACAGGTCTTTTTTTCCCTGTTGACAACAGCACTTGCTGTGGTGATTTTTGTAACTATAATTTATCACGTGACCATATCACATGTACATAAGACACAGCCACGCACACAACGAAAATTAATTCTACTTTTCCCCTGAAGGGGCGCATAGTCGGCAGGGAAAAAGCAAAGCTGTCTACTGTGACCCCCCTGTATGGGGGCCAGTAAAAATACGTCGTTTCATCTCCTTATCCTACTTCATGAATATAACTCAATAATTTAACCTCAAAATACAGGCATACTGAGATACCCAAATATAATGTCAAATATTCAAGTCCGAACTTAACCTTAAATCCACTATCAAACGTCAAACAATCAAAATTATTTTATGAAAAGTAGCGCGAAATTGAAAAATGAGAATTTAAAGATAAATTTGTAGATTATAATTATAGATTCTTATTATTTTCTTTAGTAAACTTTTTTACTTTCACTATCAAAATTTGCCACGATTAGTTTACCATATATATTTTAGAAATTAAACTTTAATAATAAATAAAACAAATCGATGAATAATATTTATCTAATAAGGATTATTCTCATGAGTTTATTAAATTTGTACATTGTTTTTCAATTAATTTCAACAAAAATTCAATTATCTTCTTCAAACTTCAATTATTCTCTATAAATTTTTTATTTATTCACCAGCTTTCAATTATCACAAGCCTGCAAAAAAAAATTTTTTCTATTGTTTGAGATCGGTAAGTCATTTCCCGTAGTTTTTGATGCGCTGAATTCAAATCTGGTAAGGAAAACCTCCCATCACGTCAGGATTTTGAGAAAAGTGGGGGTAAAACTCCCAAAAATCACGTTTTTGGCACTTTTTGAAAATTTGTACCGAGCAATTCCGACGTGCTAGAGACTTGTCATAGAGGTTAAATTAAAGCTTGATCCCTATACTTTACGATAATATAATGATATTGGCAACAACATGCTAAATTAACTATCAAACATGGTTTTTTTGACAGTTGTCAAGCATAAAAAATGTCTTTCACTGTCGGTAAATACAACTATTTTAAAAATTGATTGGATTCGCTTGATACTTGTTACTCGGGGGTTTTTGGGGTCGCTGAATACGAATATGTAATCAGATTTCAAAAATTCAAAATGGCGGATCCAATATGGCGGACGATTTTGTTAAAAATTGATTGGTTTCGTTTAGAACCGCCATATTGGATCCGCCATTTTGAATTTTTGAAATCTGATTACATATTCGTATTCAGCGACCCCAAAAACCCCCAAGTAACAAGTATCAAGCGAATCCAATCAATTTTTAAAATAGTTGTATTTACGGACAGTGAAAGACATATTTTATGCTTGACAATTGTCAAAAAAACCATGTTTGACAGTTAATTTAGCATGTTGTTGCCAATATCATTATATCATCGTAAAGTATAGGGTTCAAGCTTTAATATAACCTCTATGACAAGTCTCTAGCACGTCGGAATTGTTCGGTACAAATTTTCAAAAAGTGACAAAAACGTGATTTTTGGGAGTTTTACCCCCACTTTTCTCAAAATCCTGACGTGATGGGAGGTTTTCGTTACCAGATTTAAATTCAGCGCATCAAAAACTACGGGAAATGACTTACCGATCTCAAACAACAGAAAAAAATTTTTTTTTGCAGGCTTGTGTTATTTATGTCATGATTGAATCAGTTTCTTAAGATTTCAATTGTTTGGTCAATTTTTCAAGTATTGTCTTTAAATTTTTAATTTTATGCACCAGTCATCAATTATTTTTTTCAAATTACAAATATTTTTGTTATTGTTTAATTATCTTCTTCTAATTTCAATTATTGTTTTTCTACACATATACATTTTTTGATATTTTTTAATTATTTTTTTCAAATTTCAATTATTTTCTTGATAATTCTATTATTTTTTTTTCAATTTTTCAACTATTGTCTAAAAAGTGTAATTTTTACACCAGCATTTATAATTATTTATGTCATTATTTAATTAGTTTTTTTTACATTTTATTTATTTTTTAATATCTCAATTAATGTGTGAATTTTGTTTCAAATTTAAATTATTTTTGTAATTCTTTAATTATTTTTTTGTAACTTAAATTTTTAAATTACTTTCTACATATTTCAATTATTTTTGCGATTTTTTAATTGTTTTTTCCAAATTTGAATTTCCTGCTGGCGCCCCCCTATTTAATATCAGTAATATCAAACTCTTTATTGCTTATTCATTTTTTTAATTTAAAAACTTACTATTTAATCAATTTTTTATTTAAAAACTCACTATTTACTAACTTTTTTCACTTAAAAACTTATTGTTTACTCACTTTTTTAAAATTAAAAAGTCTTTTTTTCACTATTTTTAATTTGCAACTCCACTGGCAGCTCTCCTTATATTTAAATTCTCATTTTTCAATTTTGCGCTACTTTTCATAAAATAATTTTGATTGTTTGACGTTTGATAGTGGATTTAAGGTTAAGTTCGGACTTGAATATTTGACATTATATTTGGGTATCTCGGTATGCCTGTATTTTGAGGTTAAATTATTGAGTTATATTTAAAAATATTTAACACTTTTTTAATTAGAGAACATTGAATTAGTACATTTATTGTGTGACGGGACGAATAAGCGACGGTTTTTATTTATCCCGTCAGCCACAGCGATTAAAAAAATGTGTTTTTTAAAAATCTGAAAAAGGGGGAAAAATAATTGAAATCGCTTGAAACTCCTTGCTCGGGGGTTTTTGGGGTCGCTGATTACGAATCCGATGACATTTTCTTAAAATTCAAAATGGCGGATCCAACATGGCGGGAAAATTGAAAACTTATTGGATTTGCATAAAACTGGCTATACTCGGGGGTTTTTCGGGTCGCTGATTACGAATCCGGTGTCAGTTTCTTAAAATTCAAAATGGCGGATCCACAATGACGGACAAAAAATTAAAAACTTATTGGTACTCCAATTTCTTGAAGTCGGAGTGAAACGTTGTCACGTCAGAAGACGACCAGCACGATAACAATTGTAACATTTGTTAACTCACTTATTTAGTGTTATTCGTTTAGTAATTCGAAAGTAGCAACTTACACGAAAAACCTTTGAGTGTGAGGATAAAATATAAGAAACTGAATACAAGTGTCAATAACAATAAAGAATTTAACAATCGGACAGATTCGCTTGAAAATCGATAATTGGAACTTATTTGAAGTTGGAGATTACATAATTTATTAAATTCGCTTAAAACCAGTTTTAGATAAATCCGTTAAAATTTTTTTCCCCGACATTTTGAATTTGCTAAATTTGTAATCAGCGACCCCGAAAATCTCCGAGGTGCCAGTTTTATGCTAATCCGATAAGATTTTAATTTGTTTGTCCGCCATATTGGATTCGCCATTTTGAATTTTCAAAAACTAACACTGGATTCGTAATCAGCGACCCCAAAAACCCCCTAGTATCCAGTTTTAAGCAAATCCGAGAAGTTTTTAATTTTTGTCCGACTTATTGGATCCGCCATTTTGAATTTTCAAAAACAAACACCTGATTCGTAATCAGCGACCCCAAAAACCACCGAGTAAGGAGTTTAAAGCCATTAAAACGTGAATAAGTATCAAGATTAACTTTTTAACTTTAAGATCGTTTTTCTCGAAATCTTGTTTTACACGTAAGCCCCCTTTTCACTGTCCAGGTCACAAATATGGAAGGTCGGTTTCATTTGACTTCTGTCAAAAATTATTTCGATGAAATGAGTATTCGGCTAAAAGAATGTTCTGGTTAATGGAATTCGGCCAAATGAAAGTTCGAACTAATCGGAATTAGAACATATTCATGCGTATCATCTAAAGTCTTACAAAATTTAGTATTTCACACTTCATTTTTTAATATTTTAATTGAAAAAACCTTAGTTTCTGGACAAAAATACTATAAAAATACTTTACTCATTCAAAATGTTTTACTTACTGGAAAGCCTAATGAAACAAAAAGTGGTGTTTAAACGATATGAATTCTTCTACAAATTGAAATAGGATAAAAAGTTTCCATGAAAAATTAAAAGAAGGTTGCGGTTTTCGAAAAAAGCTTTGAAGATTGGAAAAAGCCTTTAACAAAAATGTTGTTAGTTGCAAAAGTTAGATATTGTACATGTTTGACAACTACAGTAAAACTTTTTTTTATTTTAAAAGAAATGAAATTCTATTTACGTTAAGAAGAAATTTCTCCTACATTCGGACCCTGCTAAAAAAATCCGATAGAAAACGGATAAACCCGGATATAAGTAGGGTTCTATCGGTTTCTATCGTAATTCTATCCGGTTTTTGTCCCCGTTTTATACCAGGTTTTTATCAGTGTTTTATTCGAGTTTCATCAGGGTTCTATCCGGGTTACCAAAATTTTGCTACATGGTTTTTACATGGGTTTTATACGGTTTCTATATGTATTCAATCTGTTTTGTATCTGATCCCTTACATTACTTTTAATCGTCTTTTATCCGGTTCTTATAGCGATTGTACTTGTTTTATATCCCAGTTATATCCGGGTTTTAGCAGGGTCTTTCAAATGCTGATATCCGGTCACTGTATGGGTTTCATAAGGTTTCTATCTATTTTGTAGCCTGATACAAAACAGATAGAATGCGAATAGAATCCAGATAAAGCCCAGATAGAACCCGGATAGAAGAGGGTTTAACTGGATAATATCGTAATTGAATCCGGTTTTTATCCGGGTTTCCCTGTTTTATACCTGGGTTTTGTCGGTATTCTATCCGGGTTCTTCAAGGTTTTCTATCCGCTTCCTATAAGGGTTCTAAAAAAAAAAAAAAAAAAAAAAAAAAAGTTTAACTTATTTTTATACATTTTGTTTATTGGAGATGGCAATATATGCAATATTGCATCACAAAATATAAGGAAAATACTAAATAAAAATGCATAACATTTAGCTTTTCCAATTAATTAACATAAAAAAAAGTACTTTGCACATATTGAAAAAAAGTTTTTTAGTCGATTCTCACACACAGTGTTGGCATCTAACACAAATAATACATATATCTGCTTCGGTGTACACGAAAAAGTTGGCTCGTATAAAAAAAAATGTTTTTATGTAAACCAATCAGTCTTTTTATATTTCGCGTTAAAAAAAATCGACTGTCTCACAACTGGCGACTCTCCCCTATGTACAGAAAAATTAAAGTTTTTTTTTAAATAAGAAAATCTGTTTTAATTGAAATAATTGCTAAATAAATTTAAACTTTTTATTGTATTAAAAATAATATTAATTTCAAATCATAACGACAAATATTCATTTATTCTGATTTAGCTCATCAAAGAAAATATTTTTTTTCAAAAGAAAAATAATTAAAAACAACAAGTATAAGAACAGTAAAAAATTAAGTTTGCTTTCAACATTTTAATTTTTTCTGTTTATTTTTTACTAAATTTTTTTAAAAGCAATAGTATTTCTAAAAAGGATATGTATATAAATTCTAAACCCAAATCCACGGGGGTGAAACCAGCAGTGGAAAGGGAGAAACACGATTCCCGGCAAAAGTGGGAATTTATCAACCAATTAAAATAATGCTATAAATAACCTGTTTTTTGGAAAAAATGAAAAGTTTTATTGTTTTCAGATTTTCAGGTATGTCATATTAAATAATATATTTTTTTTTACTCTAACATAAGTGTTTGTTTATTGAAAATTAATTTCATTTTATAACATTTAGTGTTTCAAAAAAAACTTCAACACTTTTTACATTTGTTTTATCTTAATAAAACAAATGTAAAAAGTGTTGAAGTTTTTGTAGATCTGTATTTTAATCTGATAACCTTAAAAACCAGATTTTATTGTTATAATTATTATACATAAGTAATAATTATATATTAGAAATATGTTACAAATTGATAAATTAATTATAAATTGTGTTTAAACTTATTTAAACATTTTTTATTTCCAGGTGTCATATAATAAAAATTTTTCAAGAAGGTCAACAGTTTGCCGGTAAAATTTCATAGATACTTTATTCGTAAGTTTATTAATTTGTTGTTAATGACATAAATATTAAAATATTAATATAAAAATTATTTCTTTCTGAACCTTCCTTACTTTTATAATTTTTTTTTTTTTTTTAATATACACTGAGAAAAATCTGTTGCGATTATTGCATGAGCAGATGATATGAATATAGCATAGACGCTAACTATACCAAAATTGCAAGAATCCATCTAAATATTAGGCCGGTCCGCCTAGTTTTCAGGCCAAGTCCGAGCAATAACTATACGTTCTGTTAGAAATATAGCAGCAATAGAATTATGGAAAAAATGCACAAATGATTTCAAGCAATTATCACAACAGATTTTCCTCAGTGTAGTGACTACTTTAATTGATAAAGAATTATAATAATAAAAAAATAAGTCTTGACTCAAATAGTTATATTTATTCATTATTTTTGTTTTTAAATAAGATGTAAAATACTGAAAAATTTTCCAGACTAAATAATTTTTTTTTTAAATTTCTGAGCTTTTTTTAATTTAAAGATTTTAATTTTTTTCTAAATGATTCAGTAGATCCAAACATTTATTAAAATTTGTTAATTTTACATTGAATCAGTCCAAATGTAATTAATTTAAATTTTAAGTAGTCGAAACCTAAGCTGATTAAAATTTTAATCGATCTAAATTAAAATGTTTTCTAATTTTAAATAATTTTGAATTCAATATACTAAATAATATGAAATTCATCCAAAATAAAAACGTTTTATTTTAGAAATATCAATCGATTCAGTTTTTCCAAATTTAAATCTTTGTACTTGCAACAACTTTTATTAATTAAAATGTTTACCAATTCTACATTCAATTTTATTGAGAATTCAGTTTAATCTCATTTTAATTAAACTTAGTTTAAAATAAAAAAAGAATTTGTTTTATTCCAATCCAGTATTTTTATTTAAATGTTGTTTGCTTTTGTAATTTTAATTTTTAAAATCTTCATTTTTAACAATAAGTAGTTTAGTTTGTATTAATAAAGTATTAAAATAAAATTAATAAAGGCATGGTTCTTAAATGATTGTTTATTTAATATGAAATAAATTATTGTTTATTAAATGTATTTTTTTTTTCATTACTGAAAAGGAGTTTTATTCTCTAAAATATCTTTTGAAATTTATAATTATAATCATTATTATTTTTACTTTTTTTGTAATTTATATTTAGTAGTTATTTGGATATATATTTTTAATTAACGAATTCTATTTAGGTAATGTTAGTTATAATAATTGAAACATTAAGAAACTTGTAAATATTGCAAGTTTTTTTTAAACAATTTATATTTCATTATTGTTTATTTCAATGCAATGTATACGTTTCTCACAGACCATATATAATTCTTGATTGAGTTTTTTTATTGATAAATTTTAAGTTTTTATTAGTTAAAATTAACACTCTATACTATACTTAAAATTCTCCTTTAAGGGCATGTGATGGATTATGACGTCACTGGTATAGGCAAAATTTGAGCCCCGTGAAACTAGCAGACGCGGCCAGCGGCCTCCCATAGGCGTCCACCGCTTGAATACACACACGTGGCCCCTCACCCAGAGCACGCAGGAACATGGCTCAAAAACGACATTAAAAAGTTTCACACTACATAAATCACGAAACAAAGAATACAAACATGTTACAGGATGTTCCGCCAACATTCTTAAAAACATCAAAGTTAATAAGCTTGTTATTAACAATCTCAAACAGCCGATACAAACATAAAAAAAAAGTGAATATTTCGGAAAAACTGAATTAAAAGGAATCTAGGGGGGTAGAAAACGTCCATATTTTTACAAAAACCTTAGAACACATCCCCAAACAAAAATCAATGATTAAACAATTAAATTTGTTATAAACAATACCCAGCGGAAAACAAAAAATGACAAAAAAAGTGAATATTTCAGAAAAACTGAATTAAAAAAATATCTAGGGGGGTAGAAAACGTCCATATTTTTACAAAAACCTTAGAACACAACCCCAAACAAAAATCAATGTTAAAACAATTGAATTTGTTATAAACAATACCCAGCGGAAAACAAATAATGACAAAAAAAGTGAATATTTCGGAAAAACTGAATTAAAAAAGAATCTAGGGGGGTAGAAAACGTCCATATTTTTACAAAAACCTTAGAACACATCCCTAAACAAAAATCAATGATTAAACAATTAAATTTGTTATAAACAATACCCAGCGAAAAACAAAAAATGACAAAAAAAGTGAATATTTCAGAAAAACTGAATTAAAAAAATATCTAGGGGGGTAGAAAACGGCCATATTTTTACAAAAACCTTAGAACACAACCCCAAACAAAAATCAATGTTTAAACAATTGAATTTGTTATAAACAATACCCAGCGAAAAACAAATAATGACAAAAAAAGTGAATATTTCGGAAAAACTGAATTAAAAAAGAATCTAGTGGGGTAGAAAACGTCCATATTTTTACAAAAACCTTAGAACACATCCCCAAACAAAAATCAATGATTAAACAATTAAATTTGTTATAAACAATACCCAGCGGAAAACAAAAAATGACAAAAAAAGTGAATATTTCAGAAAAACTGAATTAAAAAAATATCTAGGGGGGTAGAAAACGTCCATATTTTTACAAAAACCTTAGAACACAACCCCAAACAAAAATCAATGTTTAAACAATTGAATTTGTTATAAACAATACCCAGCGAAAAACAAATAATCACAAAAAAAGTGAATATTTCGGAAAAACTGAATTAAAAAAGAATCTAGGGGGGTAGAAAACGTCCATATTTTTACAAAAACCTTAGAACACATCCCCAAACAAAAATCAATGATTAAACAATTAAATTTGTTATAAACAATACCCAGCGGAAAACAAAAAATGACAAAAAAAGTGAATATTTCAGAAAAACTGAATTAAAAAAATATCTAGGGGGGTAGAAAACGTCCATATTTTTACAAAAACCTTAGAACACAACCCCAAACAAAAATCAATGTTAAAACAATTGAATTTGTTATAAACAATACCCAGCGAAAAACAAATAATGACAAAAAAAGTGAATATTTCGGAAAAACTGAATTAAAAAAGAATCTAGGGGGGTAGAAAACGTCCATATTATTACAAAAACCTTAGAACACATCCCCAAACAAAAATCAATGATTAAACAATTAAATTTGTTATAAACAATACCCAGCGGAAAACAAAAAATGACAAAAAAAGTGAATATTTCAGAAAAACTGAATTAAAAAAATATCTAGGGGGGTAGAAAACGTCCATATTTTTACAAAAACCTTAGAACACAACCCCAAACAAAAATCAATGTTTAAACAATTGAATTTGTTATAAACAATACCCAGCGAAAAACAAATAATGACAAAAAAAGTGAATATTTCGGAAAAACTGAATTAAAAAAGAATCTAGGGGGGTAGAAAACGTCCATATTTTTACAAAAACCTTAGAACACATCCCCAAACAAAAATCAATGATTAAACAATTAAATTTGTTATAAACAATACCCAGCGGAAAACAAAAAATGACAAAAAAAGTGAATATTTCAGAAAAACTGAATTAAAAAAATATCTAGGGGGGTAGAAAACGTCCATATTTTTACAAAAACCTTAGAACACAACCCCAAACAAAAATCAATGTTTAAACAATTGAATTTGTTATAAACAATACCCAGCGAAAAACAAATAATGACAAAAAAAGTGAATATTTCGGAAAAACTGAATTAAAAAAGAATCTAGGGGGGTAGAAAACGTCCATATTTTTACAAAAACCTTAGAACACATCCCCAAACAAAAATCAATGATTAAACAATTGAATTTGTTATAAACAATACCCAGCGAAAAACAAATAATGACAAAAAAAGTGAATATTTCGGAAAAACTGAATTAAAAAAGAATCTAGGGGGGTAGAAAACGTCCATATTTTTACAAAAACCTTAGAACACATCCCCAAACAAAAATCAATGATTAAACAATTAAATTTGTTATAAACAATACCCAGCGGAAAACAAAAAATGACAAAAAAACTGAATATTTCAGAAAAACTGAATTAAAAAAATATCTAGGGGGGTAGAAAACGTCCATATTTTTACAAAAACCTTAGAACACAACCCCAAACAAAAATCAATGTTTAAACAATTGAATTTGTTATAAACAATACCCAGCGAAAAACAAATAATGACAAAAAAAGTGAATATTTCGGAAAAACTGAATTAAAAAAGAATCTAGGGGGGTAGAAAACGTCCATATTTTTACAAAAACCTTAGAACACATCCCCAAACAAAAATCAATGATTAAACAATTAAATTTGTTATAAACAATACCCAGCGGAAAACAAAAAATGACAAAAAAAGTGAATATTTCAGAAAAACTGAATTAAAAAAATATCTAGGGGGGTAGAAAACGTCCATATTTTTACAAAAACCTTAGAACACAACCCCAAACAAAAATCAATGTTTAAACAATTGAATTTGTTATAAACAATACCCAGCGAAAAACAAATAATGACAAAAAAAGTGAATATTTCGGAAAAACTGAATTAAAAAAGAATCTAGGGGGGTAGAAAACGTCCATATTTTTACAAAAACCTTAGAACACATCCCCAAACAAAAATCAATGATTAAACAATTAAATTTGTTATAAACAATACCCAGCGGAAAACAAAAAATGACAAAAAAAGTGAATATTTCAGAAAAACTGAATTAAAAAAATATCTAGGGGGGTAGAAAACGTCCATATTTTTACAAAAACCTTAGAACACAACCCCAAACAAAAATCAATGTTAAAACAATTGAATTTGTTATAAACAATACCCAGCGGAAAACAAATAATGACAAAAAAAGTGAATATTTCGGAAAAACTGAATTAAAAAAGAATCTAGGGGGGTAGAAAACGTCCATATTTTTACAAAAACCTTAGAACACATCCCTAAACAAAAATCAATGATTAAACAATTAAATTTGTTATAAACAATACCCAGCGAAAAACAAAAAATGACAAAAAAAGTGAATATTTCAGAAAAACTGAATTAAAAAAATATCTAGGGGGGTAGAAAACGGCCATATTTTTACAAAAACCTTAGAACACAACCCCAAACAAAAATCAATGTTTAAACAATTGAATTTGTTATAAACAATAGCCAGCGGAAAACAAATAATGACAAAAAAAGTGAATATTTCGGAAAAACTGAATTAAAAAAGAATCTAGGGGGGTAGAAAACGTCTATATTTTTACAAAAACCGTAGAACACATCCCCAAACAAAAATGAATAATTAAACAATTAAATTTGTTATAAACAATACCCAGCGGAAAACAAAAAATGACAAAAAAAGTGAATATTTCAGAAAAACTGAATTAAAAAAATATCTAGGGGGGTAGAAAACGTCCATATTTTTACAAAAACCTTAGAACACAACCCCAAACAAAAATCAATGTTTAAACATTTGAATTTGTTATAAACAATACCCAGCGAAAAACAAATAATGACAAAAAAAGTGAATATTTCGGAAAAACTGAATTAAAAAAGAATCTAGGGGGGTAGAAAACGTCCATATTTTTACAAAAACCTTAAAACACATCCCCAAACAAAAATCAATGATTAAACAATTAAATTTGTTATAAACAATACCCAGCGGAAAACAAAAAATGACAAAAAAGTGAATATTTCAGAAAAACTGAATTAAAAAAATATCTAGGGGGGTAGAAAACGTCCATATTTTTCCAAAAACCTTAGAACACAACCCCAAACAAAAATCAATGTTTAAACAATTGAATTTGTTATAAACAATACCCAGCGGAAAACAAATAATGACAAAAAAAGTGAATATTTCGGAAAAACTGAAGTAAAAAAGAATCTAGGGGGGTAGAAAACGTCCACATTTTTACAAAAACCTTAGAACACATCCCCAAACAAAAATCAATGATTAAACAATTAAATTTGTTATAAACAATACCCAGCGAAAAACAAAAAATGACAAAAAAAGTGAATATTTCAGAAAAACTGAATTAAAAAAATATCTAGGGGGGTAGAAAACGTCCATATTTTTACAAAAACCTTAGAACACATTCCCAAACAAAAATCAATATTTAAACAAATAAATTTGTTGTAAACAATACCCAGCGGAAAACAAAAAATGACAAAAAAAGTGAAGATTTCAGAAAAACTAAATTATAAAAATATCTAGAGGGGTAGAAAAAGTCCATATTTTTACAAAAACCTAAGAACACATCCCTAAACAAAAATCAATGATTAAACAATTAAATTTGTTATAAACAATACCCAGCGGAAATCAAAAAATGACGAAAAAAGTGAAGATTTCAGAAAAACTGAATTATAAAAATATCTAGGGGGGTAGAAAACGTCCATATTTTTACAAAAACCTAAGAACACATCCCCAAACAAAAATCAATGATTAAACAATTAAATTTGTTATAAACAATACCCAGCGGAAAACAAAAAATGACAAAAAAGGTGAATATTTCAGAAAAACCGAATTAAAAAAAAATGTAGGGTGGTAGAAAACGTCCATATTTTTACAAAAACTTTAGAACACATCCCTAAATACAATACAATGTTTAAACATTTTAATTTGTTATTAACAATAGCCAGCAGAAAACATATTGACAAAAAAAGTGAATATTTCAGAAGAACTGAATTCAAAAAATATCTACGGGGATAGAAAACTACGAAACTTTTTTAAAATGATTGACACACATTGAAAAATATGAAAAAAGTTATATACAATTAAAATAGTAAAAAACAATTCACAACATCCGTCTTAACCTACAAAATTTCGGATTTTTCCATAAAATTAAGTTTAAAAAATAATTTAGAGGGGGTAGAAAACGTTAAAACTTTTCTTAATAATTGAGACACTTTCAAAATTAAAAAAAAATCATAAACAATTAAAATTGTTATATTCAATGTGTCGTAATCATGTCAGATAATTGTTTATAATGTTTTTCTTATTTTTCAATGTGTTTTAATCATTTAAAAAAAGTTTGGTCGTTTTCTACACCCCTACATATTTTTTTAAACTTAATTTTAGTAAAAAATCCGAAATTTTGTATGTTAAGACAAATCTTGTACATTGTTTGTAACAATTTTAATTCTTTATAATTTTTTTCTTATTTTTAAATGTGTCTTAATTATTTCAGAAAACTTTAGTCGTTTTCTACCCCCCTAGATATTTTTTTAATTCAATTTTTCTGAAATATTCACTTTTTTTGTCATTTTTTGTTTTTCGCTGGGTATTGTTTATAACAAAATAAATTGTTTAAATATTCATTTTTGTTTGGGGATGTGTTCTAAGGTTTTTTTAAAAATATAAACGTTTTCTACCCCCCTAGATATTTTTTTAATTCGGTTCTACTGAAATATTCACTTTTTTGTCCTTTTTTGTTTTCCGCTGGGTATTATTTATAACAAATTAAATTGTTTAAACATTGACTTTTGTTTGGGGATGTTTTCTAAAGTTTTTGTAAAAATATGGACGTTTTCTGCCCCCCTAGATATTTTTTTAATTCGGTTTTTCTAAAATATTCACTTTTTTTGTCATTTTTTGTTTTCCGCTGGGTATTGTTTATAACAAATTAACTTGTTTAAACATTGATTTTTGTTTGGGGATGTGTTCTAAGGTTTTTGTAAAAATATGGACGTTTTCTACCCCCCTAGGTATTTTTATAATTCAGTTTTTCTGAAATCTTCACTTTATTTGTCATTTTTTGTTTTTCGCTGGGTATTGTTTATAACAAAATAAATTGTTTAAATATTGATTTTTGTTTGGGGTTGTGTTCTAAGGTTTTTGTAAAAATATGGACGTTTCCTACCCCTCTAGATATTTTTTTAATTCAGTTTTTCTGAAATATTCACTTTTTTTGTCATTTTTTGTTTTCCGCTGGGTATTGTTTATAACAAATTTAATTGTTTAATTATTCATTTTTGTTTGGGGATGTGTTCTACGGTTTTTGTAAAAATATGGACGTTTTCTACCCCCCTAGATTCTTTTTTAATTCAGTTTTTCCGAAATATTCACTTTTTTTGTCATTATTTGTTTTCCGCTGGCTATTGTTTATAACAAATTCAATTGTTTAAACATTGATTTTTGTTTGGGGTTGTGTTCTAAGGTTTTTGTAAAAATATGGCCGTTTTCTACCCCCCTAGATATTTTTTTAATTCAGTTTTTCTGAAATATTCACTTTTTTTGTCATTTTTTGTTTTTCGCTGGGTATTGTTTATAACAAATTTAATTGTTTAATCATTGATTTTTGTTTAGGGATGCGTTCTAAGGTTTTTGTAAAAATATGGACGTTTTCTACCCCCCTAGATTCTTTTTTTATTCAGTTTTTCCGAAATATTCACTTTTTTTGTCATTATTTGTTTTCCGCTGGGTATTGTTTATAACAAATTCAATTGTTTTAACATTGATTTTTGTTTGGGGTTGTGTTCTAAGGTTTTTGTAAAAATATGGACGTTTTCTACCCCCCTAGATATTTTTTTAATTCAGTTTTTCTGAAATATTCACTTTTTTTGTCATTTTTTGTTTTCCGCTGGGTATTGTTTATAACAAATTTAATTGTTTAATCATTGATTTTTGTTTGGGGATGTGTTCTAAGGTTTTTGTAAAAATATGGACGTTTTCTACCCCCCTAGATTCTTTTTTAATTCAGTTTTTCCGAAATATTCACTTTTTTTTTATGTTTGTATCGGCTGTTTGAGATTGTTAATAACAAGCTTATTAACTTTGATGTTTTTAAGAATGTTGGCGGAACATCCTGTAACATGTTTGTATTCTTTGTTTCGTGATTTATGTAGTGTGAAACTTTTTAATGTCGTTTTTGAGCAAAGTTCCTGCGTGCTCTGGGTGAGGGGCCACGTGTGTGTATTCAAGCGGTGGACGCCTATGGGAGGCCGCTGGCCGCGTCTGCTAGTTTCACGGGGCTCAAAATTTGTCCGTAACTTTTCTCTTAAAATATTAAATATTTTTTTATGAAACTTGGTAGAATTACTTAAAACGACATTAGGATGGTCTCTCAGACCCGAGTTTGTTTGAATTTCGGCCCCAACCTAATTTTTGGAAATTTTTGAAAAATTGCAAACTTTTTTAAAAATCAATTTTGAGACAAAATTCAAACAAAATCGGGTCTGAGAGACCTTCCTAATGACGTTTTAAGTAATTCTACCAAGTTTCATAAAAAAATATTTAATATTTTAAGAGAAAAGTTGCGAACAAATTTTGCCTATTCCAGTGACGTCATAATCCATCACATGCCCTTAAAAAAAAAAGAAAAGGAAAAAAGCAAAATATTGTCATTTTTAAAATTGCTTTTGTTCAATAATATTATACTTTTAAAATTTAAAAACAAATTTAAAAGCTAAAATTTACAGTTTGCAATTTTTGTTTTAATCTGTCCAAAATTGTCGAATTTTTAAAATGAATATTTAAATCCACAATATTAATATTCGAATTTTAAAATATTAAGAATATTTAAGAAAAAATTGCAATGCGAATTTTTCTTTAGAGTTTTTGTGCGATTACAGAATTTATAATATTTATTAGTTACAAATTTTGCCTAACGGGGAATAAAATGCTCTCACCTGATTTCAACGTTGAAGTTTTTCGTTTTTGAAAGACAAGATTAATTAGAAAATGTTGATTTATTACAAATAATAGAGTGACACAGGTAGCTGCAGACTTTGTTTTTTAATTTTAAAAAACGCATTCATATGCTTTGTTCCAAATTTAGAAAAATTATTTGCAATAAATATTAACCTATTTTTTAAAACAAAAACTTAAGCAGTGCGAACATAAGTTTCTGTTTTAAAAAAAGGTTAAATATAATTTGCAAACAATTTTTAGAAACTTGGAACAATATTTATAAATAATATTTGACTTTTGTAAAATTAAGTTTACACTATACTTGTGCCAACCATAAAAATTGAGAACTTTGTGAAAAATTCTTATTTACAAAATTTTAATTGAATAATTATTCAATTTGCAGTTGGCTGTTGATGTTCAACTCGACAAAACGCTCTTTCAAGAAATATGCAAATAGTTTTTTCAGGATCGTGAGTATTACACAAATAATTTTAAAAAATGTGTTTTTACAACCGTTACCTACAATTAATATTTTTTTACTGTTAAAAATAACAAATTATCTTACATAAAAGTGTATTTTAATCTTAATGATCTACAATTTTCTACGATCTAGGTTTCAAATGAGCATGAGAGTTTCTTGTCGCGGATGCAGATGACTACGAGAGACTACAGCTTCGACGTAATCGTCACAGGAAGAATGCCAAAGATTTTTATTAATATGTAATTAACCGTATTCGCAAGTATTAATTCTGTGATATTAGCTTTAATTTAGGGTGCATGAGCTGCGAGTTAATCATTTTTAAATTATAATAATAGTCGCTGGCGTAAGTGCAATATGTCTTGCCCTCAGTCTCAGAAGCTTAAAGTTAGATACTCTTGTAAATTTCCTGGCTGTGAAAGTATCTAAATTTCAGTTCGTTTTATCTTTAATAAACCTAAAATTCAATCAAATCAAATTTAAATCGATCCAAATTTCAGTAAATTCTAATTTTTTGGGTTAAAATTTAAATCATTTTATTATTTCTATATTAATTTTCTCAAATTTTAATCGGATTTTTTTCAATTCATTACAATTTTAATTAGCCTCAAATTTTAATTTATTTAAATTTTAACTGTTTTGGCCTTCAATTCGTTAAAAATTTAAATCACATAATCCTGCAATTATTTTAATCTTCCATCTCAAGTTTAATCGTTCTAATTTTGAGTAATAATTTTAAAAGGTGGAAATTTCAGTCTTATATTCTTAGAAAATTTAATTAATTTTTATCTAAATTTATTATAAAAGTTTATTCAGACTTAAACTAACCTAATTCAGTTTTGGCATTCATAACCATATTTTTCTGCGATTAGAATTATAATAGGCGTTTCATTATTGAACTTTAGATTAGGATTCTCTTTATATCCAGTGTGATTGTTTATTGGTTAAAAAATGCAGAATTTTATTAGATTTAGAAGTATTAACTATGTACTACAAAGTGTTCAAAGATTTCAAATATTTAAACTGAAATGGATAATGAAATAATTCATTAATAAATTAGTAAGTTGAATTCAATTTTAAAACAACTTTTAATATTATTTTCACGAGTAAATAGGTTTAATTCGTTGCTTTTGTTCAAATTCTTATTATTACCTTTTTTGTTCTCTGTTTGAAAAACAGTTGTTTTAGCAATTCAGTTTTAATATTAGAAACTATTTCTTGTTGTGATTGCAATATTTACTGTTCAATAGTTTGAGTTACTTACACTGAAAATTGTATTGTGTATGACGATTCTTTTATTCTACGTGTTAGCGACTGAGAATGCAGATGTTTATTATATTTAAGTCCAAGCGTTATAAAAATAATATTTTAATTTTGTTAATTTAATTTCTAATTTAAAATGTTCTTAATTTTTAATTTGTATTATCTTCGTTAAACTGCTTATTTACTTTATTTAAATTATAAAATTTTAAGTACTTTGTTCTTTACTATTTTATGGTATAAAATGTTAACACTAAAATGTTTTAAATAATTCCAAAATAATTGTTCATAATTAAAATGCGTTTGTTTTAATGAATTTTTTAATTTTAATTATTTCAATTAATTAGTTATTTAATTATTTTAATAATTAATTTATTTATTTATTAATTGCTAAATTAATCTTTCCACTAAGAATTAGATAAAGTTTGATTGCTCTCCATTTTTGTTAACTTGCGAAAAAATCGATCAGTTGGAGCAAGAATGTATTAGGTTTTTAAATTAAAAAATTTTAAAAAACACTAAACACTTTTAAAAGTTGTTGTTTTTTAAAAGTGTTTAGTGTTTTTTAAAATTTTTTAATTTAAAAACCTAATACATTCTTGCTCCAACTGATCGATTTTTTTCGCAAGTTAATCTTTCCAGTATTATTATTTCACATGTAACTTTTAATGGAGCTTTGAATATGCTTATATTGTAAATTTAATAAAGTAAGAATATTCTTTATTTTAAATAACGTGTTATTATTAGCCTATCATAATTATAATTTGCAATGGTAAATACTTCTATAGTAAATTTATTTTTTCAGAAAAGTGAAATAATTAATTTAAATACATGCAAAATAAGATTTGCCTATATATATGTATAAGAAAATCTTATTTTTATGTATTTAAAGTATTTCTTGCTTTTCTGGAAAAATATATTTACATTATCTGTTTAATTTTTATTAAAAACAAGAAGTAACAAATTTTGAATTCCCCGCTATTTTTATCTGGCCTTGCCCGGCGATACTACACAAGTTGTTGACGTTCTTTTATTAGTTACGGATCGTGAACGACTTTAGTAGTTGTTTCTCTCTATTTCTCATTTGGCTTCCCCCCCGTGCCCAAATCTAATATTATCTATAAAATTAAATTTTTTATAGGTACTTAATTACAATTTTTAATTTTTTAATTGAGCTTTAAATTTTTTTACATCTTATATTTATTTTTTATTTAAAATTTTTAAAGTTTTAAAGCAATTACTAGTTTTTTTCTTGGCATATTTTTATTATTTAAAATAAATATTATTTAAAAAAAATCTGACATCGCGCTCCGTCACATTTTCATCGCGCGCTTCGCGCGCAGGGCTCGCTTCGCTCGCTAGTTTCAGCGCGCCTCGGGGCGCGCGAGGGTCGTCGTCGCGCTTCGCGCTCCGTATTTGAAATGAACGTCGTGCTTCGCACTCCGATCATTATCAATCTTTCCGTCAGGCTGCACGCTTCGACCATGTAATACATGCTCTTCGTTATCGAAATTGAATACTTTCCCTACGACATGAGCCAGTTTAATCTTTGGCCTGTTTAGCGCTATTCTAAATTGGGTTTTCACTTAAAATGTAAAACCTTTTTTGTCTTAAAGTTCTACGCCTTTAAGGAATACATTCTCATCACGGCACTCGCGCTCGATACTAATACTTTCCGGAATATTTGGGATATACTGGGGCGAAAAGAAAAATCTCAGTTACTTAAATCCTCAAAGCAAAGGGTTGTTGCACCT
This sequence comes from Ganaspis brasiliensis, assembly GCA_037103525.1. Classification (NCBI taxonomy): domain Eukaryota; kingdom Metazoa; phylum Arthropoda; class Insecta; order Hymenoptera; family Figitidae; genus Ganaspis; species Ganaspis brasiliensis. The sequence goes on along the minus strand of JAZKLR010000074.1, from coordinate 3,054,421 downwards.
AAATGTCATTAAAAAACACTAAAATTTCTGTTTGAACTTATTGATATTAGTTGACTCCTGCCTCGATACAATTCCATGATTGAGTAAGACTAGTCTTCAAATCAATATAGTATTAAACTTAAATTTAGAATACAATTAAGAGCAATGTCTAACAAACAGAAATTGCACGTTAACACGATATATCAGTAAGTGTTAATACTTTAAACACGCTTTTTTTCCTCAAAGTATTACTATGTATTTTTTTTATTTTTAAAATAATATAGACACTTTATTTGCGTGCAGTATAATAAATTACAAAATCACCCAAACAAAGTGTCATGGGCAAGAAACTACACTAGCGTATTCCTATGTAATTTTTCGCACTAATACCTAATGTGGAGTTAGAATTGTCAGATTGGCTTGATTTTTATGAGTTTAGATCCAACAAGTGCTCAAGAAGACGAATATCAGCAAAAATAGGAAAATGAAATCGCCGAGATAATGCACTGCCGTACTAAGGAAAAACTTTGGCAAACGACATTTTCGGTCGAACTGAGAAAATCAAGAAAAACTGTTGGCATTAAGAACCCTGATAAAAACTAAAAAATTATTGAATTTAACTTCACGTACTGTATCTTAACGAGTAAAACCCGAGTAAAACCGGGTTGAAACTATTTCTGTGTTGACAAATACATAAATCCCTGATAAAACCCACTTTTCAACCGGTTTGACTTTAGTCATATAAAACCCGGATTGAACCAGATAGGGGCCAACAATATCACTTCCAGATTGAAACCGTGTAGCTTCTGTATAGTAAGCTGATTGAAATTTTAAAATTTTATTTTCTTGACGAGTAAAACCCGAGTAAAACCGGGTTGAAACTATTTCTGTGTTGTCAAATACATAAATCCCGGATAAAACCCACTTTTCAACCGGTTTGACTTTTGTCATATATAACCCGGATTGAACCGGATAGGCACCAACACTATAACTTCCGATTGAAACCGTGTAGCTTCCGTATAATAAGCTGATTGACATTTTTTAATTTTATTTTCTTGACGGGTAGAATCTGAATAAAACCTGGTAGAAACTGTTCTTGTATTGACAACTACATAAATCCCGGATAAAACACACTTTCTAACCAGTTCCACTTATGTCATATAAAACCCGGATTAAACCGGATAGACGCCAAGATTATCACGTCCGGATTGAAACCGTGTAGCTTCTGTATAGTAAGCTGATTGAAATTTTAAAATTTTATTTTCCTGGCGGGTAAAACCCGAATAAAAACGAGTAGAAGTTATACTTGTTTTGACTGTCATATAAAACACGGATAGAATCCACATCAAAAGCGACATTTGTGTTATATTTTTATGTATGTTCCGGATTAAACCCGTATAGAACCGTACAGAATGTCACCACTTATTTTTATTTTAATTTCATAACCCGGATAAAACCCGACTTCAACCTTATTGGATCCGTAGATTTTAAATAGTTTCCGAATAAAAACCGGATACAACCAACTAGAACCCGAACTGGGTTTTATCTGGTGTCTTTCCGGATTCTATCTGTTTCTTATCGGATTTTTTTAGCAGGGTTGGCACGGACATTTTAATGTCACGTTAATATCACTGTAACATCATCCCGTAATATTAGTAATATTGAATGTAATATTACTACGATATTCACGTAATATTACGTGCTACTTAGAATATAAGGTAAGTGATCCAGTTGTAGACACTTTAAAAAAATTTTGAATTTAAAAAATGTATTTAAAAGTCTATTAAGCGTAAAAAATAAAAAGTTTATGCTTGTTAGGAACGTTAGATATTTTGAAAACACTTATCATAAAAAAACATTACTTTTTTAAAAAATAGGTTGAAAATCAAGATAATAAAACAGAATGTGGTAATGTCCCAGTCTTGGCCGCACTTTATTGCAAGTTTCCTGCACTGAGAGAAATAGATGGTAAGAAATTTACTATCTTTGATGGTTGAGAGGTTATGTTACACTCTACCATCAGAGATGCTACACCGTACCATCTAAATGCTACATCGTACCATCCAGATGCTATCAGATGCTAATCCGTACCATCCAGATGCTATCCCGTACCATCTAGATTCTTGTCCGTATACTTAAGATCAGATATTGTATCTGGTACCATGTAGATGGTACTAATCTTACTTTGGACAATGAAGATTACGCTCATAATGAAAAATTATAATTTTTTTCGAAAAAATGTAACTGAAAATTTTTTAATTTCTTAAAATATAAATAGAGACAAGAAACATGATGACATATTTAATATTTAAAATATTTACATCTTCCTTAACAAAAAAAAAATCAAATTAAAAATGATGTGTTGCCTAACAAAGTATGCTCATTGACCTTAAAAGGACTAGCTGGGGTCGTTTGGTACCCCACGCAAAATTCAAAGTAGGCTCCTTACCCATACAGTAGCAATTTCGGTTGGGGATCCTAACGATAATTCAATTTAGTTACCTGACAGTTGCTTTTAGTAGGTGCGGGCGAAATGTGTGCGCAAGTGTCTCTTCAGTACGCAGTTAAAGTAAATCTGTGGTTCCAAAATATCCCAGTTATCCCTTTACGTTTCAAAAAAGTGATAATAATAAATTTTGGTTTTTTTGTTAAAATTGTTTAATTGAACCTACAGTGAACTAACAGTGTTTGAAATTCTGTTGACAATATTTTTTATAAATATAAACTAATAAAATCTATTTTATAGTTGATTTTGGTGAATTTCTCGTGCGTCATTTTTGATTAATTTTTGGAATTTCATATATTGAAAATTACACTTTTTTCAAATAATTTAAAGGTCAATAAGAATTTTTTTAAGTATGTCTATTTAGCTTTTAAAATCCACAAGATTTTTCTAAATTGGTCAATTTGTTGGAAAACTACAATATTTTTTGTAAAAAATGCCAATTTTGAGAAAATTTGGTTCTTTTTTTTGTTTTGACATAATTTTTACATTTATTTTTATTGTAGTAAAAAATAAATTACACCATCTTCTTTCTTAATAAAAAATGAGAAAAATTCACTATATAAAAGCTGTTTTCGTTAAAATGTAAATCTTATATACACGTTTAAAGTCTGGGGTAACAAAGGACTTCAGTTAGTCCTTAGAGCTTAGAGGATAAGAAAATTCAGTTATCCTTTCTAGGATTAAGATGTTAAAATTTAAAACCATGAATTTTCAACAACTTATGTATTATATATTAAAATAAGATGATAACGATCACTCCGAGTCAGAGGATGAATAAGAGAAAAGTATTATATTTTTAGAACAAGATTTAAATGATTTTTTGTTTTGTTTCAACAATATCCCGTTTAATGCTGTAAAATCTCGAGAATTATTATAATTGAAATTTCTAAAATAAGGTAAACATTGCGTACATTTTAATTCTTTTAATTAAAAAAGATTAGAATGAATTAAAATGATTCATTATTATTATTATTATTATTATGGGACTAAAAGTCCGACTAGTAAACTGAAGATAAAAATAAATACATTTTCACTGTATACCCCTTTTTTCTCTTTACAATTTCCTCTCTATCTCTTTATTACCTTTCCTTCCTTACAATATTCCCCACACCCCTTTGCAATCGTAGCCAGCTTTATTAAAAGTACTCATATTCACCTGGTCGCCTCTGACCAGAGTAAAGGAAAACTACGGAAAACACTCTACTGAGTACAGCGTATTAATTGACAGTCGAATCTGGATGTATACCTTTGAAGTCTCGAAAGATACACAACCAGTCCTGGACGTCTAATCTCCCGCTTGATATGTCTCAATCGCAGAGAAAAGCACCAGGCCAGCGGATCATAGAATCGGTCACCCATCTATGTACAAACCGTACCCGAGGTTGCTTAACTTCCATGACCGCAAAGCCAGGCGCCTCTCCACCCAAGCTATATCAGCGGTTCCGCCTATATAACTACTGACACAGTAAAAAAATTGATTAAACTTCTTGGGGATAAACGGGTTAAATTCTTCGGGGATTTCAACCCGCTTTGTCTTACAATTAAATATAACGTGATATTTAAAAAAGTGACTCCGCTGCACGCAGTAGAAGTCCCCTGGACCATCATATGTAAGCATAAAATTTTTTTTTCATAAACTAGACGAGTTTATCCAGAGAAGTACACACGATTTTAATTTTATAAAATTTTTTCGAAAAATGGCGAGACTTTGGAAAAAAATTCGATTTTTCGACTAAAAAATCTCTATTTAAATATCTCTAAAAAAATTTTTTTTTCATCTATTGTTAAAATCGTGTGTACTTCTTTAGATAATCTAATTAAGAAGTTACAGTTAAAATTTCAAGTCAATCGGATGAAAATTCTTTGAGTTCTACTGCGTGCAGATTTCAAAAATGTGGTTTCGAGAAAAACGCGTTTGAAATTGAAATTGTCTATTTTCACACTTCGGAATTGCTCCAGGAAAATTAATTTTAAGAAGATTTCCAATTTGTTTTCCATGCAAGTACGTTATTGATTATCAATCTAGGGATGTTATAGTGTACTTTAAGTCAATAAAAAAAATATGGTTTCGAAAAAAATGCCTTTGAATTAAAAATTTTCTTTGTTTACACTTCGGATTTGCTCCAGAAAAAATAATTTTCAGAACATTTCCAAGTTGCTTTCTTGTAAAGACGTTATTGATTATTAATCTAGGAATGTTATAGTGTATTTTAAGCCAATAAAAAAAAATCGAAAGAAAAAAAAATTGCAAACAGATGTAACCCCTTAACCCCAAAGATTTTAACCAATTTTTCTTCGGAGTGTCTATTCGGCCAGTCGAAAGAAATCCATTAATAAAAAAACAGACCGAATGAGAACGGTAGATTATTCGTCCCGTTTCTTTATTTTAAGATCAAAATAACACCCTGGTACCCCCAGAAGCTTCGACGGGCCGAAAGGAAGCTTTTTTTTACTGTGTCCAAGTTTTACTACAATGTGAGAAATTTGTATTAAATTTTCTCGTTAATGTGTAAATCTGCTTTCAGGACCGTCGTGTAAATTTTACCAATTTTGAGGAAATTTCCATCGCTGCTCGATGTAATGAAAATTGATAATTGAAAATTCGCAGGACTGTCGATTGAAATTATTCTTAACAGGACCCTCGATGTAATTTTCCACATTAGACATCAACTTTACAGTATTTTAATAAAATTCCTATGATCCTATGAGGGTCCTGTTGTAATTTTATGTCACGTAAATGGTGAAAATTCAACATAAATTTCTCAGTGTAGCCGGACCTTTAGACGCACTGTTCATTATATTGAAATTTCTTTCAATCCAAATTAATATCGTTTTTGAAATTTTGATAAATCATTTTAATTTAGTATATGTACTTTCTAAAAGGGCTTTCTTTTTTCTACTTGTATTCGTAATTAGCACATACATAAAAATTGTTTATCTTTGTCTATTGTAAGACTTATAAAAAGCACGTGATTTTCAACACTTCATAAACGCATCTTACCTTCGTTAAATTCAAACTCATCAAGCACTTTGTCCAAATCAATAGCAAACTTCTCCATGGTGGCCCTTTACAATGTTACGATAAATTTGATATCATTTGTATGATGTGATCTCAAAGTATAAACATCATAAAATCACTAATAGAAATTAAGATTATACTGCCTACAAACTTACGAAAAGTTGCTTTTTTAAAAAAAAATTGTTCTTGTGTAATTTATCCGAATAAATTCACTTGAATACAAAATAAATATCACATTAGGGATTCTCTTGAGATACGTAATAACAGATTATAAAAATGTGATTAAACTGATAATTGTTTTGACAAGTATATTGTCAATTCTCTGAAAACTGTAACTTGACAATCGCTTAGCTACTCTAGAATCAGTCCTGATACTTTTGATAAAAACAAATTCACAAAAACAACTATCTAATAAAAGGGATAATAACAATCGTTCAACTTTCTTTAATTGCATTTATAAGCAAAATTTATACAGCGCAGATTGTCAAATTCCAAATTAACTAATTATCATATACACGGAATGTCACAGCGACATCTTGGTTTAGAATATACTATCATTAGTTAAATATATGTTACATATGTATATCTATATATACGTATAATGCAACATTAGTAAGGAATTTAGGATATTCAATTTGGGTAGGGGGAAATTCAAAATGGAAGCAAGCCGGATGACAAGCAACAAGCAATGCATAAAGATACGCTCTCAGCTCGGCGTCTGCCTGCCTGCGCGTGCAACCGACATGAGAGAGAAGAAGACGGAAATATAGTTCCGTCTTCTTCTCTCTCGTGTCGGTTGCACGCGCAGGCAGGCAGACATCGAGCTGGGAGCGTACCTTAAGGACTAAGGGCGCAATTACATGCCTGCGTCGAACGTTGCGTTTTTGCGTTGAATGGTGAGAGTGACAAAGATGTGACTATATATCTGTCTTCCTCTCTCTCACTGTTCAACGCAAAAACGCAGCGTTCGACGCAGACATGTAATCGCGCCCTCAATTAACAATTAACCCACTGTTTTTTCTTATTCACATCAACAAAAATAATAAGTCCCATCATAACAATTGCTTCCCAGACAATTTTACTCATATTTATTTATATTTTTTGCATTAAGACAAAACGGGAACACTTTGGGGATATTATGGGAACACTTTTTGTTCTCAAAGTGTGCTCGCTCCGTGCGAGGGTAGTCAAATATTAATTTTAACTTCGTTTAAAATTAATTTTAATCAAAACAATTATATATTAAAATTTTATAATTTAATTAATTTATTTTAATCATATTTAAATGTAAATAATAAAATTGACATATATTTTATATTTTATCTGTTTTCCTTTTAAATTTTCGCTATTATACTCTAATTATAATTGTAAATAATAATTCAAAATTAATAATATTAATATTCATTTTTCTTATTTTCTCAATATTTTCTCATTTAAAATCTATATCTCATAATTAATTGAATAATTAATATTTTTCATAATATATTTATAAATTTATCAGTTTAAATACAATATTGAATAAATTATGATTTTAGTGATTATGACTATCAAACAAAACAATAAATTCATTTTGTCTAATCAAAACGTGTCAAAACTAAATCCTTGTAATTTTACGAAAATTTCCAAGTGAAATTTCCTAACAAATTCACACTAGATTCTGGAACTAGATTTTCTAGTGGAAATCACTACGTAAAACGGCGCAGGCCGTCACAGGGGCCATCCATAAATTACGTAACGTTTCTTACGGTGGGGGGGGGGGGGGTCAAGCAGTTTGTTACGACCAGCAGAAAAAATGGCGCTAATGTATGTAACGACGTGTTACATGGGGGAGGGGCAGGGTCTGAAATTTAAAAAAAACGTGTTACGTAATTTATGGATGGCCCCTATGCCTATTGAGGCAAAGGATTTCTGACGTACTCGAACTGTATTCCCACCACCTTAGATCTACCTCCTTATTATAGTCTTCTTGCCTTATACAAAGGACTAGGGTATCAGTGGATTAGAATAGACCAATCAGAAAATACTTTCCAATGTGACCAATTATCTGATTAGTCTGGTCTAATCCACTGATACCCTAGTCCTTCGTGTAGACTTCACCCTCAGGGTAAAATCCCATGTGAGCAGAAAGCGCAAAACTAAAGCAGAAAATCGTGAGAGAGACAGTGATATCTACATACCTCTCTCACTCTCATGATTTCTGCTTTCGGTTCAACGCTTTCTTTGTTTCTGTCCACATAGGATTTTACCCTTAAAGTACGGCCACACCTCGGGAGGCAAGGAGCCGGCTTGCTTCCCGTAAGTTAGAGTAAGAAAGACAGAACGTCTCTTGTCTTTCTTTCTGTTAAGATTTCTTCAAAACGAATTGGTTATATATGTGGCTATTTTGCCTGTCTACGGGCATTTGTTTATAAAAAGAAATTCAACTTCGTTTGAATTCATATAAATTAACATTTTTTATCTCCTTTTTGTCACGAAGGAACTACAGAATCTTTCGAAAATTTTCATAAGGTTGAGGTTAAGTTTAGGTGTAGTGTCAAAGTTTAAAACGATAAAAACAAAATTTTGTGAAATTATATATGTTATTTATTTTACATTGCTTCATTTTAATTTCACAATAAAACTCATGATTTATTTTTATATTAGAATTTCTAATACTTATATTTATTTCATAACCGGCGAATTTTCTATTCTGTAATTTTACAAAAGCATTAGGAATTTCACATAAGGTTAAAGTTTTATTCCCAACTCTGCGCGTAAAATCCGTAAAACATTACTATAGAAGTAAGTAATAAACGCTCCTACTAACTTCCATAGTGGTAAAATTACCGAATCATTTTTTTCAGTGTAGGCACCCATGCCTGTATCTAACAGACAGGGTTGCCAGCATTAGCCTAAGGGCGCAATTACATGTCTGCGTCGAACGTTGCGTTTTTGCGTTGAATGGTGAGAGGGAGAAAGATGTGACTATATTTCTGTCTTTCTCTCTCTTACTATTCAACGCAGAAACGCAGCGTTCGACGCAGACATGGTGAGAGTGACAAAGATGTGACTATATTTCTGTCTTTCTCTCTCTCACCATACAACGCAATAACGCAGCGTTCGACGCAGACATATATTTGCGCCCTAAATATATCTCTGTCCTACTTTCTCTCATTATTACGATAAAGGATTAGCGATTACGATTCGTTGTGCTTTAGGCTAATGAATCGTAATCGCTAATCCTTAATCGTAATAATTAATGAGAAGAAGCAGGACGGAGATATATGTCTGTCCTACTTCCTCTCATTCTTACGATTAAGGATTAGCGATTACGATTCATTGTGCGCAGTGCCGGCCTTAGCTATATTCGCACCCCTGTTCGAGAATTTGTATGGTGCCCTTTTTATTAGTTTTTTCCCCTCTTGTAATCAGTTTTTACTTTTTTTTTAGTTATCAACTTTTTCTGAAGCGCCCCTTCGAAAACCATAGCGCTCCCCAAAATCTCAGCGCCCTTGTGCGGCCGCACAGGCGCGCACTACCCTAAAGCCGGCACTGATTGTGCGTTAGGCTATTGGCGATTTTGCGCTAAACTAGCGATTTTTTTTGAAAATGGTGACTGATTTTTTGACTTGGCGCGTGACGCTTTTTTGGCGGTCTTGAAATTTTTAATATTAAACATATATTTTTCAATGATAAATTTTGTTCAAAAATAATTTCCTGCATCTTGTAAATATGGGGCGCATGCCTGAGTCCTAATCGTCATATGCAGAATGCTTATTCTCATGAATTTCATATTTCGAAATCATGAAAGTTCGAAATTGCCTTTATTAGAATATTTTTCTACAGAATTTTTATTATTTGGAATAAACATTTATCTGAATTATTTATATAGGAAATGTTATTCAACGGATTTTTTATTTAACGGAAAAGTCAAAAGATAGAATTTTTAAAATTAGAATTTCCATTAATAGAAATTTTTTAAATCAGAAATTTTATTTTCTAGAATTTTTTTTTAGTGAATTATCATTTACTCGAATTTTTAATTTTCTGAAATATTATTTCATAGAAATTTATAATTTAGAAATTTCATTTCACGTAATTTTCATTATTGAGAATTATTATTTACCAGAATAATTATTTTTAGAATTCCTAATTTGCGAAATTGTTATTTTGTAGAATAGTAATTATTTAGAATTACCTTTTATGGGAATTAGCATAAACAGGAATCTCTAATTTAGGAACTTTCGTTTTTCCGAAATTGTATTTTATGGAATAGTCATTCCGTAGAACTGTCATATTTTGGAATTGACATGACTAAGAATCCCCAATTTACGAATCACCTTTTGTCGGAAACGGCATTTCTATGAAAAGTCAATATATAGAACTGTCATATGTGTGAATCGCCATCTGTAAGAATCGTCTGCGCTGAGAACCTTCACAATTCAGAATCGGCATTTTTCGGAAAAATCAATCCATAGAATTGTCATACTTGAGAATTACCACGATTAAGAATCTCCAATCTACGAACTTTCATTTCTACAAGGCTTGTTGGCTATATGAGTTTCCAATCTACCTATACTTATTCATGCCGGTAAAGTAGAACTAGGAGGCGCCACAGAGTCTTTCTTAATATAAATAGCGCGCATATTTAAAATGTTGTTTTTAAAAAGATATATCTTTTTATTTTAAATTTTAAATATGCGCGCTATTTATATTAAGAAAGACTCTGTGGCGCCTCCTAGTTCTACTTTACCGGCATGAATAAGTATAGGTAGATTGGAAACTCATATAGCCAACAAGCCTTGTAGAAATGAAAGTTCGTAGATTGGAGATTCTTAATCGTGGTAATTCTCAAGTATGACAATTCTATGGATTGATTTTTCCGAAAAATGCCGATTCTGAATTGTGAAGGTTCTCAGCGCAGACGATTCTTACAGATGGCGATTCACACATATGACAGTTCTATATATTGACTTTTCATAGAAATGCCGTTTCCGACAAAAGGTGATTCGTAAATTGGGGATTCTTAGTCATGTCAATTCCAAAATATGACAGTTCTACGGAATGACTATTCCATAAAATACAATTTCGGAAAAACGAAAGTTCCTAAATTAGAGATTCCTGTTTATGCTAATTCCCATAAAAGGTAATTCTAAATAATTACTATTCTACAAAATAACAATTTCGCAAATTAGGAATTCTAAAAATAATTATTCTGGTAAATAATAATTCTCAATAATGAAAATTACGTGAAATGAAATTTCTAAATTATAAATTTCTATGAAATAATATTTCAGAAAATTAAAAATTCGAGTAAATGATAATTCACTAAAAAAAAAATTCTAGAAAATAAAATTTCTGATTTAAAAAATTTCTATTAATGGAAATTCTAATTTTAAAAATTCTATCTTTTGACTTTTCCGTTAAATAAAAAATCCGTTGAATAACATTTCCTATATAAATAATTCAGATAAATGTTTATTCCAAATAATAAAAATTCTGTAGAAAAAAATTCTAATAAAGGCAATTTCGAACTTTCATGATTTCGAAATATGAAATTCATGAGAATAAGCATTCTGCATATGACGATTAGGACTCAGGCATGCGCCCCGTAAATATTTTGATTGACCTGCTTTAAATAATAGTAATTATATTCGAATAAAAGATTAATAATATTCATTTTCCATCAATATTAAATTATTGGGTAACTAGATAAATATTTCTCATTTTGAATTCCCCGCGTTTGGCGATATTTGGCGATTTTTTTTCGACAGATGGCGCCGAACTATCGAGGTTTGCTGGCAACCCTGCTAAGGGCTTAAGCCCAAAGCACAACGAATACGGTTAAGGGAGCAGTGCATGAGATAATAAAGGACAGAAACTATTTCTGTCCTTTTCTGTCTCATGCCCTGGTCCCGTAACCGTATTCGTTGTGCTTTGGGCTTAACAGAGACGACAGAGACCATAACATAAAACATACAGAGATAGAGAGATCAACTGAGGTTAAAACACGTCACCAAAGACCATCAGCAATGTATTTGAATAAAAAGCTGTAAAGCGTTTTTTAGTATAAATTTTTAATTGCCTACGAAGTAAACGATAGTCTAATCTCACAAATGTTGATGTCCAAAGATTATTATGTACTCAGAAAATCTAACCCTTTTTGGAGAAACGTGGAGCTTATGTTAACCTAACTTTTATGTTTGGAAAAAAGGTTTTAGGTAAATATTTCTTATTTCTAATTTTAAAAATAATTAAATGATTTAAGTAAAATTTATTGGCGTATATGAGATTATTACTTTTTAGAGAAAATTAAGTGTACTGTTATGAAATTATTTCTATTCATAAATGTAATGAAGTGCACTGTTAATAAAGCAGGAATTGTTTTTTTTACAATTAAATTTACATTTTAAAATACTTATGTTTTGTGATATACCCAGTTAATTCATAAAGCGATATGTCCCGTGTTTTTTGTTTGTTTATTTTATATTTTCTCAACTTTGTTATTTTTCATTGTTAAATCTTATAATTTACATTAAGGATGGCAATTTTCATCATAGGTAAAATTGAATGTTTTCAATGTCTTATGTTGTAAGTTAATACTTAACGTTACACGAAAATAAAACACTATCCGCTTTATTAATTTGTTCACTGTGAGAATTTTATATTGAATTTTCCACCGACAGTCGATTGACATAAAATTACATAGAACCCTCATAGGAATTTTATTAAAATACTGTTAAAGTGCTTGTCTAATCTAGAAAATTAAATCGAGGGTCCTTATAATTTTCAACCGACTGCCCTGAGAACTTTTAACAAACCTGTTGAATTTCCACCGCTAGTCCTCAGACTTTTAGATTCTACATTTTTATGAAAATTCTCAGAACCGTTGTGTAATTTTATGTCAACCTACTGTGGGTAGAAAATTAAACAGATACGGTAATTTTCGATGGAATCGCAGTGGAAATTTCATACAGTATGATAACATTACACCGAGCAGCGAAAGAAAATTCCTCAAAATTGGTAATATTCTCAAGACAGTCCTGATAAACGCTTTACACATCAACAGGATAATCCAATACAAATTTCTCACAGTGAATGTATATCGTTAAATATATGCATTGTTATAAAATGGGAATTTACATTGCTGTGTAAAAAATGCTTATTGAATTTTCATTACAGCAATATAATGTTATTTACATACTGTAAAAAATTTCATTTAAAACTTACAAATCAATTACAAGTTAACCAAATCTAATTTTAGTAAATTTAGAATGTCAAAAGTAGTAAAAAAAATGTTCTGCTGTAATATGCAAACGGTTGTAAACCTATAAATGAAAATTTTCACAGTGCAATGAAACGACCTGTGAATTTTATTAACATATACTAATTATACAATTGCACACAAAATTCTCTCTTATAAAACTGTTAAAAATGACTCCTTTTCAAGGTGATTGACAGTAAAAACAATTGAAAGTTGCTTATGTTTATTCGACGGGGTTCGTATTTCTGTACATTTTGTGCTTGGCCGCCTTTTCAGTTTATATATGTATAGAGACTCCAACTGCCTTAAAATTAGTAATATCAGGGTGGCCACGTGTCAGTAAAGTCAGGGATATGACAAGGAAAAAAGTTTTTTGTCAGGGAAATTAAAAAAATTGAGACGAACCATAGTGCGGTCAAAGTTACTATTTTTTTGACAAAAATCTTTTAAAAAAACTCAAAAATGAATCGATTCTTTCTTTTTTTGAAAATACTTATAAATATTTGTACAATAATGCTTAACTACTAAAAAAACAAGACTTTTATTAGTAACTAAAAAAACGTTAATAACTTTTAAAAATGTAAAAAATTATTTTTTGAGGAAGTAATTTTAAGATTTTTCGATTTCAGAAACTATTTACTCCAAAGTAAATTATATATTTTATACACAAAACTTATCTAAACTATTTTTAAATATTAAAAAGGAGCAAGAAAAAACGAAGTCATTCGAACAAAGTTGTTTAATGTTTAAAATATGTACTCCAACGTTTCGAAATCTAAATGATTTCCTCTTCAGGGAGTCTGACAATTAAATAAAATAAAAATTAGAATTATTTGATCAAAGAGAGACAATATACATAATAATAACGATGACAAAAAGAAAAATCTCATACCAAGTTAAAACAAAATATTTTTATATTTTAATTATAGTTAATATTTTTAAATAGTTCTAATTACTAACCAACAATTTTCATTTGTTTAAACAATCTTAGTTAAACAAATTCAAAACTTCAAAAGCTTTCCTTACTTAGATTTCGTTTATTTTGTTTATTTAATTAATTAATTAATTAATTACTATAATAATTAAGAGATCTTTTGAGGTTATTTATTTGTTAACTAAAATCGTTTAAACGATTTAAAAATAGTTACTAAGCATTCAAAACTACCATGAAACTCTATGTCAATAATAATCAAATAATTTTACAAAAGAAAAAAAATCTAAGTAATAAAAATTTTCGAAGTTATTTATTTGTTAATTAAGATTGTTTAGACAATCTAAAAATTGTTTGTAAACATTCTAAATTGTATTATTACCAGGAACTGACACGAAAACCGATTTCCGTTTCTGTTTTGAATTGTGACGAAACAAAAATGTAAGGGAATAGGTTCGGTTGTGGGCACCCTTTTTGTTTTTGACCCATAAGTTGTGCCCAATAAATATGACACGGTCATTAACGTATGTATGGAAGGCTAGAGACCTTAGCTAACTTCTGGCAAAGAAACTAAATTGATTCCGTCGAATAGAAAAATTATTTTTATAAATTTAATAAAGTGGTCATTTTTTGCAAAACTGAAATTTTGTTTCGATTGTGGGCACCCTTAAAAAATTGGCTAAAAATGAGGAAAAATCAACTTAAACTACCTCAAATATGAAAAAATATCAATTTAATTAATAATTATATGAGTATACATAAAATTATTTAAATTATTTTAAGTTTAATTTTAAAACTAAAACTTATTTATTTTAAAGGTTTTCAGCGGCAAAATTACCGCATAAGATAAAACTTTTCACATCTACTTCAGTCCCCCTTCAATGTAAGTCACTTCCACTTCACTTCCACTTCAATTCCGCTGTATATTCACTTTACTTTTACTTCCTTTTTAAGTTCACTTTAATTACACTTCACTTCCACTTCATTTCCATTTCACTTTCATTTCACTTCACTTCCTCTTCACTTCCACTTCATATCGATATACCGACTATCTTTGTCTCTCTTTGTCTCCCTCTTTCACGCATCGAACCCAAAATGCACAACTATTGTCATTACACGACGGACGCTTAAGTCTCGTTATAAGAATTTTGTCCCTAGATCACTCTCAGAAACCACTGGAAACCCTTAAAATTTGTAAAATATTATTAATAGTTGTGAGAAATTACTTATGATTTCATCCAACACGATTTTTTGCGATTTATCTAAAAAAATCTTGGTGCCCACAACCGAACCATTTTGAGTGCCCACAATCGAACTTTGCAACCATGTTAAAACGTCATGAAAAAAATTTTGATTGTAAACATTGTTGTGATACTCGGTATTGGATTAAAAAATATATTATATTTACTTTGTAAATATGCATTAGACATAGATTTTTAATTGATTGGCTTTGATTTGTGCCACTTTTAAAAATATTTAAAAAAAACTTTTATTTTAATTTCAACTTGAAAAAAATTAATTTCTTTGCAGCAAAAAGTACAGGTGTCCGTTCAATTTTGTATTCTCGCAAAAAACTACGTGCGGTCATACCACACACTTGACATTTGTCACATTTGAGAAATATCTTTTCTGTCAAAAGTTTCGCAGGGGTGCCCACAACCGAACCATGCCCACAACCGAACCTTTTCCTCTACAATCAATATTATTTTGTATTGAGCCTGAAACGAAAAGGCTCTGAATTACGTTTTCGTCTCATGCCCGAAACAAAAAACAACTAAGAATTTCGTTTCAGTCTCATGCCAGAAACTAAAAGACTCTGAATTTCGTTTTTGTCTCCTACAAGAAAAGAACTGTGTTTAAAATTGTTTTTGTGAAATTTAGAGCCTTTTTTATGAGAGACGAAAACATAATTCGGAGCGGATTTTCGTTTCGGACTTGAAATGAAAACAAATTTCGAAGCCTTTTCGTTTCGGGCATGAACCGAAACTTAATTCTGAGAGGACTTTCGTTTCAGGTTCAACACAAAACAAAATTGAATTGATATTTTGTTTCAGTTTTTCAAAACCGAAACGAAACAAAAATAAAATATATTTTGTTTCGGTTTTCGTGTCAGTCCCTGATTAGGACTGTAGAACTGTAGACCAATAGTGACAAATTAATTTTACAAAAGAAACGAATTCTAAGTAAGTAATGAAATCTTTTGAAGTGATTTCATCGAAATACCTTGAAATCTCTCTCTAAAAAAATGATCTTTTATATTTTTAAAAGTTATTAACATTTTTTTTAGTTAATATTAAAAGCCTGATTTTTTAGTACTGTTATGTCCGGAAGGGACCAACTACAATTTATTTATTTTAATATTTATCCCTGATTCATTTACAAAGCCAGGAGGCTTTGAACTAAGGGAACAGGGCAAAAGAAAGTCCACTGAACAATGCGTTAGAAAGCGTAAGTTCATTTATTTATCTAAATTACATAGATCGTGAAGTTGAAAGGATGAGAGGAAGAAATCTTCTTTAAAACCTGAATCCTTGTTACTAGTTGCCACAATAACTGGAACAAAAGCAACTTATTAGCCTAAGGCATCGAATCACGGAAGGCAAAATTAGAATGTAAAATCTTACTCTTATAGTGAATCTGCAGCGTGTTAGTTGTCCCTTCAAAGTTTCCAATGGCAAGTTCGTGAGACACCCAAAAGTAATTTATAGACTGCAGTGGTCTTGGACTCAAGATGACGTAGAAAGTGAGAGGGTCCCAGCCACAGGAAAAATACTTGTAAAGACCCAAATCCAGGTTACGTTGCAGGAGGATAGTTTGTAGATCCTAATCGTCTTAACTTTCAGAGTAAAATTCCCTTTCAGCCAGAAGTCGTTAAATAGAGATGAGAATACTGATGAAGGGTCAATGATCCACAATTCTTCGATTCAAAGATTCTTCGAGGCAGAGATTCAGGATGAAGGGGTTAATAAAAGGATGAAGGATTTAGATTGGTTGCAGGGTTAAAATGAGTTAAGTTGATTGAAAAGTTTAAGGATTAATTTTGTTGAAAGGATTAAAAGATTAGGAAGTGGTTAAATTGGAAAAAGGGTTAGATTGATAAAACGGTAAAGGATTAAATTGATTACTGACAAGTTATGTCAGGAGTTCTTGCGCTTCCACTAATTTTACACCTTCAGTTTTTCCACAATAATACAGTTTCACAATTATAAGTTTTACAATTAGTTCACACACTACTACTAGCGATATTCAAAGTTCGAGTACCGAAGACAATTTTGCAAAGAGAACCGGAGGTGACCGTGGCGAAGAGAGAACTATTCAAAACGATATGTTCGATTATAGCGAGTTCCTCGGAGTCAAAATTTAAGAAATCAATTCCATATAATTATAGAGTAGAATTTGATTATAATGTTGCCGCGATACAAGACTTATATTGGCACGTTACGAGACCGATACTGGGCAGATACAATATTCGCGGATATAGAACCGTTATAGATCTTAAGGAACTTCGTTGCGACTCCGGTGATGGTAGCTGAGGAACTGATTTTTCGTTTTGGCAAATTTGTGAAGAAACCTCGGTTTCTTTGTATTTTCAACCCCTCTAAGTTTTGCGTGGGTTTTAGGCTGTTCGCACTACAAACCACGAATGGCACCCGTTCGTGGCACCAAGTACGACTTTTATTTTATTACATATCTTCCAGGGTGAATAAATTAAGAAAGCTAGAGCTATCCTCATGCTTGCTTACCTTCTATTACAGTTTATTGCACAAGTATTGATTTGAGTCAAAGTCAAAGATTCAATATAATATTTGTAAAGTGTACACTAAGTTATATATATTTATAAATAAACACGTCACGCGGACGTGACAGTACCAACTTAAGCGTTATAGTACAAACATTTATGAGATTTTTAAAAAAAAATAACATTAAAATTGGTTCATTTTTGAGTTGTTGGTAGATTTTTGTTTTTGCTCTGAATAAAAAAATTTTTGTCAGGGAATTTCGTTGTAAAGTCAGTAAAATGTCAGGGAAATGACAGGGAAATTAAGGGGTCAGTATGGATTTATTTTTTAAAAAAATTTTTTTTTCAAAAACATTAATTTCGTATCCTATATACCTGTAGAAATAAGGTTAAAACTAATATATAGATAGCAGAGTTAAAAAAAAACTAAAAACGCGATACTGCAGAAGCATAACTGTGTATAGCATGGCAATGAAAAATTGTTTAAACAAATGTCATTGTAACATTATGAGTAAAATTTATTATTTGATCATACACTGTAATATTAGAGAAAAGTATTTATGTATTTAAGTCGTTTTAACCACATAAATCAAAAGCACAATAGAATATTTATATTGCGTGACCGGCCCGAGCAGCCTTTGGTTGCGCGAATGTTAAACGCGTTTTTCTCAAAACAACGTTTTTCGACCTGGCCGACACGATTTAAAAAAAAACTATTGAACCGATTGATCTCAAATTTTCAGGGATTCTTCTATGCACGTGCCGCTTTGGCATGAACTAGGATTATAAAAATCCATTAATATTTAACCCTTTTTTTAAACAAATTAAGTTGTAAAAAAAGGGGTTAAAAAATTCAAATATCCACCATTTTGTTTTTTTTCATCAGAATTAAAATATCCTAGTTCATGCGATAACTATAGATCCAAATTTTAAGAAAATACTTAATTTTTTTATTTTAGACAATCCAAACTCCAGATATCGTGTCGGCCAGTAAAATTTAAGGTTAACTTAGAGCAGCTGTTTCTCAGAAATAAACAATCAAAAATAAAAATAAAAAGTATTTTTTGGTACTATTAAATATCAATTTTTATGTGTAAAAAGCCTGGCTTATTAAAATATATTTTAATGTGAAAAATAAATTCTTGAAAATATGTCCAATAAACCCATACTGACCCCTTAATAAGCTGAATCTTGTGGCCACTCTGAATATTCACATATCAATCCTAGTTAACTGCTAAAGACATTGACATAAAAATTCAATAAGTATTTTTTACAGTTTGAGTTTTAGGGTTTAAGAGATATGCCAATATAATTTGTTAATCTTGAATAATAAGTTAAGAAAGTTTTTAGACAACAGTCATCCAGCTGAGAAAATCCGCCCGAATTTCCGTACGGATCTCAACCCAGAAATACGTAAGGAGATTGAAGCGATCAGCATGGAAATTTGGAGGGAAAATTATACTTTTTAATTAAAAGCGATATCGAATCATTTACTATTTTTCATTTTTTTTTTTAAAGTAACATATTTGAAACATATTAGGAATCAAGACGGAAATCCGCTTAAAAATTAGCGTGTTTTGTTTCAAATTTCTAAATTAAAATTCGGGCGGATTTTTTCTAATGAGGATAAATTTGTAATAATTTACAATAAAATATAATTTGTTTGCGACTCCAAGTGAGATTTACGTTTTTCAGAAGCAGATTAACCGCTGGCAATGAAACTTTACAATTTTTTTGTATTTAGTATGACTAATGTTTGACATAAATATTTAGGACAAAATATTAATTAGTTTACGAGAATTGAAATTTCGAAAACAAATTTAAATAGCAAAATCTTCTGTTCTATCAGTCGTATCAAAAATTCCTTTTTTTTTAAATGCACAAAAAAATATAAGAAATAATTCTATTTTAGAACAAATTTTTATAATTTCAAAATTAAAGATGGTATTGAATAAAAATTGAACAACTTTTAAGCATCCAGAAAAAATTTATTGCGCATTTAAATCAAATGATAAAACGATCTTATCTGCTTTTTTTAAAGATTCCAAAGGAAACGGATCGGACTGAAAGGAATGAAGTCCATGCTATACGAAATAGCAGTGACGTCAACGACCATCCCCAAATGCATCAGCGCATAACTGCAGAAAATCATATAATTGTCGAAATGTGCGGGAGCATTTGGTAACGGTGGTTGGCATCACTGCGACTTCGCAGTGGATACCACATGGACTTCATTCCTCTCAGACAGAGATGCGCGCGCAACATATTAACTATGTTGACTAGCAGAAATTTTCAATGTTTACATTTATAATTTATTAAAATTTGACATCAAAATCTTTCTGTCCCGATCCGCTTCTTTAGGAATCCTTAGAAAAAACACAGGTAAACACAGGTTTAAGCATTTGAGTCATTAAATTTTTTCTGGATGCTCAAAAGTTATTCAAGTTTTATTTAATATAGGGCAACATATCCAATTTATGATCCAAGGTTGGAGAGAGCCTCGCCATTGTTTTTCCTGGGATTTTCCTCAGTGCCCGAAGACTTACAAAAATCTACAAAATAAAAATAGGCTGTGCCAAAACCCATTTAGCATAAATCTCATTTAGCATAATTCTCAATAGCCATAAAACTCACGTGTCATAAAACACATTTGGCATACAACTCATTGAGTATAAAACTCGATTGGCTTAAGTGACATTTGGCATAAATCTCAATTGACATAAAACTTATATGGCATAAATCCCATTTGGCATAAAATACAATTGGCATAAAACTCGTTTGGCATGAAATTTTCCTTATATTTAAGAAAATCTCTTCATCCTAATAAATATAATTCCAAATGGGATTTATGCTAATTAAGTTCTATGACAAATGAGTTTTATGCCAAGTGGGATTTATGCCAACTGGGTTTTATGCCAATTTAGTTTTATTTATGCCAAATGAGATTTATGTTAAATGAGTTTAATGCTAAATGGGATTTATGCCAAATGAGTTTTATGTAAAATAAGATTTAAGCCAAATGAGTTTTGTGACAAATAGGATATATGTTAAATGGGCTTTATGCCAAATGAGTTTTTTGTGTATTGAAATTTATGCCAAATTGTTTTTATGCTAATGAAGTTTTATGCCAAATAAGATATATATGTTAAATGGGCTCTATGCCAAATGGTATTTATGCCAAATGGGATTTATGCCAAATGAGTTTTTTGTTTATTGAAATTTATGCCAAATGAGATTTATGCCTCTAATTTTAGTTCTCGAGCAAATTTCAGACAATTCCAAGAATTGAAAGCAAAATTGGATAGGTTGCACTGTAACTTCTTTAAGGAGGTGAACTCGTGAAATCGGCATATATGAAATTTGGGCATATAAAGTTAAATTAAAATGTCAAAAATAAAAAAATGTAAATTTGGAAATGTTTAAACTTTTTATTTCTGAAAAAATGAAAATTATCCATCTCCTTTCACAATTTTTATTATTTTCTATCGTCAATTTTTTTACTGGCTTTTTTACAATTCTGAACAAAATTGCGCATAAATATTAAAAACTTCTTATTTAAAAAAAAAAATATATATATATATATATATAAAAGATTTTTTTTAATGTCAAAAAACTATATTTTTTATTTTCTATCAATATACTGTAATTCTACATCCAAATTATGACAGAAAAACGTTGATACCATAGCAACAAGTTGAAATTTTGTTCTCTCTCACCTAAAATATATATAGTCGAATCTAGATATGCGAGAACTGGATAAGCGAGAACCTCTATATGTGTCCAAAATTTTATCGAAAAACTTTTGTTTTTAGTTCTATTGATATCTGTTTACTTTTCGTAAATGAAAATAAAGATAATCAATCATTTATTACCGCAGTTACACGCGCAGTGAAAAGACCGAAAATTATTTTCTTCTTAATAAATTGAATTAAATTTTGAAAAGTTGAATAATGTCAAAACGAAAAATTAATGTGCTTTCATTAAGTGATAAACTTAAAATTTTAATTTACCTTCGGAAAACTTACTTTCTTGAAAAACAAGTTGAGATTATTAAAACAGCAAAAAAAAGAAAGCTGACAGAGTTTTTTAAGCAAAAACTCTTTAAATTTAATGTATGTATCTAATGTATGTTGTATTTTTTTAATAAAAAAAAAAATAAAAAATCTTAATTTTTTAGCAGTTGAGAGTTGTAGGAAAAACATTCTCGAGTATTTTAAAAAAAAGAAAGTTGAAATCGAATTATTTTTGAGTTGTCAGCAAATTTTTGTCCAAAAATAGTGCTTTTGGTGAGAGTGAGTAGCTGACGCGGCGTGAAGCGAGGCGACCGCGTCGCAGCGCGCCGCGCGCCACAATCCGTTCTTTGAGGATTAATATCTTAAAAACAAAAAAAAGGGCATTCTAAAAATTTCTATATCGATAGGAAAAAACCTCAGCTTTCGTTTGCGATACTTTATTTTAAAATTAAACGAATCGATTTTGGTGAAAATAGCAAATTTAATATTAATTATAAAAAATTAGGGTCAAATATTTAAATTATTAAAAAATAAAATTTACCAATGAAAAGAGCATTAAAAAACCTTTAAAAATCATACTCGAAGACATTTTTTTCATTACCCGCAAAGACAGAGAAAATTAAGTAAGAAGACGGTATTAAGCAAACTTGACAAAATTGACCCCCCTCTACCCCCTTCAATTTTTCAAAAAAATCAAATTTTTTGGGAGGTTTTATTACCACTAGATAGGACAATAAATTTCCTAAGGTTCAATTTTTTTGAAAGAAATTAATTTTGAGCTTGGGACATTACACGTAAAATGCCTCTATATATCTTATTATCTCGGTGGGAACATTAAAAAATAGAAATTGACAAGGATATAATACTTAAGCTATGCAATGAGCTAAAATTTTCGATATGAGGAAGCTTTGAAGAAAAAAGAAGAAGAAAAGACAGTGGAAGACAAACCTGGCAAGAAAGACGGCATTGAAATGGATGAAAACATTTTAATGCGTTTTAATAATTAGCATTAAAATTAGCTAGTCGATTTTACCTAACCTTAAAAAATATCACTCGCAGTTTCACGAAAATCAAGTGTTAAGTCGAACAGATGTATAGCTAAAACACAAAACTGCATGGCAGTTCCCCAAATCATCAATAAAATATGGTCAATCTACACATAATTATCGCAGTTCCACGGAATTTTTTTTTCAATGTTCAATAGAGGGGTCGCCCACATTTTCTCCAAAACTCAAGTGTCAGAATATCCATTTGACCGAATTTTATTTACCCAAAATTGAATTTATCAGATATCTTATTTATCCAAAAAAGCATTTATCAGAAATCACTTTTGTCCGAAATTTAAATGATCAGAAATCTAATTTTGATGAAAATGCATTTACCAGAAATCTCGTTTGTCCGAAAGGTAAATTGTCAGAAACCTAATTTGTCCAAAAATTGAATTATCAAGAATTTTATTTATTGAAAATTACATTTATCAGTAATCTCAATTGTAAGGATTTTCAATTATCAAAAATCTAATTTGTTCAAACTTGAATTTATCAGAAATCTCCCATGTCCGAGACTGCATTTGTCAGAAACCTAATTTATTAGACAAAGCATTTAACAGAAATCTCATCTGTCCGAAATAGCATTTATAAGAAATCTAGTTTTCCCAACATTGTAATTATCAAAAAAGTCATTTATCCAAAAGTGCATTTTACAGAAATCTCATTTGTCCGGAATATTATATATCAGAAATTTCATTTGTCAAAAATGTCAATTATCAGTCATTTTATTTATCGAAATTTGCATTTATCAGAAATCTCATTTCTCAGGAATTGCAATTATTAGAAATCTCATTTGTCAGGAATGTCAATTATCAGTAATCTTATTTATCAAAAATTGCATTCATCAGAAATCTCATTTCTCAGAAATTGCAATTATTAGAAATCTCATTTGACCGATATTGCATTTATCAGAAATCTCATTTATCCGAAATATTATTTTTCAGAAGTCTCTTTTATCAAAAATGTTAATTATCAGTAATCTTATTTGTCAAAAATTGCATTAATCAGAAACCGCATTTCTCAAAAATTGTTATTATAAGAAGTCTCATTTGTCTGATAATGTATTTATCAGAAATCTCATTTGTCAAAAAAATCAATTATCAAAAACCTCATTTATCCAAATTTTAATTTGTCAAAAATCTAATTTATCAAAAATTGAATTTATCATACTTCTTAGTTGTCCGAAATTGCATTTAACAGACATCTAATTTGTCAATATTTCCAATTATCAAAAATCTAATTTGTCCAAAATTGCATTTATCAGAAATCTTATTTGTCAAAACTTGCATTTATCAGAAATCGCATTTGTCCGAAATCGCACTTATCGGAAGTCTCATTTATTCAAAAGATTATTCTTTATAACCTTCAATTGTGCGAAAGTCCATGTACAAGAAATCTCGTTTTCCCAAACTTCCATTATCCCAACATTTCTCTTTCGAAGTGAGTTGCCCGTCCCTGGTCTATTCGATGGTTTCGGTGAAACAGAATTGATTACGCTCCGAATTCCTACTGAACTGCACTCTGTTTTACCGATTAGACCAGGGACGAACAACTCGCTTCGAAAGAGAAATGTTGGGATAATTTCTTATAAATGCTATTTCGGACAGATGAGATTTCTGTTAAATGCTTTGTCTAATAAATTAGGTTTCTGACAAATGCAGTTTCGGACTAATGAGATTTCTGATAAATACAATTTTTGATAAATGAAATTCGTAATAATTTAATTTTTTGAAGAACGAGATTTCTATTAAATGCTATTTCGGACAAATAAGATTTCTGATAAATGAAATTTCAGACATGGGAGATTTCTGATAAATTCAAGTTTGAACAAATTAGATTTTTGATAATTGAAAATCCTTACAATTGAGATTACTGATAAATGTAATTTTCAATAAATAAAATTCTTGATAATTCAATTTTTGGACAAACGAGATTTCATATAAATGCTATTTCGGATAAATTAATTTTTTGATAAATACAATTTTGGATAAATTAGGTTTCTGACAATTTACCTTTCGGACAAACGAGATTTCTGGTAAATGCATTTTCATCAAAATTAGATTTCTGATCATTTAAATTTCGGACAAAAGAGATTTCTGATAAATGCTTTTTTGGATAAATAAGATATGTGATAAATGCAATTTTGGATAAATAAAATTCAGTCAAATGGATATTCTGACAATTGAGTTTTGGAGAAAATGGGGGCGACCCCAATAGAGCTATTAAAATTATAAAAATTTATGTTAGTTTTAAAAAAAATATTTTTATTTATGGGTCATTCTCTCGAAAAGAAGAAATGACACGTTCACGTCACTTTTTTTAAAAAATAAATTTAATTTATAAAAATTGTGCCGGCCATACGATAGTACTCAACGTCCCTCAACTAAGTTACATGAGAAAGAAAAGGATAATTTCAAATTATCGGAAATATTCATGTTTACATACACTGAGAAAAAGATACTGTTGAATCAATAGTGCCGATACTATTGATTTCTGTACTTTCAAAACAACAGTTTTTCTATAGATTCAAACAAATTTTTCATTAAATCAAAAAACTGGAACTACTGATTTAAAAATATAGTACTTTTAATTGCAATGCCGTTAAAATACAAAAGAAAAGTATTTAAACTTGATTCAAGAAATCTTGATTTGATTCAAAGAAATCATACTTTTAAAACAATAAATATCTTATTAAATTAATGGAATATCTTTATATATCGAAGAAAACTATAATAGATTCAAACAAATATACTTCAAATTTTATAGTATCTACTGTTAATGCAACTAATAAAATCTTTGAATAGGTTCAAAAGCGGATACCCTTGAATCCATAATATATTAAACAGAATCAAAGAAAGATGATTCCCTACCGGAATTTGTGGTATGTATTAGTGGGGTATTAATTAAGACACTCTTAATACCCTCTTAATATCATTTTAAAATTATGTTTAAATGACTTAAAATCACTTTTAAGGACTTTTAAAAAAAAACATTTCGGGTCACTTTTTTTGAAATTATTATTCATTCAAAAAATTTTTAAGTCCCAATCGAAAAAAAATTTTATTTTCGAAAGAAATGTTTGTATTTCAAATAACTTATAATCACTATTTAACACTTTTGACATCAACATTTGGGACATTTTTTTCAAAAAATGAAGTTTTTGATTTTCCATTTCTGAAAAAATCTCCAACTGCGAATACCAAATGTTTAGTTAAAAAGTGTTTAAACGTGATTTCAAGTTATTTGAACTATAAACTTTTAAATAGAAAAAAAAATTTTCGATTTGGACTTTGAAATTTTTTCAGAAATGGAAAATCAAAAACATGTCCAAAATGTTAATGTCAAAAGTGTTAAATATTAGCGAGTGTATCTTAATAATTTACTTCTCCCAATTCTTGGTGTACCTTATACATGTTGTTCGTTAAGTCTCTACCAGCGAGCGTATAGCATAGTGGTTAGAGCGTTGGGCTTTAGGCCCAGGAGTCACGCGTTCGAGACCTCTCAGCGTCGAATATTTTTAATTTATAAGCGAAGCGTTATTATTAAGTCGTGTACGTTGTATTCGTAAAAATTATATAAAAAATGTTATAAAACTGTATTAATAATAAATAATGGAAATAATAAAATGACATGATATAATAAAATAATAATTGAAACAAAGACAAATCTTGAAAAATTCAAAAACATTTTTTCTCAGTGAATATTCTTATAAAAATAATAAGATCTACCTTTGATTCCTTTAAATATACTATTAAATCTTGAGTGTTTACAAACAAAACAACAAAATTATGCTATGGATTCAAACACTTTTACTGTTGAAAAAATCAGAATCTACTTTTGATTCGTTTAAGTATACTATTGAATCTTGAGTGTTTGTAATTGAAAGAACAAAATCATCCTATTAAATCAAACATTTTTACTTTGAAAACAATAAGAATATTGTTGAATTAAAGCATATACTATCAAATTCATAGCGCGAAAGTTAATAGTACATACTTTTAAAATGATAGTAAATATGTTCGAACGAGGGCGAAGACGCCGTTTGATGCTTTAAACCAAAATACTATAGATTTATGAGTATTTTTTTCTCAGTGTAGTGTAAAAACTCCACTTCGTGACCGTGCATGAAGCGTATTTTATTCAAACAAAAGATATTACTTTTATTCTACAATATAATTGTATACTTTGTCCAGC